>CM053788.1:536676290-537276290 GCA_028749045.1 Cupressus sempervirens
TTGAAAAAAAAAATAACAATGACTACTTTGTGAACAAAAAACTATTGGAAATATAAGGTAGGCTAGGTTATTGATAGAAGAGAGTTGAATCAGGAACCGATAAAACTTTAACCCACTTCAGCAATTAATCCTTCATATATTATTTTGATCTAATTGCATGCATGCAAGAATGAAAGAAATAAAAAATTTATAATAATTTCACACAAGATATGGTGACCCAAAACCTTCCAAATGGAATGTAAAACTAGGGTGTGGATGATACCCACAAGCTTCAGTACTGTAGTATAAAGTTGGCCTGTTAATGCTTACAATTGACCATTTCTGGGGATCTACCCTATAAGGAGTAGTAAGAACTATTAGGTACACCTTGTTATAGTATTTACAAACATACAATGAAGTATGCACTTTATTAGGAGATTTAGAAAAAGACCGTTAAGTCCATCAAGTTAAAGGATTTGATTGATGTACTTGTCAGAATGAATCAAGGACTAATCTCTGATCTGTAACTTTGATTTTCTGAATGAGATTCCATGAATTGCAATGATCATCATGCTATGATAGATAAGTCTATGATGTACCATATACTTCTTGTAGCCTTCTTTAACTATATTACCCATGTATGGTCCACATTTATTTTATACATAATCATGGTAATAGTTGATTATACATTTCTTAAAGAGGTGATATTTTATTGAAGTCTCATTGTAAATCTTAACTCTTTTGATGTTCCTTATTTTTAAGCCTCTCAGTTGAACAAATTCGTAAACTTGAACATTGAAGATGCTGTTCAAGGTTCAAAGTTCATAAGTTCATTGGGCCTCTTGGTTGAGTTATGAAAGTCAATTGTGTTTGGATACTAATGCTTATCATTGAAGTTGATCTTGAAAATTGAACATGTTGTTCAAGGTTCAAGGTTCATGGGTCTATTTTTGCATTTAGTCTAGTCATTAGCATAGTCTCCAATATACCATGACTATTGAACTTGAACATTCAATTATTTTATAGTTCAATTTTTTAGTTCACTTGGTCATAAAGATGGATGCCTCTAGTGCCACATATCTTAGGGGACAACTCAACATCATCACAATATTGCTAAATCTATGGAAAAGATTCCCATTAATGAGAAGTTAAGAATAATAATAAAGAAGTATGTTGCAATATGTTTAGAACTTGGGTGGGCTATTAATGATTATAACTCTTATCTTTTCATCCATATTTTCATTAATGCACATGCTTTAAGCCTAAATCTTATGTTTTAAATTAAATTTACCTTATTTTCATTCCCATTGCTATTTCCACTTTGGTTAAATTGTTTTGCCTCATCTAGTATACACGGTGATAGCTTAAGTCTTTATTCTACAACCTACATGTGCTCAACTTAGTGAGTCTCTAAACTTTAATTTTGTAAGCATCCTTTACTTCTACATTTCTTGAGAAGTTGTGCATTCTTCTATATCATTTTTCTCTAGTTTTATTTTTGTCATGGCCACTCCCTTCTAGCTGAAACTACCTGACAAGGTTAGAGAATCAGTGATTACTAGTATCCTTCTCGATATGGAAGATACTTTCCCTCTCAAGGAAGATATGAGCAAGTTTCTTGGTAGGTTTGATAATCCAAAACTTGGATCCATCTTGCAGAAGCTCATAGATAGCGGTTTGTTGCAAGTGTCTACTTTCCCAGAAGCTTTCCCCTATCTCGAGTTAGTTTTAGCATGTAGGGATAGATAAAATATTATTGAAAAATGCACTCATGCCTTTAACAATAATATTCTAGTATATGTGAGCCGAGTAGCTATTATGGGTGCTCTAAAAATCCCCTTGCATGAAATATATGAAGATTGGACCATTATTTCCTCCTATGCCCAATTCTCTACAAGTGTCATTAAGTTTAACAACAACATTTCTAAAAGTTGGCTTTTCAAGTCTGAAAGAGTGGGTTCTTGTTGACAATTGGCTAATGGAAATATGTAATTATAGTCATTTAAGGCAACACATTATGTACATGCTTACATGAAACCTCAGAAATAAAGATACTTATCTTTTGTTAATCAGAAATTGTTTGAGTATGGAATTTGGTATACACTAGTGTATTTTTTTGATTACATATTATGACTAGCAAAGTTAGATGGAGATAGTATACATGCTTATGATGATGTGTATAACCTTAGAAGTCAATACAGACTATACGAAAAAGTGATATTCATTTTCTAAGTGAATAGGACAACATAAGTGAAGGAAAGGAATTATTTTGTTTACAAAATAATTACTTGTCCAGTTAGGGCTGACATCCTTGATATTTACTATAAGTTGAAAAAGTGTATAATGTTCTTAGCCAACCTAGTAGAAATTTGTGTAAAGGCATGGTATTTATGTAATTATTGTGTTAAGAAATTGTATGTGAACTTTTGTAAAAGCGATATACACAAAGTTTTGTAAAGCTATTTTTGATTTGAGATTGAGCTAAAGATCAAAGATCAATCAAGGAAGAAGTTATAGTTATTATATTCCAAAAGTTTGATTACTTGTTTTGGCAATGAGCTCTTCTTGTAATTGGAAGTGCATGTTTAGGTAGTGGTCTCATCTTGCATCTACTGTACCACAACTCCTAAAAGGGGTTGAAACTCTTGACAGGGATTAAAAGTCTTCTAATAGGGACTCTATATTGAATTTTCTCATTGACTCCTAATAGGGTCCATCCTCTAACAATGAACTTATATATTAGTATATTATCTAGTGGGTATCATCCTCATTGGGGCTTTCCCTTGGCCATGGTTTCCCTAGTTAACAAATTATGGTGTTATGAGTTATCTTTGTGCATGGTTACTATTACCATTCAACATTACATTATTACTTTTCTATGTATGGTTTAAAGTAAGAAATAATATCTAGTTGGCAACTAAATTTTTTAGATTACTGATTCACCCCATCTTAGTAATTCCTATTTCTAACAATTGGTTTTAAAGCATAGTTACTTTGAAGAGATTAGCAAATTGAGTAAGATCCTTATGGATATGGAATAGTTGATGAAGAGCCTTGAAGAAGCACTTGAACAAATTTATCTCCTTATTAAAGAAAGAGACAAGATGAAGGATAGATATGAAGACTCAAAAGTATACATTGGACAATTGAAGGAAAAGATTGAACATTTCAAATCCAAGCCTAAATCTACTAAATCCAAAACTATTTATGATGAATATTCGAGCCTAAAAAAAAAGTACACAATCTTGAAGCATGAATTAAGAATTAAAAATTTAAAGTTGACTTTGAGAAATGACCCTCGAAAAGTTGAATCTAATTTGAAGACTAAAACTGCAGATCTCAGAGTAAGTCTAGAAAAGAAGATATTTGAATGTGAAAAATTGAAAGAAGATCATGAATAAATTCACCAATACAATCCCATTGTGAAAGGTGAATTAAATTAGTGCAAGTGGTAACTTGAGAAGGTTTATTTTGCCAGAAAAAAGCTTGATGATTCAATCTCAATACAGAGACATACTTATGATAAAACTAATCTTGGTTATCTATTTAACATGTCTTTAAAGAAACCTAAGATTATATCAGATCCAAAAGAGAAAGGTAAATTTGATGATAAGACTGAATCTAGTCAATCTTTTGATAAACCTAAAGAAGTTAGACAAGACAAGGAAGTTAAAATATTGGATAACCCAAAGCAAGTGGAATCTCCTAAGGAAATCAGGTATGAATTTAGAGGTAAGTGTTTTTCATGTACTAAGATAGGTTATATGAAAAGAGATTTTACAAATAAGTTATTTAATCATGTTAAGGATTTTTATTGTCATAATTTTCATGGGATGGGTCATAAAGCAATTGATTGTAGGAAACCTAAATATGATAATGATAGAAGGAATAGTAGAATGTCTAGAAATAATAACCCTATAGAGAGAAGAAGATCTAGTGAAAGGACATCAAGAGAAGGAATACCTTATGAAGATAGAAGATAGACTGTATGTTATAAGTGTAACAACTTTGGACACATATCTCAAAATTTTGATGCACCTAATGATTAGTAGAATCATAGAAGAAGAACACTAGTATGTTAGTTATGCAACAACTTTGGACATACAACAAAGTATTGCAGAATGGACAAAAAATTTAGAGATAGAAGGAACATTGGAAGAAACTTCATAAATAGAAGGAATGATGGAAGAAACACTAGAAATGATAGAAGGAACCATGGGAGGAACTCTAGAACTAACAATGACAATGAGGAACAAATTAATGTAGTTAGTGAACTTCAACAAGAAATTAATGAGGCATTTGTAAAAGGATTAGACATCTTAAAATAAATGCTAGAAGATGATGAGATAGGAAGATCAAAGTCAGCTATCAAGTTTGATTTAGTTAAGTTGAATTAAGATTGTTCACAATAATAGAACTTAAAAAATTCATTTAGAGATCAAATTAGAGGTAGCCAAGTTTGGGAAAGGTGTATAGAGTAAATTTTATATGGTACCTAAGCTCACTTGTAATTTGGATCTTATCTAAACAAGTTATGAAGGTATTAAGAGTTACTAGTATTGTAGAAAAAGTTAATTCTATAGCAAAAGATGAAAACTATGTTTTTACAAAGAATTTCATAAAGAAAAGTCTTCTGGAGCTTTGTCATGATGAAAGGAAGATATAGTAATCCTTAGGTGGCACCTGAAGATTGGATAGATGATCTTGAGTAGTTAATTGATGACATAATGTAATTGCCAACTTTTTTCATGTTTGGAAAGTACACAATTAATGTAAGTTCAAGTTGATGTAGTAAATGAAGTATAGACTTGATTTTTACTTCATTGCAATCACATCTAAAGCAAAGAGCATTCATAAGCAACTTGTAAAGGCTACTTAAAAGAAAACCCTATTTCTAAAAAGAGGTATTTTATTATTTTTCTACAAAATTTATTTGATAAAAGTTTATATTTTTTAGAAGCATGGATATGTTAGTAGTTCAGAATGTTTAGAATGACGACAAACCTAAGTTGAAGGTTATTTCTATGAAACTCATAGTAGGAAACCCTAACTCAACATTATTCATTACTTCAAACAATGTATTATATTTGGAAGATATAGGAAGTTATCTTAAGGGTAAATATTGAATCTATTGGGAGTGAATATATGAACAAGGATATGGGATTAGTTTTCAATTAAGATATAACTATGAAACCTTGATTTGAACACTTGAAGGAAATAAACCTATTCAAATATCACTTCTACTATGAATTGGACACAAATGAGTGGACATAGATCATATTAAGTAGGATAAATGGTGGGAAACTATGGATGCAAGATAGTGTAGTTGATAATTTTGCTAACCTTATTCATGAGGTAATTGGTCTTAGTAAACAAGGTAGTGTACCTATAGGTGAGAAAATGGTTAAGAAGAAAGTGTAGAGCTATAGCAAAGCAATATATAATACAAAATCCATGGTGATCAACACCATTAAGCAATATGATGTAAGATTCCTAATTAGAATCATTTCCTACTCTGTATGGGAAAGTTCAAAGATTAATGAATTATCAGTTAGATTCATCTATGTAGCTTACAAAAATGTGTAGAGAAGGAACAAGTAAATCTTAGTGAAATTATGAGAATGCAACTACTTGAGAACCTAGAAAAGATCAAAAGGACTAAGAATGGTGTGTTTAGATTTTAGTCACTCATCAATCACATATTCTTTCATGTTGTTAAAAGATTTCCATATTTATCAATTATAGAGATAATGAGTAGTGATAGATGTATAATGGAGAATATTACAAAGTGTGTAGAAGATATCTAGTAGATAAGATATTGGAAAGTGGAAACCTAATAATGAAGACATTTTAGAATGGAATGAGATAGACATTAAGAATTGTTCCTATAATTGTAGATAGATTTAAAGATGACATTTGTGTTATGGTTGATATGGATTTTACTTATATTTAAGTAGTAAAACCCCAAGAAACATTTCTTGATCCCTTAGGTTATGAATTGAATGATGATACAACAGTTGGATACATTGATTTATTGTTGAAATTAGAGAAGGACAAAATTGAATACAAATTTGAAAACTATGATGAGATTACCTAGTCAGCTCATTAGGCATCCTTGGAGAAGGCTTCTCACATGAAAATAGAAACTATAATGAAGAATGTTTTAATAGAGGATAGTATGGCTGAGAGTGAGTTGGAGATAGTTAGGAAAACAATGAAACAAGGTGTACTAAATGTGCAACCTTTATCAATATCTATTGCCAAGACATGTTTGGAATAGAGCATTCCATATGCAAAAACATCAAATGTGCAACCTAGTTAACCAAAGAGAAAATTTGAAAGATTAGTGGAAGCTATGATCACAAAGACTAAAAGGGTCAAGCAACAAGCTACTAGACCAGGAAAGAAAGAAAAGACATTGTTGACAATTTTTGAGTCTAGTAAAGAAGAAAAGAAGAACAAGAAGTTAAGCAAGTAGAGAATGTAACAACTTCTAATCAGTTAGCAGGAAAAGCTCGAACACCCTGGAAGTCGAAGAAATAGAAAATAAATTCAACTATTGCTAATGAGGGAAACTTTTTTTAGATGAACAAATTTTATGATTTGTATAACAATTTTGAGAGAGATTAGATTGATATATCTACTATGAGATACATTATAACTAATAATCTAAAGCTCAAGGATATTGAAGGCATGGTGAACCAAAAAGTCTGTGACAAACTTATTGAGAAAAATACCCTAGCTAGAGAAGAAGATTTAGAACTTTAGAAGTCCATGCTAAGGACAATTTTCAAGATTGATGAAAATGAAGAAATTAAGAGATTATTGAATAATCTTGCACCTTACTTGAGAAATAAAGTGAGATCATTTTTGTTTATGGTGGGTGAGAGAGATAAGTTAAGAAGTAAGACTACAACAACAATAAAAGTTAGCTGATGGCAGAGTCTAAGGCAACATCTTCACTAGCACCCAGAACCTTGGAAGTGTCAGTAAGTAGTGACACTATGTAGATAGATCACACAAATGTTACCATTAACATTGATGATAAAAATCCATTTGAAGGTTTCAACTAGAATGTACCCCATATTGAGGATATTGAAGATAAATTGAGACAAATTGAAGAGGAGAAGAGGTTACTAGAAGAAGAGAAAAGGAAAGTAGAAGAGGCCAAGTAGAAATTGCTCTAGGATGAGAAGAAAAGAGAAGAAGAGGAAGAAAAAAAAGGAGTAGCCAAAGAAGATATAAGAAGGAAAACAAAGGAAGAGAAGAGAGAACAAGAAAGAAATGAAAAATAAAAGAAAGAGAAAGAAGAGAGAAGAGTCAAAGAGGCAACTAAGAAGAAGAAAAGGGAGGATGACACTAAAATTTCTAGTTCATTTACTATGCTATCACTTGCCAGCCTAGAAACTGAAGATGATGATCAAACTGGCTTGATCTCATCCTTGTTAGAACTTATTCAAAAAACAAGATAGTGAAGAGCTTGTAGAAAACCTTGATGGAGGTTACTGACAGATTACATAGTACTCTGGCCATGTAGCACATAGAATTAGATCTAGAATAGAGGGCATAGGTAGTGCTAAAGTAATTTGATGAGGAATTTACTAATTTTTTGAGTGCAAAGGCACAAATTTCACATGATGCTAACTTGTTTATCACCATTTGTCAAAATATTAAGAATGATTTGATAAGTCTTGATACTTGTATCAAGAAACTTTAGAAGTGTTACTTGGATAGTAAGATACTATAAATTAATTCTAAACTATCTTATAAACTAAGGATATTGATAGTTAGATTGAAGGAAAGATGAGTGAGCTAGAAGCTGTATCTAGCCAAATACAACATCCATCTTGTAAAATTGATGATTTTGAAGGACAAGTGGCCAGTATTCACAATGATATTAGGAAACTAGAACTTTGGGAGGAATATATTTTGAAGAGAGTATCAAATTTTAGAGAATCTATTTCTCTGAAAATATCTGTTGTTGAGAAGTAGTTAGAGGAATGTGTCAAGGCCAATAACACTTATTCTAACTTTTTGTACTCAGACCTTAATGCCGTTGAGATTGTATCATATGCCTTATGTGCGATTTTGACCTCTACTGAATCTACCAAGGAGACATGTAATAAAGGTATAGATAAGCTTAAGGAAAATTTTGGTGATTGCATGATGATTCTATCAACTTAAGGTAGAAGGACAACATTTTTGATAGTAGATGGACAGTTTTTGGATAGTTTTTGACATATTGACCTTTTTCATTGATGTCAAAGGGGGAGAGATACAATGGAAAATTGTAAATAAGGTAAAGAGGATATTGTAAAGTATATTATAAGGGGAAGCTTATGTAAGATGGATAAATTATAATAGATGTAATGTGAATGTGTTTTTTATACTTAACCAATTTTTCCTATTTTGTTTCCATCAATGCCCAAGGGGGAGATTGTTGACAATTAGCTAATGAAAATATGTAACTTTTTTAATTTATGGTAACACATGATGTACATTCTTATAGGAAAGTTGAGAAATAATGATACTTAGCTTTTGGTACTTAGAAAATTGTCTAAGTATGAAATTTGTTATACAATAGTGTATTGTTTTGATTATAACTTGTTGCTGATGTCATATTATGACTAGCGAAGTTAGATGGAGATAGTATACATGTTGATGATAATGTGTATAACCTCAGAAGTTAGTATAGGCTGAATAGAAAAGTAATATTCATGTTTTAAGTGAAACAAGACAACATAATTAAAGGAAAGGAATTATTTTGTTTACAAAATAATTACTTGTCCAATTAGGGCCAATTTCCTAGATATTTACTCTAAGTTGGAAAAGTGTATAATGGTCTTAGATGACCTAGTAGAAATTTGTGTAAAGGCATGATATTTGTGCAAAGGACATCTTGTGATAAGAAGTGCCATTGTGCAATTGTAATTATGAAATTATTATGTTAAATAGTTTTATGCAAACTTTTGTAAAAGCGATATATGTGAAGTTTTGTAAAGCTATTTGTGATCCAAGATCAAGCTAAAGATCAGATTTTAGTCAAGGAAGAAGTTACTATACTTATATTCTAGAAGTTTAATTACTTGTTTGGGCAGTGAGCTCTTCTTGTAATTGGCAGTGCATGTTTTGGTAGTGGGTTTATCTTGCATCTACTATATCGCAACTCCTAATAGGGTTGGCATAACTCCTAATAGGATTGAAATCATCTAACAGGAACTCTCTATACTAAATTTTCTCATTGACTCCTAATTGGATCCATTCTCTAACAAGGAACTTATATACCAGTATATTATCTAGTGGGTATCATCCCCACTGGGGTTTTCCCTTGGCCAGTGTTTCCCTAGTTAACAAAATATGGATATAATAGCAACTAGGTTGCAAGAAGAACTATCCCAAGCTTTTGGAACCTCTAAATTTTACACAACCTCCTACTTATTCTACATCCTAGCTTGTGGTAAAGAATGGAAAGGTCTACGACACTAAAATTAGAACCTGAGTATGGCCATTTATGAATATTACCCTCTTTTATAGAAGAACAAAAGACCAGATCGATTCAAAATAGTTCAAGACACTTTTTTAGCCAAATTGGTGTTTGAATTGCAAAGAAGAAAACCATGAGGTTGACTGAAGAAGCCACCTAGTAGATGGATATCTATGGTAGTTACTTCACCAAGTTTCCTTGATTCACCTAGCTCAAGATTGGAGGCTATGAAGGTAAACCATTGAGGTTTCCCTGATATTATCTAGATCATTTTGTATTAATTGAAGTATGCAAATAGTTGGAAAAATTGGAGAAACATTGTAAGGTGAGGGAAGGTTTAGGGTAAATTTTTTCTATTGATATTGGATATTATAAATGAAAAACTATTCAAGACATTATTAGACTCAAAGCTAAGCTGAAACTCCTAAGCTTATTAACTTACCCTAGCAGATCCAATTTCAACAGTCAGGAATTTTCTATGAAGCACACTAAAGAATCTTCTTCTACTCCAAACATTCCCTACTTAGAGGATTTTTTTGGCAAATTTTCAAGATGAGTTTGAAGTTAGAAAGAAGCTTTGTTCGATAACTCTGGCACTGATTGAAGATTTCAATCTCCCTTTAGATATCTTAGTGGTGATTGAAGAGAAGGATGAAGAGATCATTGACCCTAACTACATTGAGAAGATAGAAGCTTATGCCCTACTAGAGATTGATTGGAGTAAGACAAAGGAAGATGAATTGTAAACAAGAACCCAACATATCCTAGCTAGAACAAAGCAATGGCTCATGTGCAAAAGGTAGTCAAGATCAATGACCTTATAGTGTTCAAAGGATTCATGATAGTTCAAGTTCACCCTTGGTTATTATTAGTTCTAATAAGGTTGTTGAATCCCCTGATGTAGGAAATAAAAAGTTAGCTAAACTTGAACCTCCTATTCAAGGTTCAGTTCATCTCCCTACTTTTGTAAAGTGGACTAGATCTCACAATAGGAGGAAGCAAGATAAAGTGAAGAATGTAAATGTGCCTCTAGAAAAGTTTATGATGATAAACTCGATGTAGTAGAAGAGTGAGAAGAAATAGGAGAATCCCTCATTGACAAGATGGAACATGGGTGTCAAAAAACTATGGAAGGTGTCACTACTCTAAGTGCGATGACATTTAGTTCATCACCTATATTGCAGACACCTCCTCCTTGAGACAACCATTCAATACCTAATTGGTTTGACCTATTAATGAGTAGGAAGAGAAGTCTAGTACTATTGACTGTCCCTATGGGAGATATGGTGAGTAAGTGCCTTGGGAAGACCCCTAAGACCAAAAGGCAAAGGTTTGGGACTATGTTGAACATTGATGATGAAATAGGTTAGTGGGTTGTAGAGGTTATGGAGTCAATAGTTGGGAAAAACATAGAGGAAATACAACCTTAAGACTATGCAGCAAAGAAGACCATCCTTGGTCCTAGCCTAGGAGCCACCAATATAAAAATATGGAATGTGGGGAATACTAGGATCTCTTAGTGGATATGGAAGGATTAAAGATATAAGAAAGAATTAAAGCAATCAATGCAGAAGATGGCCAAATACATCCATGAACTATAGTGCCCACATGGAGAATCCTTTCCCAATGCTATTTTGTACATTAATGTAGAGTCTCTCTTGAATAAAAGCTTCCTTGACCAAGTTAAGGGAGACCACTCAATTAACCAAGCCTATGGTGAATGATTGAACATTATTCACACTCAAGCAACCCATTATTTATCCCATTTCACAAATACTAGTGCTAGAGAAGATAAGTTGACAATAACCTTGGAGTCGAGGATGAATGCTTGGGACTCTAACAAGATTAGGTGGGATAAATAAATCATCAATATTTATGAAGTGCAAGGATACAATGTAGATAAATTTAGAAATGAAGTCCCAAGAGCCCAAATCAATGTTAATTTCCTATTCATCACTCATGCCAATTTGGAGTGGAGAAATATAATGATGGAATAAGGGTTAGAGGAGTGTTCTAAGTTGCTTAAAGAGGTTGGGTGTCTAAAGGAGATCTTGATTTCTGACATAAAATGTATTAATGTCAAAATTATGAGAAACAAGGACAAAAATGAAAAGCCCCCTAAAGAAGTGGAGAAAACCTTTTTCTCCAAAATCAAATTATTACAAGAAATAAGTGAGGTTTTAGTTCATCATTTGACAATTGTTGCTAGACAAAACTCAATGATGATCCTCTGTACTAACCACTTAGAGGTTCAAAATAAAAAGATGGATCATATTGGCCAAATCATGAAGATGAAGAAGCTTAGACTAGAACAACTAAGTGTTCCGCAATAAAAGGAGCTAACCAGTTTTCTTGTAGTAGGAAAAGTCTTGAAAGAAGGTGATGGTGGCTATTTTAATGCCCAGGAACCTCATACCAATACTGATAATATAGCTAGAACCTGAAGGAGAAGCGAGGAGTCACTCACATCATTTTCTGTTATTTTAGCTAATTATGTTTTAAAACTCTACATTTGAAAATGTTTGAACTTTCATATGGGAGTTACTTTTTGATGGAATTTAGAAAGTCCTACATGGCTATATATGTAATATTTTAAGTGACCTTATAGGTCATCTCTCTAGACATAGAATAATACCTTTTTAAAAGTAAGTAGTTATCTTCCATTGTTAATGAACAATAAAGTTAATTATAATGGATATCAATTGTATACTCTTTTCTATGAGATCTATCTTATAATTGTGTTTTTGCCTTTTAGGTTAATGAAATTTATATGAGATTCATGTCCATGTAGATGGTATTTCATTGATTCTACTATAATTATTCTCTTTTGGTTTTGTTTAGTGAACTTGATCATAGTTCTAAAATTCTAAAATGGTATGTTGTATGGAATATATCTAAGAGTGATTATTCAAATTTGTAGCATTCTTTTAGAGCTATAAAGGGATGTTTATGTATTTCCTTAAGTTCTTTTTAGTTAAAGGAATGACAATTATAATTCATTCATAATAAGAGTTGTATTGTAAAAATCATTGTAGAAGGGAGTTGTACCTTTGAAAATAGAGAGTATTTGCACTTATCAAGACTCATCTATTATGAAAGTTAGTTTTTCTTGTGAATTAAACCTAAATAGTTGAAAGGGAAAAACTATTCACTAACAATTTTTGGTGACTCTAATGGGGAATACATTATTTTGGATTAAAATCCTCTTGCCTCGTCAAGACATTTTTCTATTTCTGCAACCTAGTCTGAGGCTTGACAATACTCAAGAAGAAATTATCTCTGACTTAAATACACTATCTTGGGATAACAAGAGTAATGATGAACAATACATGCAAGTTAGTCAAGTTCTTGAAGACAAAGAACAAAGGGCGAAACTAATTAGAGGAGTGCTCATTTCTCAAGAAGAAGTGATTGCAGGAAGGTTATCTTAGCAAGCCCCAAACCCTAATCTTTCTTAATAAATCTAGTAGTTGATCTTTCCAATGTTAGGTTAGCTAGAGGAAATTACATGCCGGGTGATAAAAATAACAACACCACGAACAAATTTTTTGAATTTGTAAAATCCCTAAAATTTTCCCCTGACAATACTCTTAAGAGGAAGGGAAATATTAAGTGTAAGAGTATCCTTTCTTCTCTTACAAAACCTAAATCCATTATCACTTCATTGCAAGCTTTAGTTTTTCTTGACACCCTCATCCCTTCACACTTTAATAGTCAATCGATCAATTTACAGATACCAATCATGGATGCAAATCATAGAGATGATCAAGTGTGAACTTTAGCTCTAGGACCCAATCCTAATTTTTTACCTAAAGGAGCTCAAGATATTCTTCCTAAGTTCAATGGAGATGGTAAAAAATCTACTGATGAACATCTCAATGCATTTAACATCTCTTGTGGGGTTACTGCAATCACCTTTGAAAGTATTGTAGTCAGATTGTTCATCCAAATCTTGACTAAAGTTGTTACTAATTGGTTCTACCATCTTCCTAATGGGTCTATCACCGAATGGACTTCCATGAGGACTAATTTTGAATCTAGGTTCAAAATAGCTTATGATGAACATTCCCATTTGTTACAATTCTCATACTTAAAGAAGGAAGTTCAAGAACCCATGCATGACTTCATAGCCAAATTTAACAAGCTCTTGTCTAAAATCCCTACCACAAAAAATGCCCAATGTTGAAAATTGAAAGGGTTTCTTTGTGAATGCTATGCCTCTTGACATAAGCTTTCACCTAAGAAAGAATAAAGTGGTAGATGTTGACGTAGCACAAAGATTAGCTATGGAATTAGAAGATGATTTCTTAGCTGCAAGGATGTCAAGACAAGAAATACAACATCCTAAGAATTAGATGTCCACTTTGATTCAAATTACCATATAGTTCAAAGGTTGTTGAATGATGTTTTAGAAATGAAGAGGAAGATTCCTAGAATGATGTATCAAGACATCCCTAGAAACTTTAATCAACTAGAAATGCAATCAAGACAACCACATATGTTGGTAGGAAATTAGAGATTAGCAACTGAGGGAGTTTCCCCAAAGAAGGCAAGCATGTGTGTCTTTTGTCTGACTAATGAGCATGATAGATTGACCTATCTAGAAATGCTACACTATAGATAAATGGGAATGAATAGAGAGGTCATTGAAGAAATACCTATTAGTGAAGAGTCCTTTGGAGGACATGGAGACTCTAGAAATTACTACTTCAAATATGAATCTAATTTAGAAAGAGGTAGCGATGTGTATACTACCCTAAAGGGCCCTTCTTGTATTGTTCTAGCAAAGAGAAATTGTAATGATAAGGCTCCTATTTCTTCATCCTTTTCCATACCTACTAATAAATGGTGCTATCAATCCAGACAACTCAAAGGTGAATTCAAAATAAAAAAGGAGCTAGTTTAGGAAGAAAGGGCACCCAAGAAAGTTGGCTCCAAGTCTAGTTTTGACATTATAAAATTATATAAGTCCTCTCAAATCCAATTATATCATTTTTATTACTTAAGGTACAATCCTAATGAACTAAATAGATTAGTTGAATGTGTCAAAAGTCTAGTCCAAACAAATAATTCAGGAAATTGTCTTAAAGAAAATATTAGTCCTACAATTGAACTCAACAATGGTGAAATATCTAATCATGCTAAGAAATCTCAAATGTATGCTAATGCTGAGAAACCAAACCCATTCTATATATCCCTATTTTTTCATGGACATAAATTGAACAATTGTACTATCAATTCTAGAGCTTCTGATAATATTATGCCTACTATAGTAGCTAAAGTGCTAGGCACACCCTAGATTAAGACCTTTGGTAAATGCTATACCATGGGTTCTAAATGGGTTCCTTTCATAGAATAGATAAAAGACATGGAGGTAGCTCTAGCTAAATTCCTTGATAAAAGGCTTAAACTGGCAATCACAGGTATCCCTTCCAACTACGTGATTCTCCTAAGTAGAAATTTTTGTAAAAACTTGGGTGGAGAGGTAAGATTAGATTGGTCTCAAGACACCATCCCAATTGGAAATAAGAATGTGGTGCTTAACCTAAAAGCAAAGACAAGTACATAGTTCTAACCTCTGAGGACCCTAGATCTCATATCTTGTATAAAATATCTAATTTTGCTAACTATTTCATTTCATCTAAAGAATCAACAGTTGCCAAAGAGGTCTGTAAAGATGGCCTATGGACGTTGGAGTTTGATGGTTGTTGTGCATCAATTAGCTTAAGAGATGGAGTAGTTCTAATTTCACCCTTAGGAGAGATTATTCCTAAAGCTTTCAATCTTGAGTTTGAGAACACAAATAATATCATGGAGTATGAATCTTTACTCCTAGGGATTAAAGAAGCTAAAAGGAAAGGAATCAATCTATTAAGAGCTAAAGGAGATGATGAAATCATGGTTAAGTAGGTCCATAATATCTTTGTTGTGAAGAGTCCTAGGTTGAGACACTATAGAAATAGAGTTTAGGATGAGATTGAAGGCTTTGAGGCATTTTACATAGAATCTATGCCTCAAGAATACAATACTAGAGATGATTCCTTAGTTAGGTATGCCTTCTTGATGATCCCTCATCCAAATTTTAGAAATGATATTTATATGATCAAATTGGTCCATCAAATGAGTGTACCAGATAACTTAAGTTCCTAGCAAATTTTGATGATGATTCTCAAATTAACGCTTTCCTCCAAGGGCCTATGCCATTTGAATCCCTTCACTTTGAAGGATCAGACTATGAGAATTTTGAACTCCCTACGAGGCTTGAAAGTGAACCAAAAAATAGTTTTGTTCAATTAAGGGACAATCACATCCCTAAAGGCCTTGTCACATTGGAGTACTCTTTTGCCAAAGGGATTGTAGTTTTAGTAAAAATATGAGTGAAATAAACAAAATCTCTAGAAAATGTGAGAAAGTGAACATTGGTTCAAAAGACAATCCTAAGTAGGTTCACTTAGGAAAACATTTTGACGAATTAGAGAGAAGCATGTTCTTGAAATTATTGAAAGAATTTAGAGATGTGTTTGCCTAGTCCTATGAAGATTTGAAAGATTTTTTCCAAGGGAAATTCAAACATCAGATTCCCCTAAACTCAAATGTGGTTCCTTTCCAATAGAATCTTAGAAACTACAATCCAAGGGTGGCTGATGCCATCTTTAAAGAGGTGGATAAGATGTTAAAGGAACACATAATTTTCCCCATTCATCACTCCACATGGGTAGAAAATATCATTCTTGTTAGGAAGACAATTGGTAAAATTAGGATTTGCGTTGATTTCAAAAATTTAAATCAAGTAAGTCTGAAGGATAATTTTTCCCTCCTAGACATGGACCACATCCTATAGATAGTAGTTGGCTCAGAAATGATGTCCATGCTCAATAGTTTTTATGGATATAACTAAATTAGTGTAGCACTAGAAGACCAACACAAAACTATTTTTACCATGCCATGGGGAACCTTTGCATATAACATAACACCTTTTGGGCTCATCAATTCAGGCACCACTTTTCAAAGAGCAACAAATTCACCTATTGGGTACCTATTCAAAAAATTAATTTTCATCTACCTGGATGATATGACAGTTTTCTCAAGGAGAAGGAAGAAGCACTTACACGACCTAAAGTTAGTTCTCTAGTGCTATAGGGAACATGATATCTCCTTGAATCCCAAAAAGTCTATGTTCCACATTATAAGGAAAGCTCTTAGGCCACTTGGTGTCAAGAGATGGAATGCAGATAGACCCTGAGTGAGCTAAAGCTATTCAATAGTTGTGCCTTTGATCCAATTAGAATGGTATCCACTCTTTCTTTGGCCAAATCAACTTCTTAAGGAAATTTGTTCCTAATTTTGTAGAAAAGACTAGGCCCATCACAAATCTTATTAGTGAGAAGCCACTTTTTTAATGGAGCTAAGAATGCATCAAATAATTTTAAGAAGTTAAAACCACTATAGATAAAGAGGCATTCTTGGCTCTCCCAAATTATAAGAAGGATTTTGTCATTCATTGTTACGCTAGCGAATACACCATGTTTGTAGTCCTATTACAAGAAAATGCAACAAGCTCTAAAGTTCCTATATCCTCCACGAGTGTGACCATGAACTATAATGAGCTAAGATATTCACTGGTAGAAAAATAATCTTTCTTAGTCATAAAGGGAGTAAAAAACTTTAGGTATTACATCTTACATTCACACTCAATTGTTTTTGTTCCAAATTTAGCTGTAAAAAGTATTCTCACACAACAGGAAGTATTAGTCAATAAAAAGGCTGATTGGGTATTGAAAGTACAAGAATTTGATCTTGAAATAAAACTTACCAAGCTAGTAAGATGCCAAGGTTTGTGTAAGCTAATGGTAGATGGTAAAGGAGACATTTTGAAGAGGACTTATGTGTGTTACTAGTGGGTGTTAAGGATGATTGGTTCTTTGACATTGCTTATTTTCTCACCTATGGAGAATGACCTAAACACCTAGCCAATAAAAAAAAATGAACCTAATATTGAAAGATTCAAAATATACCATTGTTGATGATGTGCTATGTAAGAAAGGTCTTGATGGTGCATTCCTAAGAGGAGACAAAGAGGAATAGGAAAAATTACTCAATTCCCTTCACAAAAAAGCTTGTGGAGGACATTTCTTGTCCATAGTGAGTTCCTTTAAAATACTAAGATTTGGATTCTATGGCATGGAATGTTTGTTGATGCATACAAGTGGGTAGGGAAGTGTGAAAAGTGTAAATTGGTTGTTGGAAAACCCAAATTGGTTGCACTTCCTCTAAAGGTAGTGATCATTGAAGAACCAATTAGATAGTAGGGATTGGACTTTATAAGACCTCTCAACCCACCCTCAAGTGTGGGGTACACCCATATTTTGATGACCATAGATTACTTCACCAAGTGGGTTGAGGTAATACTTGTTAAAAAGACCATATCTGAAGTGGTGAGTAAATTCTTGATGGAGAATATTCTAGTTAGATTTGGCATCCCTGAGAAAATAGTAACTAACAATGCCGAAAACTTCTACTTTAGGGAGCTACAATTTTTATACTATGATAATTGAATACACCTGCCGCATTCCTCTAATTACTTTCCATAGGGTAATGGTTAGGAAGAATCTTCAAAGAAGAATTTGATTTATATTATGATGAAATTGGTGAGTGATGATGAAAAAAAAATTCATGTAAAAGTTTGTTTGAAGCACTATGAGATGATCAAACTACTCCTAAGAGAGAAATTGGGATGACACCTTTTGAACTAGTATATAGAGTAGAGGCACAACTGTCTCTCCCACTAGAGCTGGCCATAGTCAAGATATAGAAGGTACTTGAAGATGAAGTTTTTTAAAATTCATTGGATAAGAGAATCTACTACTTCACAATCATTAAAGAAGAGAGGGAAAGAATAATTGATCATATAACTAATCACCAAGCATGGGTTAAGAAAATTTTTGATATAAAAACTAGGCCTAGGAGATTCATGGAAAATGATAGGGTATTGCTATGGGATAAGAGAAGAGAGCCAAGATGTGTACATGGAAAATTTGAATCACTTTGCCATTCAAAATTAGCAAAGTTCTTGGACCAAATTCCTTTAGACTTAGGTACTTAGATGACACTGATTTACCCATATCCTATAATAGGAAGGATCTAAAGCCTTTCCAAATTTAAGTGAGTTTACTTCACAATTTTTTTGTGTGTCTTAGCTTAGTCTCCTTCTAGTTTTGTTGTGTGTCTTAGCTTAGTTTCTTTCTGGTTTTTTGTGTGTCATAGTTTAGGTTTTCGTTCCTTCTTGTTAGTTTTAGTGTGAAACCAGAGATAGTTGAATTCCTTTTTAGTCTCTCATAGTCCAAATCCCTAATTAGAGCCAACTATTACCCATGTATGATCCACAATTATTTTATACATAATCATGGTAATCATTGATTACATATTTCTTAAATAGGTGATCTCTTATTGAAGTCTCATTGTAAATCTCAACTCTTTTGAAATTCATTATTTTTAAGCCTCTCAATTGAACAAATCCATGAACTTGAACATTGAACATGTTATTCAAGGTTCAAGGTTCATAAGTTCATTAGGCATCTTGTTCAGGCTATGAAAGTTAGTTGTGTTCAGATACTAACATTCATTATTGAAGTTGAACTTAAACCTTGAAAATGTTGTTCAAGGTCGAAGGTTGACGGGTCTATTTTTGTGTTCAATCTAATCATGAGTATAGTCTCCAATATATCATGACTATTGAACTTGAACATTGAACTATTTTATAGTTCAATTGTTCATGTTCACTTGGTCATAAAGATGGATGCCTCCAGTGCGATGTATCTTAGGAGACAACTTAGTGGCATCGCAATATTGATAAATTTATAGAAAATATTTGTATTAATGAGAAGTTAAGAGTAATAATGAAGAAGAATTTCAAAGTGCATTCAGAACTTGGGTGAGCTATTAATGATAATAACTCCTATCTTGCCATCCATCTTGTCATCCATCCACACACTTTAAGCCTAGTTCTTATGTTTTAAATGAAGCCTTGTTTTCATTCCCCCTGCTATTTCAATTTTGGTAAAACTATTTTGTCTCATTTGGTGTATGGGGTGATAGCATAAGTCTTTGTTCTACAACCTACATGTGCTCAACTTGGTGATTCTCTAAACTTTAATTTTGCAAGCATCCTTTCCTTCTATATTTCTTGAGAAGTTGTGCATTATTCTATTTTATTTTTGCACTAGTTTGATTTCTATCATGGCCACTCCCTTCCACTTGAAACTACTTGACAAGGTTAGAGAGTCAATTATTAGTAGTATCCTTATTAATATGGAAGACACTTTCCTTGTTTCATAATAAGAGTTTTATTACAAAAATCATTTTAGAAGGGAGTTGTGGCTTTGAACATAGAGAATATTTGTAGTTATCAAGACTTATCTATTGTGAAAGTTAGTTTTTCTTGTCAATTAAACTTAAATAGTTGGGAGGGAAAAATTATTCACTAACAAACTTGTACACATCTGCTACTTACTTCTTCCCATAATCATGCTCTATATCTTAAATTTTATATGATATAATACATTACATATATATACAAATCAGCTTAATTACATTCTTGAGTTGACTATAATACTAAATTCATCATAATTCACAAAGTTGTCCCATTTTTATAACTCGGGTTGTGAAGTCAACTTGGTGATGTTCTGATAGTCAACAAAAACTATCAACACTTGAAAAGCTCTGTCACTCAGTTGGAGTTAAAGCTCAGTCTATACCAATTTCTTTGAGTAGCATGAACTTGGTTAGTGCTATATGACTCGGTGAACATGAAGAAACTTGGTAGATACTAAATCACTCATTTGGCACTACATGACTTAGTCAATATTGGATTCTCTTCATTAACATTGCAAGATCAGTAGACACAGTAGAACTTGGTTAACACTATAGAGCTCAATCACCACTATGATCTTCATCACTTCTACTAGATAGCTTGATAGACTCTACTACACTTAGGTGATACAATAAACTATCTCAGATGTTCAATAGACATTGTGAAGCTCGACATGAACTGCAATCTAACTATTTAGATAAGTACCAATCGAAACACTTGGTTAATACTACTAGATGAATGATAATCTAGGTAGCAACTGTAGAACTTGGTAGAATTGTAACCAAGTGTTAAGTCACTAATAGACAAATTGACCTTAATGTAAAAAATCTCCCCTTTTGGCATTAGTGAAAAAAATACTTATCATACCAAAAAAATATGAATTTTCAAAATTACAAGAGAAAACCTTCCATTATCAACATTCTATGTCTTCAACTTAGTTTTGACTTATTATTGTTGTAGCTCGGTAAATTACTATATTTTTCTAATTTTTCAAAATTGCTTTTATAAAAATATTTTCTTCTTATCCATACATATTACTCCCCCATACATATATCTCTCCTATACATATATATGGAGTATGATAATCTTCTCATACAAATAGTCTTCTCCCTTTTATCAATAAACAATAAACAATATCTTCTCCCCTTTTGACACAAATGCCAAAGGTGAAAAATATTTACAAGTTAATACCAAAATGTGACAAGAAATTAATATGTACCTTCAAAATGATTACCATGGTCTTATCCCAATTCTCTTGTAATAGCGTAGATGCATGCAAGGCTATTTGTACCTCTTCTAATAGTTCCATCATGTGGTCAGCTATGGAGAAGTTATTGTCATGGACCAATGTTTTTACATGTGAAATATGTTTTTGCATTAAATCCATGTTTGGAGGAATCATGCCCTAAAATTTTGCAAGTGTGGCCCTAATCCTAGCTTCTTCCCTTAGCGATTCTACCTAAAGATTTGTCACATATGCAATCTTTGTAAAGTGTGTAGAACTACAACTTGAATCAAGTGATAGTTGATGTGCACTTGCCTTCATATCCTCGTCTATCTTGGATAATTTATCCTTGATTTCTTTAGTGATGATAGATGTGTCACTCAATTTGACAAATAAAGAAACAACATTATTTATAGATGTTTCTAGTGTAGCAAGAATAGTAGATAATTCTACTTGATCAATAGCAATATTCTATGCTACGTGCTCCAAAAATTTATTTTCAAATTTTCTCTCTACTCTCTACATTATTTTTTCTTGTCCATTCATTTCTTCATTGTACGTGTGAACAATTTCAACTAACTAATCCAAAATAGGTTGTTTCTCATCATCCTCAATGCTTAGAGCATCTAAAAATATGCTCTTGATATCTTTAAGGACTTGACTTTTCATTTTCCTCTATTGTCTAAGATTTTTTTACGTACCACTCTTCTTCCAAAGTTCACCAAGGGTGTCCATTGGATTGGGGCTGAGGTTAGAGGTATCCCATTTTGGAATAACAATGTCCTCATCTTAATCAATGTCTTCCTCTTCTTTACCATTTTTTGTTGGAGTAGTAGAATGAACAATTTCTTTCCCCTTACTCAAAATTTAGTGATCAGTTGAGACTAGGTCTCAACTATCATTTCCCTAGTCATGGTGGAAAAAATAGTTGAAAAGGTAGGAATAGCACCAAATGTACTAACAACTGAAATAACAGTAAGAACAAGAATATCTTGTTGTTGCTCAGTCAAGCTTGATGTTGGAAAGACTTGTTGCTCGACAGATGAAGTGTTAGACACTTTAGTCAAAGAAACACTTGGTAGGGTAATTTGAGAGATTGGTTGGGTGCTAGGTGATCTGATTGTAACCACAACCAACTCGGTAGAAACATTCTCTAAGCTTAATTGTACTAAGGCTTTTCTAAAAGAATGAGGAAATGAAGTCATGACTTCTGTGGTGATATTTTCTGAATTGGATTCTTCAATACTTTGAATTTTTGGAAGACTTCCTCTAGTGGCTTCCTATTCTTCTTCCTCATCATCAAGATCTACATTTTCTATCTCATCGTCTCTGATTTCTACTTCCTCTTTGGCATCATCTTCTTCAACATCTTTGTCATCTACTTGCACAAAAAAAGTCATCGGGCTTGTGTAGTATAGATATTTTTCTATGTGGTAGTGCTAGACTTAACTACAAATTGTAATACCCCAAAATTGGCTCATTGCCATGATACCAATTCTGGTCTATTTTTGATCAATCCTAAGACCTATTCTAATAGGAAATTTTCATTCTACTACTCGCTACTTGACTTAAATGTCAGATGCAGAAAACCCTAATCTGCATTCATCATATTTCTTATTTAATTCCTATAGTACGTACTCATATTAGTCACATTAAATCTACTTGATTTAATTATAATTTAATTATTAAGTATTTGTACTTTAATTAAATTAAATTATATCCTAAGGCTAATGTACTATGGAATTAAATTTATTTAATTTAATAAATATGCCTATCTTGATTAATTAAATGTAATTATTTAATTAAATGGAGTACTTACTTCTAATTAATTAAACAAAGTTATTTAATTAAATGGGAAGCCATTCCTAATTAATTAAATGAAGTTATTTAATTAAATAAGAAAAGTATCTCTAATTAATTAAAAGATTATTTAATTAAATAGAAAAGGTAATTATGAGAGCATATCTCATTTTATTAAATTAAATATTTCACCAAAATCTCTCTTCAGTTCAAAAAGGGAAATTTCCAGTTCACTATTGATAAAAAATGAGTTAAATGAGTTAACTCCTTTTTCTACTCAAATTGATTCTGTTAACTCCTTATTTTACTCAAATTAAATCAGTTAACTCCCTTTAATTTGGGAATCTTCCTTTATGACTGAACTTCACCTTTAATCCTGATCGTTGATTGAAATCGATCTCAACCGTTGATGGATTCCAAGAAAGTATATTTAAGAGACCCTCATCTCTTCATTTTGAGAGGAGGTTGAATGAGAATTTGCATCGAATTGCTACTGGATTGTGCATTCATTTGAGCTCCCTACTTTCATATTCATTTTCTAGCTTAATTTCATTTAGCATAATATGCATATGATTAATCTAGTTTCCTTTACTTGTTCTTAGATTAGAATGCATTTCTCATTATAGATTAATCTGCATAATCATATAGATTAATTTGATTTCTTAAATCCTTCATTCTTACAGGGTCTAGTTGCTTAAACACCTTGAATCTAAGGATATCTAACAAGCAATTCCCTTTAGATAGAAGGCAACAGGTCACTTTGCCAGCTGATTTTCGGATGAACAATCCAATGTTCATTCCAGGATGAATCCGTATACAATGACCATGTTGAAGTGTGTGTGTTAGTAGAGGATGCATATTCACACATACATTTTTGGCGCCCACCGTGGAGCACAAAAATCAATTTTTCTGGCCTCTTTCTATATTTTTTAATTCTCTGTCCATACTATTTTGTACAGATTCAGGAATCTTCACGCGAGACTTTTCATTTTCGCGCGAAGATCTAGAATCTTCGCATGAAGATTCTCTTTAGGTCACGTGAGAAAGTTCCTGAGTGCATGAAATTTTGCACGACACTTATTTCTTCGCGCAGGCTGAAAACAATTTTGCGCAGGCTCCAAACGGTTTCGCGCGAGATAGAAATAACTTCACGTGGCTCTGGCAAAAATTTTGCATGACACTTGTTTCTTCATGCAAGCCGAAAACAGTTTCATGCAGGCTCCAAACAGTTTTGCGCAAGATAGAAATAACTTCGCGCGACTCTATCAAAAATTTCGCACGAAACTCTGCTATTTTTTCATTGATTTTCATATTTTCTGGTTTTTCTACTAACTGCTCACTGTTTTTGGTCTTTTCATGTTTTTTTTTTTTGGAACAACAATACAGAAGATAGCTTTTTTCCAATTTTTCCAATTTTCCATATAAATAATGTAAAAGAAATAAATAAAAAAATAAAAAAATGGAGTATAAAACAAATTTTGACTTTTGATGTTTTCATAGGTTTTAGCATTTTCTAACCTTTTTATGGGTATAAAAATGAACAAAAAAAGTTAAATTTTATTTTCCCATAGTTAAGCTTCAGTTTTCACTAACATGTTTTCTCCTAAGCATCTTTATTTCCATTTTTCTAATTTTTTTGCAGCATAACAGCGGTTTATAGGACAATTGGAAAAGCATGATAAAGTTGCTAAAAATAGGTAAAACATCTACTAAGCACGTTGCAAGGATTACTAGGTAATTCTCTTTGACTGATAACACTTCATTTTGATCTAAAATGAACATCTCTCATGTCAAGCTTGTGTGTGTTTCCTTCCATGTTCTCATTTTACAACACATACATAATTTGATACTAGGTTGTGATCTCCATTAGTTTTCATCTAGTAGGCTTAGTTACTAGTGATAGATCTAATTAGCTATCTTGGGTTATTGGACTCGCTAATCTACCGGCCCCTCGTTCCACCCTGTGGTTGCAAGATCAACACCACGTTAAAGGGGAGGGGTCTATAGGAAAGAAGCGTTAAATGCTCCACTAGGAAACCCTTTTGTGCTTTCTAGAACTCACTAGTTTTTGAGTTGTGGACTCATTTTGGCTTATGTGAGGGGTTAAATGTTCCACATCTTTGGACTCACCTCGCATTAGTTAAAGCATTAAGTTACCACCTTGTGCTTTTTGATTGCTTTTGGATAGATTTGCTTTTGGAAATTAACATCTGTACACACATAGTAATTAGGCTCCCATGAACACTATTCGTGGATCTTGAGGGAGTGGGTTCCTAGTGAAACTCCTCTCTAAGATGGATTCCTTGTAGGTGGGGAGGATACTTTGAGCATCTCATAGATAGATGAATCTTCAATTGTTGATTGAGACATCCTTTCCCCGGAGAGGTTGATATATCACTGGGAGATGATATCATAGATCTTTAAGAGATAATCTTAGTTTAGCGTGTCAGATTAATTTGTCTGCTTTGATTGGGCTAAAGGTGAAAAGGTGTCAAAACCTTGAATCTAGAAGCTAAGTCCCCTTGTGGTATACTATTGTGAGTTGATCACCTTTAGAGAGGGTTAACTGTAGCAGACAATCCCTCTACAGGGAAAACTGTGATGACAGAACCTCAAGCAGTAATAGCCATTTTTGCCATGGTAGTGACAACGACTATATAAATGTCATTGTGGAAGAAATCTCCATGAGTATGGTTCATTGTGGGTTGTTAGATCTCCCTAGCAACTCTTGAAGATTAAGTTCTTGGATTGTGTCAAAACCTCGATGCGCCAAGATTGGAGGTCACCCCTATGAGTCATAAAAGTTGCAGAGTCAAACCATTACTAAAAACCTTAAAGAGGCCAACTTTTATTTTCTAGGGATGTATGCGTGATTGAAAAACCTTTTGAAAATATACACAAATAGCTCTCCTGGGGATTAGCACAAAACTAAGTCTCTTGATTGTTCATGCACAAGGTTGCTTTTTCCCTTGCTCATTTTTTTCAGATATGCTCGATATCACCTACTTGCTATTCTACATGCCTATTTATCTTCTTGCTTACTAAAATGATCTAAAAAGTCCAAAAATCTTGCCAAAATCAGTTGCTGTTCTAAAACTGATCTGCTTTCTCGCACGAAAACTTTTTTAGTCTCGCGCGAAATCATTTGGTCCTCGTGCGAAATCATTTTTTCCTCGCGAGAAATTAAAATTTTGTCATGAGTCTCTGCGTGACTTGAGATCTTTCTCATGCAAAATTAAAAACTATCACTGAACTTTGTGCAAGACAAAAACTTCTTCACACAGCTTGTAAAACTTCTTGTGTCAGCATTTCCACTTTTGGTCTGATCTAGGTATCTGCGATTTGCACGCTATCTTTTTTTGCGTCCTTTTATCACTCTCTGTCTACAAATAGTCCTGAAACAGTGACATCCTGCTTAGCTAATGACTTGTGATCCATACTTTAACTAGTCTTGTCTCTCAGTTATCTTGCTCTTGTCCTTTAGTTCTTGTTGTACTCTGTGTCATGATAGTCATAATCTTTGGCTGTTCTAGCCTTCAAATTAGACTATTCATACCTTAGTATACTGCACTCTTATCTTTCTTTTTTGAGACTACATTCTAGTGTGGTCCTTGTCTAAGTTGTTGTCTTTTGTCATTTTCTATGACTGTGGTAGCTTGACTTATGTTCTAAAACTTGGCTGTCAATACTTGAAACATAGTACATCAAAATGGCTAACAACAAATGTGCTAAATCCAATATTCCTAGTGAGGAAGAAAAACTACTTATTGCAAACATGAAGCAAAAAATCCAATCAATGAGCACTCAACTTCAAAGACTGAAGGAGGAAGATGACACATCATCGAACAGATTCTCCTTGAGAGAAAATTTCCCTTCCTTCTATGACAACCAAAAATCACATTCTTGTGATCTTGAATCTAAGATATCTGAGAACACTTCACAAACACCCAAGAAATCTAGAAATATCTTTGAAGAAAAACCTTGGGAACCTAAACCAAAGCATGATTTCACACTTTTGGGAAAATCTTACAAATTAACCTTGGAAGAAATTCTTGAAGAAAAAGTCATTACTTTACCTAAGCTCACTTTGGTGGGAGTTTCCTTTATGAGTAAATATTGTGCCTATCATAGACATAATTTACATAAAACTTCCCATTGTAAGGAGCTAAAAAATAAGATCCAAGATCTCGTTGATAGTGGCATAATTCAAAAATTTGAGCTCTCAACTACTAAAGATTCTACTCTAAAGAAGGATCAACATCATGAAACCATGTCTAGTAACGGTTCAAACCCAACTTCTACTTCCTCCAACATACATCCACCTTCTAAATTGTCCAATCTTTCCAGCACATATTCACTAAAAGAACTCATTACTCGCCCAATTGACTATGTGTACCCTCAAGGACTACCTTTAAAGGGAACTCAAGCTAATCTTGACTTAGCTGCAAACCTCTCCCATACTACACAAAGCAAAGATCCAAAACCTCCATGTGTTGCTCCTCCTATTATTCCCAATTCAACTATTCCTCCATTATCCCTTCAAGAGCCTATTATGCAGCCTCCAGAAATATATTTGAATATAGATTCAGATACTCCCTCATACTTGGATTTGGTTTCATGTCAAGAGGACCACTTAAATCATGAAGAAACAAGTGTTGATCAAGACCAAGATTCCTTCATCCCCTTTCAAATCTTCCTAGATCTCATGCCTCCATCTCAAGAGCCACATAGTCCTCCATCTCCCATGTCATGCACCTCTACTAAGCAAGATCAAGATATTCCTTCCACCCTCCTTAAGGAGACTATATAAGACCAAGAGAAGGATACTTTTCCTATGTTACCTAAAATTCCTTTTGAAGAGAAAAGTGTTCCCTCGCTCTCTTATTCTACCTCGCTACATTCACTTCCAAACTATGCTCAAGCTTTAAATACTCCTATCAAAGGTATTGCTCCTATAATAGTTACTCATAAATCTATTGATGACTTTGGTCATATTGCTCACTCTAAAGATGCTAATATCCATACTCATGGTTCATTCACATCTTCTAAATCTATCCTTGGTCCCTACCCATCTAAGCTAAAACCTTCAAGTCTTCCATCCATATTGGGACCTTATGTTCCTCTATCTCCTATTGCCACTACTAGCTCATTACACATTCCTCCTACCCTACCCCAAGATCAACAAAGATACACATACTTGAACTCTTCACATTCACCTTTCCATCTAAACCAATCATATTGGCCTCATTCATCCATAAATCCCAAGTCCTTTGGAAGAAATTTGGATGATCAACTCAAACACAAGTGCAATGAATGTCAAGAAGGAAAATATGCAAAAGAGACCGTAAAGGTCCACTATTCAAAGAGCTCAACCAAAGAAAGTATGGGTTCATAAATCTGTTGTTGAAGAAATGCATTCCAAAGCATCTAATGAAAAATCAAAAGCTATATGGATTCCCAAGTCTCTTTTGAAGGACGTGAATATTGAAAACAAATCAAAGTTGGTATTCAAGCTTCCAAAGGTTTCCACTCCATGTCCTTCCCAACATCTTCCTAAAAAGGTTTCAAAACCTTCTACTCCACCATCCTCCAAAATGGCTTTGCTACCTCATATATCTAAGCCTCAATCAATTTCATCCATATTTCCTCCATCATTCCACTACCCTTCAAGGTGTGTGTCAATGTTGATCTTGCCTAATATCTCATCCACCCTCATGAGATCCTCTAAATCTTATGCTTGCTTGCCATCCTTGCTTTTTTTAGTCTTCCATTACCAACAACCTTATCCTCCATCTACCTCTTATTTTTCTATCATTTCCCTTCCATTACCTTATCAGCATCTTTGAGTGTACCTTGTTATGGCCTTGGCTTATCATAACTTATCTTTCTTATAGGAGAACTATTCAAATTGAATAAGGCTTGAATTCTTTCCAAAAACTCTAAAAATCCAAAGAAAAAAGAAAAAAAATGTGCCTCGGTGAAAACCTGGAAATAGGCATCATGGTAGGAAAAAAAGAAAAACTTGCGAAGAAGGTGAAAACCTAGTAAATAGGCACCTGTTGTTCCCAATGCCTCATCTTGCAGCATATCTTCTAGCTATTCTGTACAGTCACTTTCGTGCTTCCTGCTCATGTATCCATGGATTGAGTCTTGTCATAGCTCAGGGGCATTCCCCCTTAGTGTCACTATTTTTGAGATTCTCATAGAATATCCTTCATGACAGTCACCAGTGGTCCTCACTGTGTCTACCTACTGTTGCTAGTGTCTCTCTTTTCAAGATTCTCCTCATAGAATCTCCTTCACGATAGTCACTAGTGGTCCTCACTATGTCTTCCTACTGTTGCTAGTGTCTCTCTTTTTGAGATTCTCCTCATAGAATCTCCTTCACGATAGTCACTAGTGGTCCTCACTACATATGCCTACTGTCACTAGTGTCTCTCTTTTCGAGATTCTCCTCATAGAATCTCCTTCACGACAGTCACTAGTGGTCCTCACTGCATCTGCCTATTGTTGCCAGTGACACTCTCTTTTCGAGATTCTCCTCATAGAATCTCCTTCGTGACAGTCACCAGTGGTCCTCATTGTGTCTGCCTACTATCGCTAGTGTCACTCTTTTAAAGATTCTTCTCATAGAATCTCCTTCGCAAAAGTCACCAGTGGTCCTCACTGTGTCTGCCTACTGTTGCTAGTGTCACTCTTTTTGAGATTCTTCTCATAGAATCTCCTTTGTAACAGTCACCAGTGGTCCTCACAATGTCTGCCTACTATCTCTAGTGTCACACTTTTCAAGATTCTCATCACAGAATCTCTTTCGCAATAGTCACTAGTTGTTTCAACTGTGTCTTCCTACTGTGGTTAAGTTCATGTCTCCAGACTCTCTTATGGAAGATCTCTTATACATTAGTCACCAATCATTCTAACTGCATCTACCTACTATTGTCACCCTACTGAAGAGATTTCTTTCAAATATATTCTAGACATTGACACTTGAAATCAATCCTGAAAACATTGAACTCAAAAAAATGATATACTTGTTTGGATATGCTGAGCTTTTCTTTTGTTTTCTTTGTTTTTTCTTTATCATATCTCCTTGAGCAACTCGATGATGTCATCTTCGACTAGAGAAGTAATGACTAGGGGCATGATCTTTTCTTGGCTTTCTATCTATGGTTTAGTTCCAACAAGTTGATACGTTCCCATAAAAGGGGTGTCCACTATAAGAGCCTCCATCTCATATTGGATGGCCGTGTGTACCTCGACTCCTTTTATATGAATATGCCAATAATATTGGTTCTTCTCCTTGTTTGTTGAAGTGAACTCTTCATGCTATAGTACATACTGATACTCATCCTATTAAGAAAACGTACGGGTCACTACGAGTATATCTAGCACACTTCTGTCTCAGGTTACGAATGCAAGGGTCGTTGCAGACAGAATGAATACTGAATACTTAGCATAAGAGGAATCTCTCGTGTGTTTGGTGTGCTTGTCATGGAAGCAACATTTAGGTCATCCTAGCATTTATGCTCTGATGCTTATGTTAACTTGCTACATTAAAAGGGACAAATGTTCTAGTCATTCTGGCTTCTTGTGCCTCGAATGCTTACATTTAATCCCAACAAAAAAATAACGTATGTTATATTCATATTTTCATGATTGTAATGTTAGTGGGAATTGTATAACATACGAGCTTTATTTTATATCCAATGATGATAAATTGTCGAGCCTTGGTAACCAAACCCAGGGTTACATTTAACATAGTCTTGCATTACATACTTCACTTGCATAAGCATGTGATTAAATTGCAAATCTACTTTCACCTTCTCTAATGAGGGATTTCTGATCTCTTCAAAGTATCATGTTCTTTTAGGAACTACACAATGATTGATTAATCACCCTCTTGGCTACTTTGGTTCATTTGAACCCATTTTTCAAGATCAAATTCAAAATCTAACACACTTAAGTGGCTCAAAATGCATTTTAATTTTTTTTTTTTTTTTGTGCAATCCAAATCTTTCTAATACTTTGCAATTCTTGGAATCTTTTCAACTCAAACTTGATCATTCTGATCTCTTCATATTTCTTCAGATCATTCTGATCTCTTTATATTTCTTTAGATCATTCTGATCTCTTCATATTTCTTCAGATCATTTTGATCTCTTCATATTTCTTAAGATCATTCTGATCTCTTCATATTTCTTCTGATTGTTCTGATCTCTTCTTTATTGTTCAGATCGTTATGATCTCTTCTACATTCTATTGAATCTTAGATTTCTTCTGTATCTATTGCTATATTACTTCACATCTATTTATGGTGTGTCATCGTTCGATTTTTCTCCCGAGGGGGCAGGATGATTACATCATTGAATACCTATTTCTTGGGGCATCTGGTTCCCATCTTATGTCCTAGTCACTTGGGGCATCTCATCACTTGGGGCATTTTGTTCCCTTCTATCTGGCATCTTTTCCATTTATCTTATCTTTTCATCAATTGATGAACCTTATAACAACTCTTCTTAGAGTTTGATAGACAAGTATTGGGAAGATCTAAACCCTAACTCCTGAAAATCAAACCTCGTTCTGGGGATGATTCTATGACTCATGATTGGACCTTGTTATCTTGTTTTGATCTTAGGTATCTAGGTGTTCTATCTAGATCCTTGAAGGTTAAGCTCTGTTATGGAGATAGTCTTCTAAATTCTTTCAATTTCGGGTATCTAGATGTTCTATCTGGATCCTTAAAGGTTAAACTTTGTTCTGAAGAAACCTTTTAAATGCTTATCAATTTCAGGTATCTAGACATTCTGTTTGGATCCTTAAAGATTATGCTCTATTCTGGAGATAGTCTTTTAAATGCTACCAATCTTAGGTATCTAGGTGCTCTACTTGGATTCCTTGGGATCAAGCTCTATTCTAGAGATAGTCCTTAAAAGCTTATCAATTGGTCTCTATGTCATCAACTTCGGAACCAATCTCATCTTTGCATCATGTTTTCTGATTTTCTTTTAATTGAACATGATGCTCACACATTCATTCAAAGAGGGGCAAAATGTAATACCCCAAAATTGGCTCATTGCCATGATACCAATTCTAGTCTATTTCTGATCAATCCTAAGACCTATTCTAATAGGCAATTCTCATTCTGCTACTCGCTACTTGACTAAAATGTCAAATGCAGAAAACCCTAATCTACATTCATCATATTTCTTATTTAATTCCTATAGTACATACTCATATTAGTCGCATTAAATGTACTTGATTTAATTATAATGTAATTATTAAGTATTTATACTTTAATTAAATTAAATTATATCCTAAGGCTAATGTACTATGGAATTAAATTTATTTAATTTAATAAATATGGCTATCTTGATTAATTAAATGCAATTATTTAATTAAATGGGAAAGGTATTTCTAATTAATTAAACAAAATTATTTAATTAAATGGAGTACTTACTTATAATTAATTAAACAAAGTTATTTAATTAAATGGGAAGCCATTCCTAATTAATTAAATGAAGTTATTTAATTAAATAAGAAAAGTATCTCTAATTAATTAAAAGATTATTTAATTAAATAGAAAAGGTAATTATGAGAGCATATCTCATTTTATTAAATTAAATATTTCACCAAAATCTCTCTTCAGTTCAAAAAGGGAAATTTGCAGTTCACTATTGATCAAAAATGAGTTAAATCAATTAACTCCTTTTTCTACTCAAATTGAATTTTTTAACTCCTTATTTTACTCAAATTAAATTAGTTAACTCCCTTTAATTTGGGAATCTTCCTTTATGACTAAACTTCACCTTTAATCTTGACCGTTGATTGAAATCGATCTCAACCGTTGATGGATTCCAAGAAAGTCTATTTAAGAGACCCCCATCTCTTCATTTTGAGAGGAGGTTGAATGAGAATTTGCATCGAATTGCTACTAGATTGTACATTCATTTGAGCTCCCTACTTTCATATTCATTTTCTAGCTTAATTTCATTTAGCATAATATGCATATGATTAATCTAGTTTCCTTTACTTGTTCTTAGATTAGAATGCATTTCTCATTCTAGATTAATTTTCATAATCATATAGATTAATTTCATTTCTTAAATCTTTCGTTCTTACAGGGTCTGGTTGCTTAAACACCTCGAATCTAAGGATATCTAACAAGCAATTCCCTTTAGATAGAAGGCAACAGGTCACTTTGCCAACTGATTTTCGGATGAACAATCCAATGTTCATTTTGGGATGAATCTGCATACAATGACCATGTTGAAGTGTGTGTGTTAGCAGAGGCCGCATATTCACACATACACAAATTATGTGTCCTTTAGCAATATTAGAAATGTATTGAAGTTGGATGTAAGATTCTTCTCATTCTATTTTAGTGATTCATTCACCTCTTTTTCACTGAGACTCAACATAAGCTATCTCAAGGGTTTTTCATTGATGTCTTTAGCAACTTTCTATGCATTATCCCATTGAGGTTTGACTACTTTCAAAATAACATCAAGAACTTGTTGTGTTAACTCATCAGGTGAATACTTCCACTTAGCCAATTTTTTCACAAGGGCATCCTCAATTTTATTTTTCTATTCTTGGTTCCTAGTCTCATAGTTAAGTGTCTTGAAACATGACATACTTATTCCTTGCTCCAATTTCTTCAAATTTTCTTGAATGGTAGGCGCACACCTTTGAAATATTATCTGTTCAGCTTCATCCTCTTCACCTAATTTTAGTTTCCTCTTGGATTTGGTTGATCTTCTTATTAATACAAGGGGAGACTTTGTAAACTTGGTTATTGTAACCATTCCTTTCTTCTTTAAGGGTTCCTCTTCCTTAGGTTCTACTTCCACATTTTGATCCTCTTCATCCTCATCTACCATATCATCTCCTTTAGCCTCTATGAGCATGAGAGGAGAAATTGATTTCTCAATGTTCTTCATTATTTTCTCTATCCTTTTCCTTCCTCTCTTCATTGCTTGGGGTAACTTAATCTCAAGACCAATTCTGCCCTTAGTCTCTTCATAAGCTCCAAAATATGTTGCTCTAGTATCCATAGGTTCATTTAGTAGAGCTTCAACAATATCTTTGGTTTCATCTATGTTGACCTCATATTCCAGAAGTTGAACCCATGCCACTCTAGGCTTGACTTATTGAATGTAGACTTTGTCATAGTTAACCATAAAACATATATCCTTTTCATAATCTTTTACTAGCTTCCTAGGTATCCTAAACCAACTTTACATTTTCTCCTTGAATGTCTCAAAATAATCATCCATAATACTATTAAATTTTTCTCCCATCTCTACTACAAAATCATTGATTTGATACAATGTTAGAGTATCATTCTTCCATACTACAATACCTTTTGAAGGGAATAACTTTTGAACATAGAAAAATAAACATGTCAAGAGATAACCAAACTCACATGGATTCTTCTTTGATACTCATGTTAGACTAACTGCCAACATTTCCCTTCAGGATTTGTAACATGGATTAACTACCTCCTATGTTTTATAAGTCTAGTGGTTTTATTAGGCATTGATAGGTTGATCTTCTGGTACAACGACAACTCTAGCTGGTAACAAGTGGTATTAGAGTATCAGGTCCTTGAAAATAAAGTTTAATAGCTTTGGGAGATCCATGGTGAACATGTTCAAGAAATATAGTCTAAAGTTCGATGGAACAAATTACAATAGCTGGAAGGAAAAAGTGAAGACATATTTGTTGTGTATGGGTCTGGGTTATTGGATCTTGAAAAAATTAGTAAAGACAATCACTGTTGAAAAGGATTTGGAAACTTGTACCAAGGTAGAAAGAGATCTTTTTATGTGTGACATGAGAACTAGAGAATCACTATTGTCTGTACTTCCTAAAATTGAGTACTATTGGTGTAAATATGTATTTACTACTTACACTTACTTAAGTTTACTTAGGTTAATGCATTATTTTATTATTTTATTTTGTGAGACTCTTAGGAGTTTGCGCACCTTTTTGAGTTGTCATGTTGACAACACAGAAGTATGCAATTCCATTTTAGCACATGATGTCTACAACACTAGAGTTTGCATCATTCACTAGGTTGTTATGTAGACAACATAGTTATTCGCACTTCCTTTTTAGCACATGTTGTCTACAACACTGATTTGCATGTTACACCCTTGTAGGCTTATCCTCTCATCGTTGCGCTTACTTTTGTGCTTAATGGAGGATAACCCATATCTGGTAGACAAGTGCCTGGTTGTATGACTTATCATGTAGCTTATTTTGAGGCATTCTAGATGTATCTTAGAGGCCTTTATATATAGGCACTCCTAGTGTACTCTTGCTATGGAATATTGAATGAATATATTATCATTCTAATCATACTCTCTCTTTCTAGTCTATAGTTGTGCTTGTGTTTGAGTTCTTAGTTCCTAGGTGAATTTTACCCTTAGGAAAATTCTTACATGGTATCAGAGCTTGGAGATTTTCTCTTCACATAGCCATTCAAGACCATTGTTGCTTCATCACCATAGCCTAAATCTAGAGTACTGCAGAAATTGGGAGCATCTAGAGCTAGATCTGACCTCACCATTACATCTGAAATGCTGAATCAGTGAAGATCAACTATAAACTCAGCTACCCTAGTCCAAAGTTTACTGTAAGGAAATTTTTTTTGCAAATTGCCACCTAGAGGCCTTGATTTGCAATACAGGTATGATATTTAGATCTACAATTTTTTAATTTAGATTTGATATTTTTATTTAATTCTTTATGTTATTTCAAAAGTATTTTTGGAAAAAACATTTTACCCTTCGGGTAGCCACTAGAGAAATTTTTTTGCACGTACCAGACTATCAGATCCTAGCCCTATGAAGAGAATATTCTATTTTATGTTTGATGGGCTTAAACACAAATTTTTAGGCATGCGATACTACTTTCTATCATCGACCTTGGCCACAAAATATGGCTAGCCAACTACTGGACAGGCACATCTCCAAGCGGTGGCTAAGTCCAACATCAGTGGGGCTTCCTTTTGATTGAGCATCTGTAGACCTTTACATTTAAATAGTCTGTAGATCCATTCCATAGTGAATGTGGGATTATTTCACACAATTTTGGCACGCAATAAAACTTCCTAGTAGTCATATTTTAAACTCTGGCCAATGCTTGATAATCCGATGCCCCTTTTCACATTTTTGGCAATGCATTTGGATTTTTTGATGTTGCAAAACACAAACTTTGGCATTTTTTAAACTCTACACTTGCACCATGATGACTGTATGATGTAGACACACAAACCTGTCACCTATTCACAATCTACTCCTACCCTGCCATGCACACACTCCATGCAATGGTTTTTAATTTGACCACCTCTGCATTATTGTGTATAGTCAGCTTCACCACCTAGACTGATAGCTCAGTGAGAAGGAAACATCACCCTCTACCATGGTGGACAAATTCCACATCACCCACCATGCAAACCCTGCCATACAACACATGTCATGACATGTCATTTGCCATGACCACAATTTCCATATAGTTTTGTATGGTCTATACGACCATACCCTGTGCCACATCACCATTCTGTACTATGATGTCACCTAGGTAGATTGACTTTTTTCTGATGTAATCATTTTGATAGGTTAAAATTGACGATCGTCTAACCATCAAAACCAGACAATTTATAACTACCGTGATGGCCATTTGATTGTCAAATTTTAGCTAATAGTTTTCCTACCAAACCCCTCTCCGGATTGCTTTTTGATTTGGTAGCCTGACTTTGTAAGCCCATAACTTGGTCATCCAGACTTTGATTTAGGTGCAATTTTTTTTGAAATTGGGTAGAATTTCTTGAACTTTCTAGTAGTGGTGTTCTTTTCTATGGTGCAATGATTTTTTAGGAATTGCATTTTTTGGTGACTATACCTATTTAATCCTATATTTTGCAACTTCAAATGCTTTGTATAGGCTCATCTAGACACAAAATTAGGTTTCATTTTTTTGAAAGTGCATTATTTTTCGTCTACTTTCTAGATTTGTAGTTAGATTCTAGGGTTGTGTGGACAAAATTTTCACTTTTAGAACTAGGGTTTTTTCTACATTGTAATGCTTTAATTACTTTTTAGAATTGTTGTACATTTGATCTATAGTTCCTAGTGATAGATTTTGGCCTCAAAAGGCAGTTGTAAAAGAAAAATCAGAAAGTCCACTTTGTTCATTTTGACAAAATGCCCATTGTACATGCACTTCTTATAAAGTGCCAAAAACATCTTTTTTTGGGGGTTTTTTTGATTGAGTGAAAAGGGGGTGTGTGTACTACGTTCTTGTGTCTCTCTTTTGTGCTCTTTTCATTTCTACATAATGGGTTCATTTAAATGTCCACCTCTAACTTCATGCAATTATTCTACATGGAAATATATTGCTTGGAGTAGATTAATGGAAAAAGGTTACAGTCTTTATGTTGATGGCTCACTTACCAAACCTACTGATGCTAAAGAACTCATTGAATGGAAAAAACAAGACCAACAGGCTTTAGGAATTACCAAGATTTGTGTACATAAAGATCTCTTCTTCCTCATTGCTAATTATATAGAATTCAAACCTGCATGGGACAAACTTGAAGCATTGTATGGTAAGGTGGATGAAGAAAAGGGATTTCAAATTGAGGATGATCTACTTCTCTTGGATCCAAAAAACTTTAACAAAAAATTTAGAATTACATCAACAAAGCCAATGAGTATAGGGCACTACTTAAGGATTGTAGAAATCCCATGAAGGATGACAAGTTGATTCATCAAAACCTGGAGAGGCTACCTTCAGAGTATGCTTCATTTGTTTCAAGTTTTAATACTCATAGGTTGACCATGGGAACTATTTACTAGAAACCTACATTTTATGCATTCACAGAGATGTTGATTGTTGAACAATCTCACTTGATGGATTTAAGACTTCTCATGACATCAAAGACCAAAGCCTTGGTGGCTAGTGATGAGCATTAATCAATTCAAGGAGGGAAAAGCAACAATAAGAAGAAGTAGTTCAAGTAGAAATCACAATCTGAGATGCAACAGTCCTCCTCATAGCAAGGCAATTCTTCTTCCAACAAGAAGGGAAGTAATGAAAAGAAGGATCAACTTTTTTGTGCATACTGCAAAAAGCCAAATCATGATAAGCATCATTGCAAGACTAAAAGAATCGATGAGTTAGAAAATCTACTTAAGAAGAAAAAAAATCAAGTGCTAGGTACTTCCAAGGATTCAACTCCAACATCTTCAAAGGGAAAAGTGCAAGCACTTATGGAAAATTCAAGTTCTTCTTTAGAATGGATACATGACTCAAGTGCCTCCTACCATATGGGCTCTTTAAAGGGAGACTTTTCTTCATTAAAGCAGTCAAAGGTACCACACATATTTGTGGGAGATGATACTAAAATTGAAGTTGAAGGAAAAGGACATGTGGAAATGGAAAATGAGGAATTCAAAGATGTTCTCTATGTTCCAAACCTTAGCTCCAATCTCCTCTTTGTTTACCAAATCACTTACCTTGGAGATGGTCATAAAGTTGAGTTACTTCTAGATTTAGTGATGGTGTATAGTCTTAGAGACGATTCATTGGTCGTAGTGGGGAAATACAATGATGACAAGAGGCTTTATTCCTTCTCCCACTTTGTGCCTAAGTCTCCTTCTCAAGCCTTGTTGACTCACTCTAATTCACAATCTACATTAAGCCATGAGTAGTTTGGTCATCTTGCCTTCTTCTCTCTTTAGCAACTTTTCTCAAAACACATGTTCAAAGGTCTACCTAACATCAACTTTTCTAAGGGAGAGTGTTCATCATGTTTAATGGATATGCATCTCGAGCAGAAGTATGATAAAGGGAAGTCTTCTAGAGCACCATTTGTTCTCTAGTTGGTTCACATGGTTTTAGTAGGTCCTTTTGTAGTGACTTCAGTTAGCCAAGGCCACTACATCCTTACTTTTGTTGATGAGTTTTCAAGATTCACATGGGTCTACTTCCTTAATCACAAGAATGAAGTGGTTGATAAGCTTCAAGCCTTTAAGAGTCATGTTGAACAAAAATCAAGGAACGCCATCAAAGTACTACAAGAGGACAATGAGAATGAATATGTGGACCAAAGACTTTAGGACTTTTGTAAGCTTGAGGGAATTGATCTTCAGAATCCACCAACATATAGTCCACAGTTGCAGCACTGAGGATTAGGACTCTCAAATCCATGGCAAGTTACATGATAAAGGCCAAGTCTCTTGATCCTACATTAGAAGTTGAAGCCATTAGTAGTGATACTTACATGCCTAATAGGTCTCCTCATAATGCCCTAGATGGGAAGACTCCTTTTGAGGTATGGTGTGGTAGAAAACTAGTTGTGAGTCATTTTAGAGTCTTTAGTTGTCCATCATGGGAAAACCTATCTTCTAGGGGATGCAAGGAACTGACACCCAAGCCTTGTACTTTCATAGGATATGGAGATAATGCAAAGGCATACAGACTTATGGATCCAAAAACTCATGAGATCTTTGTGGAGAAGGATGTTCACTTTGAAAAAATTTCACCCAGCTTATCTGCTACTCCTCTCTGTACCTTATACACAATGGAAACTAATAGTGACACCAATGATAGTACTTCAACAGATTCAAACACATGGGTTTCTATCAGCAGTTGCTATGAGAGGTCACATCATTAGTCTAGTCCACATGCTTACATTGCCATAGTGAAAGGTCCAACACAACATGGTACATCTCATCTTCTATCTTTAACTTTAGTTGATGACTACATGGCATACATTACAAGTTTGTTCTTGGAGTCACACATTACAAACTTGGGAGACAGCCTTGAGGATTTACATCTTCTCATTGATGGTGATGATCCTTCTACAGTTGTTGTGAGGGCTCACTTTGACCCTCATGTCCATTCTCTACATGATCAATCTACATAGGTTGGTGTGATTATGGATCCTTATGAACATCAATTGTTGGAGGTCTCTTTATCAGTTGAGGAGACAATTGGCTCATTGGAATAAGTTCAAAAAACATCCTTGCCAAATCTACATTCATTTTTCTCAGTACAATTGGAAGGAGAAAACCTTAGCATTAACAGAGGGATACTTGAGTAGGTTTTAGGACCACCATATATCTTTAGGATTTTACCTTTGCCTTTTTTCTTCCAAAAGGGAGGAAAATCATTCTTCATTCTTGGATCAGCTTCTTACTTGGAGCAACAACCATTAGTCAAAATTCTTCATTTAGGGGGGGGACTACCTTGTCTCTCTTCCTCTTCTTTCTTATGGAGGGGACTTTTTCTTCTTATGAGGTCTAGTTCTTCTCCTTTTTTTGCTTTTGTACATACTAGATGTATGTCATAATGGTGGGGTCTTGCTTACTCCATCCATCCATGCATCTTTATTTATCTCTCTTTTTGGGGGAGGGTTTTTCCCATGAGGTTTTCCCTCTTTCTCTACTTTATGAGAGGTTCCATTTTCCTTGTGTACATGGGTACCTAACATGGCCTAGTAGTTGGGACCCGCCATTCATTTGGTAAGCTTAAGGGAATTTCCCTAAAAGTTGCACTTAAGGGGGGGTGTTGGTGTAAATATGTATTTACTATTTACACTTACTTAAGTTTACTTAGGTTAATGCATTATTTTATTATTTTATTTTGTGAGACACTTAGGAGTTTGCACACCTTTTTGAGTTGTCATGTTGACAACACAGAAGTACACAATTCTATTTCAGCACATGGTGTCTACAACACTAGAGTTTGCATCATTCATTGAATTGTTATGTAGACAACAGAGTTATTCACACTCCCTTTTTAGGACATGTTTTCTACAACATTAATTGGCATGTTACACCCTTGTAGGCTTATCCTCTCATCATGGCACTTACTTTTATGCTTAATGGAGGATAACCCATATTTGGTGGACATGTGCCTAGTTGTATGACTTATCATGTAGCTGATTCCAAGGCATTCTATATGTATCTCAGAGGCCTTTATATACAAGCACTCCTATTGTACTCTTGCTATGAAATATTGAATGAATATATCATCATTCTGATCATACTCTCTCTTTCTAGTCTATAGTTGTGCTTGTGTTTGAGTTCTTAGTTCCTAGGTGAATTTTGCCCTTAGGAATATTATTACAAGTACAATCAAGTAAAATCACTTTCTACTTCATATTTGATTCGGAAAGCTTTGGAAAATAGTTTTGAAGGTGATGCTCATTCTAAGAAGTTTATGCTACAAAGTTGGATTTGTGCATTTTAAGATGCTAAAATGATGGAAGATGAATTTGTAAGAACATATATAGACAGGATATCAAAAATTACTACAGGTATCAAATCTCAAGGAGGAACCAAAGAAGATGATGAGGTCATATGGAAGACTCTAACACCATCGTTTAAGTCCATAATTTAGATGATATAATTGTTGATATCTTCTACCAAATATTTCACAAAGGATTCATTTCTTGGAACACTTGAAGCACTTTAGAATAAGCTTAGATAATTCGAAGAATAGACTAGAACATAGACAAATTTTAGTTCCCTAAATATATGACCTAGTCTATCAAGGAGCACAAGTGCTAGAGGATATTTTTCTAGTAGTAGAAGATCTAAGGAGGATATAAAGATCGAAGAAGGAGTAGCTCTTCTAGTAAAAAGAGAAAAAAGAGGTAAGAAAGTCTTTTAATGTTGGACTTGTGATGAATATGGTCATTATGCATCTAAGTGTCCTAAAAGAGAGAAAAAGTATAAGGGAAATTAAAAATCTAGAAAAGATAGAGACTGTTTGTATGTAAATGAAGACAATGATTGTGATGAATAAGTAGTAAGTGCTAGTGATGATGAAATAGGATTTGTGGCAATTAAAGAAGAAAGTATAGAAAAAGTAGCTTTGGTGTCACAGGTTGAGAAGAGATCTTATTGGATAATTGATAGTGCTTGTTCACATCATATGATTGGTGATATGAACAAGTTTTTTAATTTCAAAAGTGAGGATCAAGGCATTGTCAAAGTTGGAAACAATGCAGCATGCTAAGTTAAAGGTATTAGATCTATAATTCTTGATGGTAAAACTAACACTGAGGATGTATAGTTTGTTGATGGTTTAAAGAATAATCTTTTGAATGTTGGACAACTAGTGTAAAAAGGTTATCAGTTGTAGTTCATAGAGAAAACGTTCATGATCAAAGACAAATATAGAAAGGTAATTGGAAAATGAACCTAATCTAGTGGTAAATTATTTCAATTGAATCCAACTAAAATTACATGCTTAGCTATGAAGGTAGATGATAGTTGGTTATGGCATAAGAGATTTTTTCATATAAACTTTGACAGTATTGTGAAAACTAGTAGAATGTTTGCAATTAAGAATTTTCCAAAGATTGTTAAGCTTACTAACACAATTTGAAAGGAGTGTGTTTTGGAAAACATAATAGAATTTCTTTTCCTAGCAAGAAGTTTACCACTATAGTGAAGTTGGAGATTGTGCACATAGATCATAGTGGTCCTAAAAAATCTAAAGATTCTACGGTGAAAGGTATTTTATGATTCTAGTTGATGACTTTTCTGGAATGATGTGGGTTGCATTTCTTAAAAAGAAATTCAAGGCATTTGATAAGTTTAATATATTCAATAATAGAGTTGAGAATGAATTTGGTATGACTATTAAATGTTTGAGATCGGATAGAGGAGGAGAATTTACTTCAAATGAGTTAACCTATTTTGTGTGGAATTAAAGGACTGTTATCAACTTCAAGAACCCCTAAACAAAATGACATTGTAGAGAGAAGGAAAAAGTTAGTTACATAAGTTACAAGAGCTATGTTAGCAGAGAATGATGTATCTAAGATGTTTTGGAGAGAAGCTATGAATACAATAGTCTACACTATGAATAGAGTGCACATTACAAAAGACACAAACAAGACCCCTTATGAATTGTAGTTTGGTCACTCACCTATAGTTAAGTATTTTAGAATTTTTGAGAGTAAATGTTATATCAAAAGAGATGATGATATTGGTAAGTTTGATGCTAAGAGTGATAAATGTATGTTTCTTGGTTATTCATTGAAAAGAAAGGCTTATAGATGTTATAATCAAATAACTAAGACAATTATGGAAAGTGTAAATGTGAGAATTGATGAGAAATTCATAATACAAGAGAGAATAGTTGATTAAAATTTAGATGATAATGTTATTATAAAGACAAGGAATGATGAGGTATTTATTTAGACTAACAATGATTTGTAGAATGAAGGAGTGTAGGAACAAAGCTCAAGACCTTCAACAAAACCAACAGTTGAGATAACAGCCCCTACTTTAGTAAAGAATATGATAAAGAATCACCCATCCAAGTAGATTGTTGGACGGAAAGATAAAGGTGTGATGACAAGATGCAGAGTCAATAAAGAACTATGTTTGATATCTCAAGTTGAGCCTAAGAATGTAGATGAAGAATGTACAGATGATTATTGGAAACAAACCATGAAAGATGAATTGGATCAAATAGTAAAGAATGTGATATTAGAATTGGTCCCTAGATCAGCATATAAGAATGTAATGGGTATTCAGAACAAAATGAATGAAGAAGATGAAGTTGTAAGAAACAAAGCAAGATTGGTATATAAAGGTTACTCACAACAAGAAGGGATAGATTGTGAGGAGACCTATGCTCTAGTGGTTAGAATAGAAGTAGTAAGATTATTCTCATCCTATGCAGCATAGAAGAAATTCAAATTGTATTAGATGGATGTCAAGTCAGCATTTTTGAATGATGAACTTAAAGAAGATGTGTACATTGAGCAATCTAAAGGATGTCCTTTGACAGATGACAAGGACATTGTATGTAGATTGAGGAAAGCATTCTTTGGCTTGAAGAAAGGTTGGACAAACAATCGACAAAGCTTGGATATAGAAAAGGTATGGACGACAATAATTTGTATTGGAAATAACTTGATGATGGTTTGATGATTTTGGTAATATTTTTTGATGATATCATATTTGGAGGAAATGATAAAGAAAGTAAGAATTTTGCTATGGAGATGAAGAAATAATTTGTAATGAGTATGATAGGAGAGATGAAATATTTCCTAAGATTGTAGATTGTATAGAATAAAGAAGAAATCTTTATTTCCTAGACTAAGTACTTGGGGGATTTACTAAAAAGGTTTGGTTTGGAAGCATGCAAACCCATTGGAACACCTATTGTAATTGGACATAAGTCATATACAAAGTATGAGACATCTACTATTGAGCAGAAAAAGCATAGATCTATGATTAGAGGATTGCAATATCTAACTCACACAAGGTTGAATATATATAGCAAATGTAGTTGGAATTGTTGCAAGATTCCAAGCTAATCCTAGAGAAGCACATTATGCATTAGTTAAAAGGATATTAGATATTTAAAGGGAACATTTGAGTTTGGATTGTGGTATGATAGATCTAATGGTTTTACTCTAAATTCTTATACTGATACAGATTGGGTAGACAATATTAATGATAGGAAAGGCACCAGAGGTGGAGCCTTCTTTCTTGGAGGAAGATTGGTTTCTTGGTTAAGAAAGAAGCATGATTGTACATCACAAAGTATAGTGGAAGTAGAGTATGTTGCAATAGAAAACAATTAAAATAAAATGATTTAGATGAAGTAGATGTTAAAGGATATAAGGAGAGAAATCACTGAACCTATTGTTATATATTGTAACAACGCAAGCATGATAAATATTTCTAAGAATCCAATGTTTCATTCTAAGACTAAGAATATTTCTATTAAGTATCATATGTTGTGAGAGAAAGTTGTAGAAAAGGAAATCAAATTGGAGTATGTGAGCACTAAAGAGAAGATTGAAGATATATTCACTAAGCCTCTTCCCAAAGAGACTTTTGAGTATTTGCAAGGTATGTTTGGGGTTATGCCCCTTCCTATATCAAAGTAGAAGATGCAAGAGTGCATTAGTCCAATGTAATAGAGCACCATTGATGTTTGGACTTAATGTTGTTGATTCCTATATGGGGGAGTATCTATGATGGATAGAGTCATCTATGAATCTTGTTGAATGTTGTTTTGAATAGTTTCTTTTGACACTCAAGCTAAGTAAGAATCAGTTGTTGCAAAGTTTGATGTAGTAAAAGTTGGTTGCTAAAACCTTTGATATTGATGTCAATGGGGGAGAAGTTTGGCATGAAAAATAGTATGCATAAAGTTGGAGAGGTTTGGCATGAGTATAGTATGTTTGGAAGAAGTACAACATGGAATAATAGTTTGATAGAAGAACATTAACATATATCAATGAGGGAGATTGATTAAAAATATTTGAAAAGATGAATAGTCTTTTGTTGGTATTCTTGGAACTAGATGCTTTTCATCCATGTTTCCATCAATACCAAAGAGGGAGTTTGTTCCAAGAATGAATGTTGTTGATATTCCTATGGGGGGTGTATTGTAGATATGTTACTATGATGATATGTTACATTCATGACTAAGTTTGTCATTGATGTCAACATAGCAATTTTTTGTGTTATCTGATAAAAGAACATTGGAAAGATTAAGTTAGTATGAATGACTAGTTAAGCATTATAACTATCCAAGGTTATGGGAGATACTTTTGAGTATCTAGTATATGTAGTTAATGTAAAAAGAAGAAATGATAAGTCTAAAAGAAGTTATGTAAGTTTTGGTGATGTTTGTTCTAAGATAGAGTTTACAAAGGCATGTTCTAGTAAACTTGTTATATCTCTTAACCAAGTTGATATTATGAGGATCTAGGTTAAGGACATGAAGAAGACATGTTTATGATGACATGGCTAAGTTTTCTCATCATAACATTTCATGTACAAAAAGTTATTCAAGTTTCAACACATAAGATTAGTGTTATCGCTAAGTGTAACATGTTCTTAATGTGGTCTTATAATTGAGAAGGTCTAATAGTCAACTAGAAGAATTGTTTTGAGGACTTAGTATAAAGGAAGGACATTTTCCTTTATCATGGTATGATTTTTATGATTGATGATAAATAGTAGCAAGAGCAGAATGTAAAGTTGAGAAAAGTAGTGTAGAAGTGATGTAAACTTCATTGCTAAGGTTTTGATGAGTGATCCAAGGTTTCATATTTGGATCTGAGGTTCATGACTAGTCTACAAGGTCTAAAAATGATTGGTTTGGTTGAAATATTAAAGAAAAGAAGCAAAATAACAATAAACTTCATGTTTGAGCAGTGAGCTCTTCTTGTAATTGAAATTGCATGTTTGCATAGTGGGCTCTTCTTGCATACATTGTACTACAGCTCCTAATAGGGTTGGAATCTTCTAACAAGGATTCAAAGTTTCCTAATAGGGACTTTATATACTAAATGTTGTAATAGACTTCTAACAGGGTCCATCCTCTAGTAAGGAATATTTATGTAAGTACATCATCTTGTGGGCATAATTCCCACCAGGGTTTTCCATCTAATCAAGGGTTTCCCTAGTTAACATATCTAGTGTAGTTGTCTACATGCATCTTATTATGGTTTCTATTTACTCTGATTGAATGGTTAAGTTTTTTTAAAGAAGATAAATGTTATAAATGTCAGATAACTAATTCATTCCCCCTCTCTCAGTTATCTTGGTGGACTACTATTTCTAACAATTGGTATTAGATCTTGTTCATAGGTTTGAATCTCCTCAGGTAACACTTAGGGGGGGGGGGGGGGGGGGGGGTTATTAGACTATCCACTAACATTCCCCTTTGGGATTCATGACATGGCTTAGCCACCTCCCGTATTCTATAAGTCTAGTGGTTGTATCAGGCATTGATAGGTCAATCTTTTGGTACAACAACAACTCTAGCTTGTAACAACTTATATATTGTCCATGTTCATGCTCAATTGATTTAGTAGCAACTCAACAAGGTTGAAGGACAAATTATTCTTTAGCCCCTTGTATGCCAGGTCAACTACTTCACATGATATGATGATCAACTAGCTTGAGATGTAGATTTTGTGAGCTATCACATGGATGCCAAACTTCAATTCTATGTCAATTGCTCCACTTAGTTTTATGCCTCTTCCATCCCATTTAGTAAGAGTCCACTTTGTCAATTCGACCTAACCTAGGGTTTTCATGATTTTTTCTTTATTTAACATGGACAATCCATTAATCCTATCAATCATCTTTTTTATTATCAAAATAAAATGATCTAACCATAACTACATGATATGAACATGACTCAAGAAGAAACTGATCCACTTCACTTGAATGTCCCTCAGTAGATGTAAATTATGTGTCATACCCTTTGTCTCCAAATTTTTGTACGCAAGTTTTAGAACACCATCTACATATAGTTCATTGTATGCCTCATTCATCTCTAGGGTTCCAAGCTCCTAAATAGAATAGTGATAAAAGGACTGAATGTCATAAACAAGGAGTACCTTAGGTGGAATTTGGGATTGTGCTCCACTAGGTTCAAGTGCCTCTATAATAGCTAGTGTTAGTTTGACTGTAGAGCCTTACAATCCATTCAATGAACCAACATCTCCAAACCTTTCTTAACCTTGCTACTAGAAGATGTCATTGCTTGGTAGGGTTTCAAACATGGGAATAATCTTCAACAACAACTAATTAAATCACTCAAGGGCTCTAAATTCTTTCTTTTCTCTATGGTCTAAAAATTTGAGATGAAAAACACCTTCAATTGTAGAAGTTGAGAAAACCAACTTCACAAATCCTCAAGAACACCTACATGAAAATATCCTGCAATGAAGAGAAACCAAAAAATGGAAAAATTAGAGCTTAGAAGTTCTCAAGAATGTGAGAGCAAAAATGTATTCTACGTTATGAGAAAAAATACAAAAGTTCAGCCTTTTAAGGTGAATGAAGCCCTAAATGAAAGAAAAACTAGGTTTGCACATTATAATTAATATAAAATATTAATTATTTGCACCTAAGAGAGCTAAAGCAACTAGAGTAATAAATAAATTACTCTAACACCCCCCATTAAGTGAAGCTTAGGAGGAAGCTAACCTAGCAAAGCTATGAAAGTAGGAAAATGGGTCCCAACAACAAGGAAATCTCTATAAACTAGAGAAAAGGAGAAAACCTAGTGGGAAAAACCCCTCTCCAAAAAGGGATGAAAAAAAAATAGAAAGAAAATGGCTCAAGAGACTCGCTCAAAACCATGGCTCAAGAGACTCTCTTAAAACCATAAAAAAACCCCCCATGAGAGAGAGATGAGACACCAAAACCCCCCCAAAATGAGGAAGCACTTGTAGAAATGAATGAACCAATGGAACTACAATGCAAAAGAAACAAGGGCACATAATAAGGAAACCACTGAATGATAGGAAGGCCTAACTGATGCTCAAAGGAGTAGACATGAGGATCCTAAAAAGGAAGCCCTAATGCAGGTGCACTAACACTGTGATGAAAGAGGAAATGAATGTCCTCTATAGAATCTACAAAAAGTGCTCTTGAAGGCTTGATGAGTGGAGCTGGAGGGTCCAGTAGAGCTAAGGAAGAAAAGACTTCAAGGGGATATGGTGTGGTGATCCTAGGAAGAACACAAAGGTTCACATGTCTTGACTGCACCACATGATGCTCTTGGGAAAGAGAAGAAGAATGCTCTGATGATGGAGATGGTGGACCAAAGTGTGAGAAGGTGTAGAGATGGGTGGTATGATCAAATGTCCCTATAGTAATAAGGCCTTCTATTGCATTATCCTGAATGTAGACTAAATTTCCAGTGAACTCAACTGTCTTCCCTGATCCACTGTGTCTAATCTAATACATCGAGAGAAGGTTTTTAGAGAGAGATGGAACATATAATACATCATTGAATGTGCCATCCTAAATGTGAACTAAACCTTTCTCATAGACTATTAGAGAAATGTTATTCCCCATGAGAATATGAGGAATCAGAGAAGCCTCAATAGAGGAGAAGACCCTTTGAGAAGATGCCATATGGTGAGAAGCACTTGAATCTACTATCCAAGGGACCTGGGAAGGGGATGCAATGGAAGCCTGTAATGCATGGCCTTGTCCAAAATCCAGTGAAGATGTCAAAGAGGTGGATGAAGACTGAAAGGCTAACCCCTATGAGATAGAAGAGGATGGGGATGAAATAGAGCTCTTTTGAAGAAGAGCTTGCAAATCTGCAATTTATTTCTCATATCCATCAAATCTCTTTTGAAAATAATGTATCTCATCATGAGATCCTTTCTAACAATAGGAATAGAAAGGAGTCTTAGTCTTCTTTTTCTCCTTCTTCTTAGAAGAAGAGGATGGACCAGTAGAGAGCTGAGAAGAGGAATCAGATATCTACTTTGGCTTCTTCTCTTGTGTATCCTTAGCAAGTAATGCTTGTGATGGTGAACCTATAAGAGAATATATTTGAGTGAGCATGGACTACTCATGATTTAACTTATCACAAAATATCTCAAAAGAAGGCATCTAATGTTTGTTACCCAAGGCATCCATAGTGTAGTAGAAAGTGGAAGAAAAGATTTGATATTGTCGACACAACTTTGAGAGTATCAAAAAAATACACTCATCATCTATTTTGGTTCTACCACATCCCTACAAGACTGTGCGCAGAGATTTGAACTTCATCATGAAGTCCTCAATGGTGGGAAAGCTATCAGGTGTCAAATAAGTCAACTCTGCATCAAGCTAAAGTGCTCGAAACTCATTCATTTGGCCAAAAAAAGTCTAAAATTTGAGCCAATAAGCTTGTGGAGTAGTTAAACCATCCAAATGAAATAGTAGACTATTGGAGATGTTTAGTGCAATCAATCCCATGGCTTCATCCATTTTGTTTTTGTGTTGAAGAACCTCAAAAGTGAACTATAGAATAGGTTGGTTTACATCTAAGCATGACCATAAGCCTCTTGACATGAGAAACCTAGTCATCTATGTCTTCCAGGTGTGATAGTTGTGTGGTGTGAGTTGGATCATAGAAGGATCCAACATTTGAGAGAAAGAAAAGACAGAAGTAGAAGGGTTTGATTCTAAAGAAAATTACAAAATAGAAAATTCTCCTCCCCACAATGAATAAAAAAATCCCCCAAAACCAAAGCAACAACTATGGAAAAACACAAAACTTGAGAAAAGAACCTAGAATTCAGATGCAAAGAGGAGGAAAATAGAAGCCTCTACTTTAATGCCAAATTTGGAAGCTCAAATAAACTCAAAATCAAACAAAACGAGCACCATTATCTCTATCTCTGAGTTAGTTTTTCAAAATTTCTTTTGGATTGCAAAAATACATCCGTATGCGCAAGTTATGAGCAAAAAATTGACTGTAGGTCCAAAATAGTAGCTCACTAGAAAAATACTAGCACTGTCCTAAATTTGACACTCATACCGATGTCATAGGGCATCATCAGGAAAAAAATCCATTTGCTAGTTTGCTGACATCATTAACCAGAATATGATGTCATCCTACTAGAATATGATGTTAGTAGACAATGCGAGGGTGATGATGTCAGCATTGAAGTTGATGATAGTAGCCCAAGAAATGATGACATCCCGTCAAAAATTGCTGACTTCACATCAAAAAATTGATGACGTGTTTTCTAGGAAATGACATTAACATAGGTTGTAGTAGGTAGTGGCACCATTGGTGGCGGTGGGGCTGAGGTAGGGCAAGTAGTGGCTCAGCCCATGGAGGTGGCTGGTGGGTGACCTGTTGGTGGTGGCAAGGTTGTGGCTATGCCACAAGTGGCGCACTAGCTGCAGCAGGGCGGTGGTTGGGCATAAGCAGCGCTCTGGTGGCCATGGGGTGGCTAGTGGGTGGAGCAGCCCAAAACCCACTTTTTAAATTTTTTTAAATTTTTTTCCTCAAAAAATGTGTCCATACGGCCTTTGTGGGGGCTAAAAAATTTTCCCAGACACCTGGAGGCCAAAATCAACAAGTTTTTTTAATGTATTTTGACTATAAATAGCCTTCCAGATCTAATGGCGATGTCCATTTGAGCCTAAAGTGCCCCAAAAATTTCTTTTCAGCCTTTTGAAGAAAAAAACTTCAAAAAAGCTAGGGTTTTTGACTCCAAATTGTGGCTTCAAGAATCTTCAGACGAGGAAGTAGTAGGTCCACTCTAATGCCATGTAGAAGTTGAGAAAACCAACTTCATAGATCCTCAAGAACACTTGCATGCAAATATCTTGCAATGAAGAGAAACCAGAAAATGGAAAAAGTAGAGCTTAGAAATTCTCAAAAATGTGAGAGTGAAAATTTGTTCTAAGTTATGAAAAAAAAATACAAAAGTTTAGCCTTTCAAGGTAAACGAAACCCTAGGGAAAGAAAAATTAGGTTTTCGCATTATACTTAATATAAAATATTAATTATGTGCACTTAAGAGAGCTAAAGCAACTAGAGTAATAAATAACTTACTCTAACATCAATTTCCTCCTTTTAACAAATTTATTCTTTTTGATCACCAGTAATCCTTTGTATGCATATATTCTTAGTGATAGGTTATCGTCCACATAGTTTGGTCTTTAACACTCAGAAGACACCTTCAACTTGGTAAGGTCTCCTCACTCAATAGGAACTACCAACTCAACATCTGCATCTCGATTAAGATATGCAACCTGACTTTTCTCGATAAGGTCTTACAACCCAACTTTTCTCAGTAAGGTCTTGGATTTCCATCATCACTCAATGATCCTTGTGCATTTTGAATGATGCATGAATCTTTCTTCTTGCTAATTGGAACTAATGTTAGATGACTTCTTTTGAATCACAGTTCTAGTGATCTCAATAGGGAACTAAGTTGAAATGGTTGAGTCATCCAACTTATTGACTTAGGTTCCAACAACTTCATGACTTTGGCTTGCGTTCTCTAAAGATTTTTGTACCCATTTCTACCTCATTTATTTTTTGATATTGTCATCTTTAGAATTCTTTTTATTTTCTACTTTGCTTCTATCCATACAGTTCTTGGCAAGATGTCCAACTTCTATACAAATAAAACATCTCTTTGTAGTGTCTTGTTTCCTCGTGTGATATTTTACACAATTTTCTCCAATGTGCCCAAATGCACCACACTAGTGACATCTACACCATTTTTTGTAATCCCAACAAAATATTACTTTCACAATTTTCTCTGCTAGGTTCCACTTTTTGGTCTTATAATCTAAATATTTGTGTCCTTGTTTGTTGCAATTGTCGCACTTTCCTTCAAACTTAGGCTTCTTTGTGCATTCAATTTCTCCATGACCATGCTTATTGCAATTGTAGCACTTTCCATTACATTTTTCTTTACCATTGCTCCAACACTTATTTGATTTATGATCTATCTTACCACAATAATTGCAAGTAGGTCTTTTATTCTTCTAAGCTCCTTGTTGAGATGATTCATCTTCATCTATATATCCTAATCCATCTTTACTTTGTGTCTATATTAAGTTTTCTCATTTAATTTATTCATTCTTTCTTGAGATTTCATGATTCTCACATTGTTTTTCTTTCCATGGTAAGATCATTCTATAGTCTTTCATTCTTTGTCCTCAGATTGATAAGCTCTTGATTTGCATAATTGATTTGATCAATAAAGTCTACTTGCTAAAGGGATAGTTGATGGATTTCATTGTCCTTTTCTTCTATATCTTCTTTTTCTTTGTCCTTTTTTTCCATGACTTCACACAATCTAAGTGATTGGATTTCTTACTTTCTTTTCAACTTTCTAACTTCTTCTTGAAGAATGAGATTCTTCTCAAGTAGGTCTTTGATTTTTGTATCAACTTACTCTAATTTTCTCTCTGGGCATAAGTATTCAATTCTTTCTTCAATGTAGAGATTGTCATCCATTTTTCTTTCCTTATTTGCAAGGATTGAGAGAGTTTCTCCTTTTCTTTATTGAGTTGTCCAATAGCCAACTCCAGATCCAACTTTTTATTCTTAATAGCCTTTTCAAGCCTATATACCTCCATTTCCTCTAATCTTTTCTCAAGCTGTTAAACTTTTGATAAAAGAACAAAAAGCTATAATACCAATTATTGAAAATATAAGGCAGGAAAGGTTATTGAGAGGGGGGGGTGAATCATGAACCATTAAAACATTAACTCACTTCACTAATTAATCCTTTATATATTTTATGATCTAATTGCATGGATGAAGTAATTAAAGAAATAAAACATTCATAACACTTTGACACACTATATGGTGACCCAAATACCTTCCAAATAGAAAGTAAAATTGGGGTACAGATGATACCCACAAGCTTTAGTACTCTAGTATAAAGTTGGCCTATTAAGGTTTAAAATTGACCACTTCTAGTTATCTACTCTGTTAGGAGCAATAAGGACTATAAGGTCCACATTGTTAAAGGATTTATAAATATACAATGAAGTATGCACTTTGTTAGGAGATTTAACAAAAGACTATTAAGTCCACCCAGTTAAAGGATTTGACTGATGCACCTAGTAGAATGAATCAATGACTGATCTCTAATCTACAACTTTGATTTTTTGAATGAGATTCCTTGAATTGCAATGATTACCTTTCTATGATAAATAAGTCTCTATTGTACCATATACTACTTGTAGCCTTCTTCAACTGCTTGTAGCCTTCTTCAACTAGCACACATATGCTTCTTACTTCTTCACATACTTAATTACCTTTTGGAGTTAGCTACAAAACAAATTCATCATAATTCATAAAGTTATCCCATTGTTGTAACTTAGGTTCTGAAGTTAACTAAGTGATGTTCTAAGACTTGGCAAACATTGTCAACACTTGGAAAACTTTGGCACTTGGTTGAATTTGAAGCTTAGTCCATACTGATCATTTCAAGTAGCATGAACTTGGTTAGCATTATACGACTCGGTGGATACTGAGAAACTTGGTAGATACTAAATCACTAAGTTGAAATTGCATGACTTAGTCAACACTTGACTCTCTTTGTTAACACTATGAGCTTGATAAAACTATAGATATTGTTTAACATTATAGAGCTTGGTTAGCACTAAAATCTTCATCACTTCTACTAGATAGCTCGATAGATTCTGCTATGCTTAGGCAATATAGTAAACTATCTCAAATGCTTGGTAGACATTGTGAAGCTTGGCATGAACTACAATCTAACTATTTAGTTTGGTAGCAATTTAAACACTTAGTTAACACTACTAGATGAATGATAAGCTTGGTAGAAATTGTAGAGCTCAGTAGTAATATTACCAACTGATTAAGTGTTAAGTAACTAATAGATAAATTGACCTTAATGTCAACATAGACTGGTACAAAAAATTGGATATTATTATTTTTGGTTCATGAAATATTTCTCAAAGACTGAAGATTCTTCTACACCACTAACTTCCTCTAAGCTCACAAGATTATATCATATCTTTGTAAACCTTTCCAAACAAAATAGTCTTCTTGTGCACTATATTCTTATTTGATATGTAGATAATTTTCTAAGTTACCTTATACTTAACTTATCTCTTAGCATTAGTGACCTTACTATGCCATATTTTAGCCATTAATAACAATACCTATACAATTACATTATCCAAATTTCAAACAATCTACCCCTTTGGAAGTGATGGCAACTTAGGGAAAAATTGGCTAAGCATACGTGATATATTATTTCAAAATCTAAAAACCAAAATAATGGCCAAATCAAAAATTTAAAATGTAGACCATCTTCTTTATACCATCAATCCATACTATTAACATTCTATACATATTCCCCCCCCTTAGAATATAATCCATACATACTTGCATATATCTACTAACTTCCCTTTGTATAACTTTTATCCTTTACAAAATAAAATTTCTTAACTATTACTCACCCTTTGACACCAATGACAAAGGTGATTCAAAAATCTATATACACTTCAAAAACTTGGTCCTCAAAGTTGTACCTCAAGGTAAAATCCTAACACAATCTAAAATATTTCTCTTCAAATTCTGAAACTATGTGTCCCATTTAGCTTTTACGTTCTCTCCTACATGAATTCACTACTACATTTTCCACCAATATTCGATAATGATTCATTGAACCAATTGATGAAATTTCATTAGATGTTTAACTAAACTTTTCATCACTAAACAAGCATTCAAATTTGTGATGGTTCATTTTTTTACTTGCATGTCTAACATAAAAAATGTCACAATGCCCACACTAGAAATGTCAAAATAGAATAATAATGACAAATATTTGATTGCGCTTGTGTTGATGTTTGGTCATTGGAAAATTGATACACTTTTTGATGTGCTTGTCATCACATGTATAATCTCCATGTCAAACATGGTTTTTAATTTTTGTTAGTTCCCCAATAGAATATGTCAAAGTTTCTATTAGAAATTATCCCTCTTACATTGGAATTATGACAACCTATGAATGTACTTTTGAGGAAGTAAGCTAGGGGCAATAGAACCATAACCCATAAGCTTGGACAATGGGTAAAGATAAGAAACCTCAATTTCCAACACACATTTGCATTTATGTTAGAGGTGGATAGGTTCTTTAGGTTTCAAAACATTACAAATGTTGAAATTACAAGCCAACAAAAACAACAATTAATAGACTAGAAGATAGCTAATTGAAACAACTACAAATACCCTTATTAAAAACCATCAATAATTTTTTGAATATCCTCAACATATCTAACCTTTACTTCTACACAAATTTTGTATATGCATAGGTAACACACTCATAAATATTTCAAAACATTGCTAGGAGCTTGATCCAATCCCAAATGTACTAATGATGATTTTTAAAGATTTAGATTTATCACTAGTACATTTGTAGGTGGGTCATCTCCAAAAAATGCTCTCAAAAACAATGTGAGCTTTTCGCATATACAAATACCTTATTTGATAAACTCTTATATATAGGTGAAGACTTGATATGATTACGATATTTGAGAAATCATCGATGGTTAAAATTCCTTGGTGGATTTTAAATAGGGTAGTTCTTAGCTATTTTGATTGCAATTCTTTTTGTCTTTTAACTCTTCCAATTTTCTTTCTTATTGAGGGAATTATCTTTCCTATAGGAGTTAAAATTATGATGTCCACCATAGTCTATAACTTAAAAAACCTATACACATCTCTAACAAACATGCAACCATGTGCTAGAAATTATGTTTTAAGCTATGTCTATCATCCATGCTTATGGATTAAGGTTTCAACTATCATTGACTTTCTTCCTCAAAAGTACCATGTGTGTGTGTGTGTTTGTATGTGATAGTGGAAGAAAAATAACTAGAGCAAGACCACTATTAATCTTTGATATTGAACTAGGGTCACATCCTACATTGTCTGAAACTAAGAAATTACCATAATAAACATTTGAAATCAGCATTCATCTCCATTGACAATGTAGATGGTATAAAATGTAATCTACAAAAAATATGTAGTATAAAATGATAATCAAGAAAACATAGACAATGCAATGCCTTTGAAAAATAAATAAAAATTGACAAAGAAATGATTAATTCCTAGAGGTTGTGTTACAATACCATATAGTCAATAAGAATGCTCCATAAACCATCTTTCTTAAGAACAATAACAATAAGAAAAGAAAAGAAAGGAGTATAACTATTAAAAAAGAGGGATCCATTGAAACATCACTTATCATGGAATTTTCTATGAATTTTATAGAATTTTTGACTCCATACATCACACTCTATAAAAAGTTATTCTTGTTAATCTTTGATGGCCAATATAGATGGTATATTCTGATATTCTAATATATACCAAAGTATGAGTTGTCTTATTGATAGTTTTACATTCTCCAATGTTAAAGCTACCTTATCCATAATTCAATGCAAAGGCATTAAAGTAGTGATTTGAAATGTAATTATTAAACCATCCCAAAAAAAAAAGTTCAAAAATTTATGTAGTGGTATACAAATGTACTCAATCACAAATTTGGAGTGTTTTAGAAGCTACAAAAGGAAATAAACTACTTAAGATTTAAGTCATATGATAGAGTTATTCATTTTATTTATTGATAGTAAAAGGTAAATTGTATTATTTTATGAAGTGGATGAGCATGTGAAGTGTTTAAAAATTATAGTTTAAACCTACAATTGATAATGTTACACACCTTTGGTTTTGGCTACACAAATACTAGATGTAAATAGTTGATTGACAATGATGTCTATTTCCTTAATGAGCATATCATCCATATCTTCTTCTATTCCAAGATCATCCTAAGTCATGTAACCTTTTATGGGAACCAAGTTTTGTAGCACAATTTTTTCATACCCATCACCATGTGTTTACTACAACTTGCATATCTCCATATTCATAACCTAATACAACAAAAAAATAAGACATTTTTCATAAGACATTTTTTTCTCCTTATGCAAACTTTGATGTCCAAAAACATGATATGAAAAATAAATAGTTATAGTACTTATAAACTAAATGCAAGAAAATTTGAGCTATACTTACTTCACTATTCAACCCATTGAGGGCATCTGAATAATCTCAATCTTTAATTAGAGAAAAGAGCTTTCCCACATTTGGTTGCATCCTTAAAATGTATTATATCAAAACTGCAATAGGAAAAGGAGTGGTTTTAATCGTAGATAAATAAATTTTGTATATTATATCATAAAAGTATAAGGATAGAGTTTCATATACCTTTGGAAAAAAACTCTATTCCTCTTATGATAATGAATTTCTTACCTTGTTTATTTATGATAGTGTTGATTAGATACAAGAATAAGTTGTTTAATATAACTCTACACATATGTGACTGTATGTATAATAGTTCACTATGTGAATTGATCACATAAACTCACATACATAGCACTATTATATTATGTCATTATGATCCTTTAGATTAAGTGGATCTAAATACATTTTAAGGACTTGCAAATTAAATAATCATATCCAATTAGAATTGGCTCCCTTAAAGAGAGATTATGAATTATATTCATGTCCCTTCACTAAGAGACATATGGTTAATAATCAGGATTTCCCATCTTATGTCTTTTGGATTATAATATATATGTGAAGGGATACCAAGAGAATAATCATCAAAATTGGTAAATGCATTGTTCTATTCTAATTGACAATATTAGAAATTGAGTTTCATTCATTTAGAATAGTTATACAATCTACAAGAATAATTTGAATTCAGATATACATTTATTAGATAATAATCTACAAAATATAAATAAAGTATTAATATACAAATACATTTATAGGTTGCATCAAATTTTCAAAATAGTCATTGTTTTATCAGTCAAATCATATGTTGTATTTACTCTTATGTTATATATTGTTAGAACTTGGTTTGTGTTTGAGAACTTGGGTATGAAGAAGAACCAACTCTATGGTATTGTTGCTAAACTTGTATATCATTTTCTTTAAACAATGTTGAATTTATGTATAATAATTATCATACTACTTTAGATATTTACATTTGTGAGATGAGTGAGGATTTTAGACTAATGAAGAAGAAGATTTTGTTTTGCATTTTTTAGCACTTACATTTCTATCACAATAATTAGCTAGTTTTCCATATATAACTAGTTTTCATAGGATGCAAGTTGGATCTCTTATGGAAAAAATGTTAAATAAGGTGTTGGGTAGGATCAAAGTACTTTGTAGTTTTATTAAAGCCATTTTTTCTTGTGTGTTTCATCCTTACTTTTCATGGTGATCTTACTATTTTTTTTGATGTCTTTATAGTTTTTTGATATCTGTGCTAGATCTTTGAGTGGGGCTGATTCAACACATTTCTTTTTAGTTTAAAACTCTCTAGTAAACATCTGATAAAAATAAAAATAAAAATATTGTATTGAAAATATTTTGTGCCATAGGATATTATATACCTAAAATTAAATTTAATTAATTTTTTTAATAAACTCATGATTTAGGTTTAGAAAGAATAGAAAGACTTGCAAATCAGTTTGATGGAGGTGAACAGTGTAAATGTTCACTTTGACACATTGTGACATCTCCTATAAATTTGTGTGACTAGAGATTCAACTTTCACTTTTCCATACTAACATCATGACAATTTTGATAGAGAAAGTGAGGTTTTAGAAAGAGACCATCTATAAGAAACCACAAAATAATATTTGAAAACAATTTAACATTTGAAATTAGTTCTTGAATAATAAAACTAAAACAAACCAAATTAGTTTCAAGCCAAATTTGGGGCTTTAGTATAAAATGAACTTTTCAATCCAAATTTATTATGCAATAGGATGATTAGAGACATTTAAAGATACTATTTGAAGGTTCTATGGATTGAGAGTAAGTATTTCATAGACTTTCTTTGGAAAAGTGGGGTATTTGATGCTTACAAACTACTAGTTTTTCTATTTTGAGGGTTCTGATCCAAAATACCAATGAGCAATCTTTTGATATGTTGGGATAGAGGCCAATGAGTATCCAAAAGTACATTTTGTTTTGGAATTTCTTTGGATTTTTTTTGAAAAAGGAATTTAATTTAGTTGTTGAAGGCCTAATTGGGCTACTAGGCCTAATAGGAAAGGTCAGTGGTATTTTCTTAAAAATTATGTGTATGAGACTTTGAAACCTGTTACAAGCTAGAGTTTTTGTTGCACAAAAAGATTTACCTATCAATGCCTGATACAACCACTAGACTTATAGAATATAGGGGGTAGTTAATCCATGTCACAAATCCTAAAGGGGAACACTGGAAGTTATCATAAAATCCACCACTCAACATTACTATAGGAAATTTGAACTAGTGTCCAAGCTCTAATACCACTTGTTACAAGATAGAGTTGTCATTGCACCAAAAGATCAACTTGTCAATGCCTGATATAGCCACTAGACTTATTGAACATAGGAGGTAGTTAAGCCATGTCATGAATCCCAAAGTGGAACATTGGAAGTTAGTCCAATAACCTAGTTGTTTGGATTAAATTGACTTAGTTGACACCATAGGAACCCTTGCTGGTCATAGAGAAAGGTAAATCCAAGTTTGGTTCATTTAAGCCTATTGAATGTATTAAGGAGCATAGGGGATAAGTCCTATTTGTTTCAAACATGTCTCAAAATTAGTGAGAAATGATAAGAGAGTTTGATCTAGATATGATCAAAGTTTGAGAAGGTGATTAACTTGTACAGAATAGTGGATCCTAGTAGTACTTGACCAATAATAGGTCTAAGAATGAGAATAATTATATATACTATATTATCAAACTTCACTTTGTTTCAAGAGTAGTTTACTATTCTCTACTTAATAGGGACAACCACATGAAGGTGGAAGTTTGATTTCTTGCCCCACCCCCTCCCCGCACAAATAAAACTCCAAAGTCCACATTAAAATATAAAATTCATTCATTATCACATGAAGTAAACATCTAACATCCAAAAATGACATGCAATATTCATTCATTCTTTCATCATTAATAAAATATAACATTCATTTATTAACACATCACACTCTTTAATACATAACATTCAATAGAAGTCATTAACATTAACACATAAAAGATTCTTTTGTCCAACATCACCTTCCACAACATTTTGTCTATCCTCCACCTCATCTTGTTGAACAACCCCTAGAGTTAAATTGGAAAAGGTTAAGTTAATCAAAAAATCAATTACAATTATATTTATTTAAATAGATTAAGTATAGATCACATGCCTTTACATTTCTTTCATATCTTCTTATTGATCAAACTCATCATCATGATCATGATTTCCATTATTGTTGTCATCCTCATTGTTGTCACCATCACCATCACTGATGTACACATATCTTGCACGGGAAAATATTTTTAAAAAAATGGAAGAGAGAGAAAGTGACAAAAATTATAGGAAAAATAATTTTAAACAAATAAAAAAAGGGAAAAAAAGGAGAAATTTTTTTTTCTATTTTTGTGGTGCATAGGTTGTGTAAATAGAAAAATAAATAAAAATGGTTGTCATTCCATTTATCAAGGTGTGTAGGTGGAATTCTAGAAGTTTGTGGAAATTTCTTTAAATCATACTTTCAATATTTGTTGGGCCACATGGTGGTGGTTAGTTGTATTTGGGTGGGAATTAAATGTTTGTTGGAAGGTAGTTGCATTTTCCTTTTATCCCACATTGGTTGTGTTTGTAACATATTGGGTGGTAAGTGCCTATTTAAGAAAGGCATATGAGCATTTCTAATGAAGCTTCAAGGTGTGATCTCTTCTTAGTAAAAGCTTAGAGAGGAGGAGGAAGTAGAGGAGAAAATTTTTCTAGAGTGTCCATACAAAGTACCAAATGTGAGGTAATTTACACTTGGATCTTAGATAAAGTTTGGAGAAGAGCTAGTGGTTGCAATTTAGAAACAAGGAGCTTGCTTGGTGGCTTGTGAGAACAAGTTGAGATCTTGGAGGTTTCTACTAGAGTGTGATTCTAGACTAGCTAGTATTTGGGTTGGATATTGAGGGATCTTATAGAACCATTTGTTGGATACAATTAAGTAATTGTTTATTGTCTTTGATGTTACACAAATGCCATATCAGTTATCAAACAGAGTCTACCGAGTTCTGTCGGTCAGGAAAACAGTTTACAGAGTCTACCGAGCTCAGTCGGTCAGTAAAGCCTTTTACAGTGTGTATCGAGCGTTCCTGTATGTCACACGGTGAGTTAGTGTTAACCAAGTTCGCACGGTAAGCTAAAGAAAGTTTAGTTCTTACCGAGATCACTCGGGTATCAAAGGATTTTGTAGCGGACGGTTAGTGTTAACCGAGTTCGCACGGTAAGCTAAGGAAAGCTTAGTTTTCACCAAGCTCACTCAGTAATCGAAGATAGCTTTTACCGAGTCTAGTCGGTTTCCAAAGGAAGTGGCAGGTTTACCGAATTCCCCGGTAACTGTAGTTTTTACCGAGTTCTGCCGGTTAACACAGGAAGCAATTTTTTTTTTTGAGCAGAGTCGGCCAGTGAAGAATTTTGTTTTGATTATTAGTTCAAGCTGACTTTAGAATATGTTTTGTCAAGTTGGTTGGGCCGACCTGGTATTATGTATAGTATATAAAGAGGTGCTCAAGATGCGGAAAAGTGGAATAGAGAGTATACAGATAGTGCAAGGAAGTGCAAGGAAGAGACTTGCGTGTGCCTAAGCAGAGTTGAGCAGAGGGAAATCTTGGAGCTGCAAAGATATATTTAATCAGTAAGGATCTTGTGGAGCTAAACTGAGATCTGTATTCGGCAAGATAAGTTGCATGTATTTTTAGATCATTCATTGTTGCTTTCTAACCATTGTAACAGTGATTCCAAAATCTCCTAACAGAGTTGGTTTAACAACCATTCCATAAATCCTTTAATAGGGTGGCAATTCAGTTGAATTGTTCTAAAGACCTCTTACAAGGCCACTCCTAATAGGGTGATTAAATCCTCTAACAGGGTCACACCTAACAGTGTGTTTTGTAACCTTTAACAGGGTTGGCTCCTAACAGGGCTCACTTCAGAAGAGTGAAAATTGGTGACTAGTTGCTGGTGGTTTTTCCCATATTGGGTTTCCATGTAAATCTGGTGTCTACTGTGTTCATGGTTACTTTCTTTTGCATGGTCGCTTATTTCAGTAAATGCTTAATAAATTAACTAAACATCTATCAAGTTTTAAGAAGTAATTTATGTGTTTACTGAGTAGCAGCAGCAACTAAGTTTAAGGCATCTTTGGGACTGTTGAATTTGTTTTTGTGGTAACTGATTCACCCCTCTCCTCTCAATTACCCCATCTTCATTTTCCAACACCATTACTTGCATTGTATTTGGCCATAATCAAGAAGGCCTTACAACCTGGCACATTGTATGTAATAGTTATTGTATGAATAAAGAGGTGATTTGGTATCATATCTTGCATTTTTGTGTATATTGTATTGTGTTTCTATTGTCTAGTTATTTTTTGGGGGCTATGACATCTCCTTTGGGGATTCTCCTACATTACACTGCATCAAGTGATATCAGAGCGTAGTTATTCTCAAGTGTGTACATAGATTGCCAAAGTTGAGGTAGTTTGTACCAAGACCTTGTGAGGAAATGCAGATGGGTTTATGGTTGTGAAGATGGAAGGTTGATCTTGTTTGGGAATATTGATATGTTGGTGATTTGTTATAGAGCTTTTTGAAGACCTTGGAAGATGGCTCTGAGAGGATTCAACCCTGGGATGATTGTGAATTGCTATGATATAGTGGAGTGGAGGATTAATGAGACAATAGCTCAAGTGGATGCCACTTTTTCTAAAAGAGTTGAGAAATAGTAGAAGGAAGTTATGGGCTATTGGAGTTGGAGTCTACCAATATAGAAGAAAGTTGTCTAGCTAGTTAGAAAGCTTTTTTGAGAGAGAAGATAGATTCAAAAGGTCAAAGTGGAAGATGTTGGTTTTGTTGATTAGTTTGTGGAGTTTGATACAGAACCTATAGAGAAACTAGAGGTTGTTGATAAGGATATTCCTAATCTTGTTGATGTTGGGATGGATCCTATTGGTTTTCATGATCAATTGGTTGAGTTTGACATGGAGAATGTGGAGCACTTAGTCATGGATGATTAAGTTGTTGTTTTTGGTGACTTGTATGTTACAAAGAATCTTGTTGTAAGCATTGAGATTACTAGTGTTGTGAGTTTGGCATGTCTTGATAGAGATCTACATATTTTTCTTGATATGGAGTTTTTTTTTGTTAGTAAGGATTAAATAGTTATTGATGTGGATGAGGGTTTCTTGATGAAGCTTTATGTTCAATTTGTTCCTAGGAGTGAGCATGTTGATTGGATGGTTGAGATTCTGGTGTTTGACATAGTGATATAGACATGTATGACTTACATGTTGGTTTTTTTGTCCTTGATGTTGTGGAAACCTTTGGTGAAGATGAAGATGGTTGTAGATCTTTCTTTTGGCATCAAAGTAAGGGACACACTTTTTTATCTACCTAGAGAATCTAATGCAGGAGCATCTTCGATGGGAAAATATTTGAAAAAAAACTAGAGGAAAGAGAAAGTGATAAAAATTATAGGAATTTTTTTTCCAAAATATTAAAAAGTTAAAAAAGGAGAAAAAAAGATTTTCTATTTTTGAGGTGAATAGGTAGTGTAAATAGAAAAATAAATAAAAATGGTTGTCATTCCATTTATCAAGGTGTGTAGGTGGAATTCTAGAAGTTTGTAGAAATTTCCTTAAATCATGCATTTAAATTTGTTGGGCCACATGGTGGTGGTTAGTTGTATTTGGGTGGGAATTAAATATTTGTTGGAAGGTAGTTGCATTTACCTTTTATCCCACATTGGTTGTGTTTGTAACATCTTGGGTGGTAAGTGCCTATTTAAGGAAGGCATATGAGCATTTCTAATGAATCTTAAAGGTGTGATCTCTTCTTAGTAGAAGCTTGGAGAGAAGGAGGAAGTAGAGGAGTGAATTTTTCTAGAGTGTGTGGATAGAACTAGTGGAATGTGAGGCAGTTTATACTTGGATCTTGGGTAAATTTTGGAGAAGAGATAGTGGTTGTAGTTTAGACACAAGGAGGTTTCTTGGTGGCTTGTGAGCACAAGTTGAGATCTTGGAGGTTTCTACTAGAGTGTGGTTGTGGACTAGCTAGTGTTTGGGTAAGATCTTGAGGGATCTTGTAGAACTATTACTTGCATTGTATTTGGCTATAACTAGGAAGGCCTTATACCCTGGCACATTTCATGTAAATAGTTATTATACAAATAAAGAATCATGATTTGATATCAGATCTTGCATTGTTGTGTATCTTGTATTGTGTTTCCACTATGTGGTTATTTGTTGGGGGCTAGGACATCTCCTTTGGGGATTCTCTTGCATTACATCAATCACCATCACCATCACCATCACCATCACCATCACCACCACCACCACCACCACCACCACCACTAATACCACCACCACCTCCTCCTCCTCCTACTTATTCTTCTTCTTTTCCATCTCCATCAAGATCATCATTGAAAAAATATTAATTGTGATCATCATCTACACCATCTTCTACTGCTCTAGTATCTTATTCTTCTATCACCTTATACTTTACTAGCCTTCATCTTGGATCATTTCTAAAAATAAAAGACCAACAACCTCTGAGTAAAACACCTATTCAAATTGTCTTGGAATAACATAGGGATCATCCCCAACTAGCTCAAATGACCTTGAATTAACCATTGTAAATCCATTTTTATGTTCAATAATAGCCCTTCTAGGATCATTTTTATTGGTTTGTAACTTGTACCTTTTGACAAAGAAGAGAACCACTTTAAAGGAATTTAAATCAAACTCAAGTATATCATCAAAAATGCCATAATATCAATTTTAAGAGTCTCAGGGATGTATGTAATTTCTTGATAAAATATTAGTCACCTCAAAGACTTTTTTTATCCTAGAATCCAAAGTTTTCTTTATGTCATCGAACTTTTTGATGTGAAATTTATAACCATTTCACCACATACCGTTGTGGTGTTTGAGTGTAATGTCCCCACTAATTGGAATAGTTAAGGATAGGTAATAACTACAAAAATAAACATTAGAATAATAATAATAATAAAACTAACTATGTTATTATACATTCTAAGTTAATCCTGATCTTAAGGACAACTCTAGATCGAGCTTCATAGCTCATAGCTACTTCACTGTCATCTTGAGAGAGCACCCCTTAAGATTCTTCTTGGATGGGCATGCTCTATCCAAGGCCAACAACATATGCACATGTTTAACAACATCAGAATATTCTGGCAACACAGAGAATTGTTGGCCCTAGTGGTTGGTTCAAGTGTTAATACCTTGCTACCCCCATGCTTCGAGTCTTATAATTCTCCTAATAGATTAATATATTATTACTTGATTTCAATGTTTATTTTTCCATTCAAAGGATTGATTACTACTAATGTGCACAGAATTATTATAACTAAATTTAATAAATGTTTATAACATATAATAACTACTATTTTTTGGGGATGTCTAATATAAATTTTAATTCAAATGTATGGGCCATGGAAATTAATATGATCTGTACCTCTTGCAATGCTATGAATGATGCATGGCTAGTATAATGTGAAGGATGCACCATCCTGTGCCATGTGCTTATAGATTTGGGATTGGCCAGTTTACATTTGTTGAGGTGGTGAATGTTGTTCTGACCTATGTCCTTTTCTTCGCAACACTTCTTCCTTCTACCTTTAATATATTTTTTGCCTTCGATTTTAGTACCATGTAGAAAGTCATGTCAAAATGATGTATTGCACCAATTTATTAATGATTTGTAATGTATGATTTATATGCCTATATTCCATGCATAATTATACTTTAATATAATAAGTTTCATAGCAATATTTAATTGATCTAATTAATATTTAATCTAACATAATGAGATTCATTCTTGATTTATAACAATATGATATAAAATTATTTTTATAAAATAAGATTTAATAATGATATTTATAACAATTGATCAAATTATGATATTCAATAAGATTTAAAAGAATATTTATAATAATTAACCCAATTATTTATAATATTCAATATTTTATAAATAATAAGAACATTAGTCAAGGTCCATTGCAGTCCCTTTGTCCTGATTTTGCTTCTCCTCAAGCAATTTCAAGATTTCTTCATTCTCCCAAGTGGCATCTAACTTTGGTAAGTTTTTCCATTTAATTAGGAATTGTATGATAGTTCTATTCCTTAGATTATGTTTTTTGTGTCTCAAGAATATGCTCAAGTACTAAGGTAAGTTGTCCTTCATCATCTAAAGCAGGTAGATCGATACATGGATCTACATGCTGTCCCAAAACTTTCTTGACACATGACACATAAAATACATTATGAATTCTACTATTTGTTGAAAGTTCCAACTTGTATACCACTTACCCTATTCTTCTTATAGTCTTGTAGGGTCCATAGAACCAAGGTTTGAGTTTTTCCACTTCATTCCTCTTGATTGAGGTTTTCCTGTAAGGATGTAGGCGTAAGAATATTAAATCACCAATGATGAAGGATCTTTCTGTACACTTCCTATTTGCGTATATCTTTTGTTGATTTATAGCCTATTGCAAATTGTCTTTAAGGGATGTGAGGATGCTTGCACTTTGCTTTAAAAAATCTTGTGCACCTAGAATTCTACTCTCTTGGGTTTATCAATTATCCAAATGATGAGGTATCATAACCATATAGTGCCTTAAAAGGGCTCATTCTGATAGACATATTATGAGTGGTGTTATAATAATGCTGATCTAGGTGTAGCAACTTAATCCATGCATTTTGTTGTTTGGTAACATAATTTCACAGGTATCCTTCTAGCCATTTGTTCACCACCTCTATTTGCCCATCAATTTGGGGGTGATAGCTGGTACTCAAAATTAGTGTTGTCCCTGTTAGGTGAAAAAGTTCTTGCCATAATTTGTTAAGGAATTTACTATCTCTATCACTAACAATATTTTAAGGAAGTCCATGGAGTCTATAAATCTCTATAAAAAATAACTCGACTACTTGGTGTGCTTTATATTATGTGGAGATAGCAAAGAAATGAGCATATTTTGTAAGTCTATCCACTACCACGAAGATCTTTTCCTTCCCTTATACCTTGGGGAAACCTATTATGAAATACATAGATATACTTTCCCATTTTTGTTTGGAATTGCTAAAGGTTGTAGTAATCCTATTGGATGTGTTAGTTCGATCTTATTTCATTGACACATCATATAGTATTATACATGTTTCTGAACATTTTTTTTTGAGACTTTCCATGAATATTTTTCCATAATATGTTTATATGTCTTGTAGTAACTTTGGTGACCTGATAAGGGACTATCATTATATTCTTTAAGAACTTTTTCCTTAACCTTTGGGTGCAGAGCCATAAATACTAGTCCTTTATATAAAATGATGTCTTTAAATGTTTTTAAATCTTCATTGGGAAATTTTCCTTCTAGTGTGTCCCTTTCCTGAGAGTCCTTAGAATATTCTTATAAGATGTCCCATTTCCAATCTTGTGTAATGTTGGTAGTACCATTGATATGTGGTCGTCAAGAGAGTGCATCCATGACTCCATTTATTATCCCTTTCATATATTCAATATCAAAGTTGTAAGCTTGAATCTTTCTTATCCAATTTTGTTGCCTATTATTAAGATATTTTTGATTTAAAAATAATCTCAGACTATTATGATCTATCTTTACAATAAATCTTCCACAGACTAGATATTGTCAAAATTTGGCCAGAGTGTGCATAATAGCTAACATTTCCTTATCATATATAGAATAATCCTTTTAAGAACTATTGAGCTTCTAGATTTCAAAGGCAAGAGGCCTTTTTCCTTGTATGAGGACTGCTCCTATCCCTTCTCCTAATGCATCACATTGTAATTCAAATAGTGTGGTTAAATCTGGGATGGCTAAGACTAGAAAAGAACTCATGATTTCTTTAAGTTTATCAAAAGCATGTTGTGCTTCTTCACTCCATGTAAAAGCTCCTTTCTTTGTCAAATCAGTAAGGGGGGATTGTAACTTGGAGAATCCCTTGATAAATCATCTATACTAACTGGATAAACCTACAAATCCTCTAAGCTAGTTTAGTGATTTGGGTTTTGGCCAAATTTTTATGGCATTGATTTTTTCCTTGTCCACACATACTTCCTTGATACTAGTTTTATTCCCTAAGTATAGAATTTCTTCTAAACTTAATTCACATTTTGAAAATTTTGCATATAAAGAGTCTTTTTCCAAGATTTTTAGAACTTCCTCAATATGGTGAAGGTGTTCTTCCTAAGTTTTGTCATAGATGAGTATGTCATCGAAAAATATAAGCAATAACTTGTTGGAAATATAGAAGGAGTAACTAAGAGGGGGGGTTGAATCAGTTACTACTAAAATAAATCCTAGAACCCTTAGATGTCAATAATAAAATTTAGACTTAAAAAACTGATTGTTGTAGTTACTCAGTAAACACATTGAAAATGTTGTAACTCGGTAAATGCAAAGTGTGAATTACTTTTATCAAATCTTAAGAAATTAATTAATCTTGCAAGCATAAGAGAAATAACATGAACACATGAGACACTATATTTAACGTAGAAACCCAATATGGGAAAAACCACCAATGTAACCAGTTATTGATTTTCATTCTTCCGAATTGAGCCTTGTTAAGAGCCAACCTAGTTAAAGGTTACAAAAAACATTGTTAGGTATGATCTTGTTAGAGGATTTAATCACCTTGTTAGGAGTGGCCCTATAAGAAGTTTTAAAACAATTCAATGGAACTATCATCCTATTAGAGGATTTACAAGTAGTTGTTAAACCAACTATGTTAAAACATTTTGGATCACTACTACAATGGTAAGAAAGTAACAATGAAATGACCTGATTGAGATACAACTAAATTGCTGAATCTAAATCTCTATTCTCTTCACAAAAGCTTGATCCTTCCTAATTGGATATTACTTTGCTGCTCCACAGGGATATCTGACCATCCTTCAAGTTCACTCACACTTTCCTTCTCAATCAATCAATACACTTGCATACTGCTGAAAATCACAACTTGACCTTATATTTATATTGTTTAGATTATCAAGTTAGCTCAATACAAATTGCAATGACCAATAACATTCCCATAGTCAGCTAGAATCAATACTTGAAATAATTAAACTTCATATCCCAAATCAACAAAATCCTTCGATAGCCAACCTAGTAAACACTAGTTCTGAGATGATTTCTTGTGTTAACCAATAGACACTTGGTTAACACTGCAAACTTGCAAAATCCTTTGGCAACTGAGTGAACTCTGTTAATACTAACTTTGACCAACTTTCTTTCATTAATCATAAGAACTTGGTTAACACTACTTTCTGCCATAATTTCCTTCGATGCCTAAGTGAGCTCAATAGACACTGTCTTCATAGAGTAATCTTCACGAATGCTCGGTAGACAAGGAAAATAGTCTTGTTGACCAAGTGAGCTTGGTAAGCACTAACTAACAATTGATATGAAATTTTTGTGACATCAAAGAAAACACACAATTAGACAATTGTATCCAACAAAACTTCCTCAACTATTGCCTAAAGATGTGATTCATGCATGATTATAATGTTGTTGGGGCATTGGTAATACCAAAAGAAAGGATGGGAAATTCAAAATGTCCATAATGACATCTGAAAGAAGTCTGGGGTATGTCTTCTTTCCTCATTCTTATTTGGTGGTAACCGAAGCATAGGTCAATTTTTGAGAAGTAAGATGCTTTATGTAGTTCATCCATTAATTCATCAATTCTGGGGATAGGATATCTATTTTTTATGTTTTTCTTATCTAGTGCATGATAATCAATGCACATTCTCATAGTACCATATTTCTATTTTACTAATACTATAGAGGAAGTAAAGAGGCTACTGCTAGGTTGAATATCTCCCATTTCCATCAGTTCTTTAATGGTTCTTTCTATCTCTTCTTTGTACTTTTGGGGATGCCTGTAAGGAGAAATCATTACAAGTTTTTCTTCTTCTTCTAATTCTATGGGATGTTCAAAACCTCTCTTTGGAGGGAGACTAGAAGGGATCTCTTCAAAAACCTTTTTATACTTGTTCAATATAGGTTAAATATCAACATGAATTATTTTTCCTAGGTAAGCTGATTTATCTAAAATCATGCATTGTGCTATCCATTCACCTTGCTTATGACTGAGTATCTTTTCCATTTTCTTGTAGGTTACTATTTCTAGGGATTCATTTGATAATCCTTTTAATGTAATTTCCCTCCCCTTGTGATTAAAAGAAATTTCTAAGTTAGGGCCATCCATAATGAATCTTCCTAAAGAGTTTATCCAAGGCATCCCTAGAATAATATCATTCTAAATGTTTGTCACATAGAAGTTTCTTTTAATCGTGTGCCCTTCGAGGGTGACTTCTGATTCTAGTATAATCCTGGTACATTGTTCAATGGATCCATTCCTAAATGCCACTTTGAATCCATTGAATTCATTGGTTTGCAATTTCCTTCTAGAAACAATTTTTTTTCTAGTCCTATATCAACTAAGGAAATGATTCTTTGTCCTTTGACTTCTCCTTTTACCCAAATAGTTCTATTGTCATTCCCTTATGAGATTACTATGAGAATGCCTTGTTTACTTTCATCACTTTTTTTTTTATTGGTTTCCTCTCCTTTGAGAACTTCTTCCATCAAGTTCATTTGTCCCCTTTTACATTGGTGACCTCAATCCCATGGTTCTTTGCATTTGAAACAATGGCTTTTCTAACAAAATTCTTCCTTTTTCTCACACTGGTGATCTCTGTTCCAGGGCTTATTGCAAATATAGCATGACTTTCTTCTATCATTTTTTAGGTCCCTCATTCTGATAGGATGGTTTTGATGAAGTATTTCTATACCCTTCTCTGGGTGCATTAGATTCAATTTTCTTCCAAATGGCTTCTTCAAGTTTTGAGGTTCAAAGGGTTTTACTTGGGTTTTTATGGATTCTTTGAGTCCTTATATTAAAATGTATGTGAGTTTCCCTTCAAACATTTTTGTGACCATCGTGTTTAGGTCTTGAAATTTACTAGAAAATTCTTCTACTAACCTTGTTTTTTTGGGATGAGTGAGTTCTTGGAAATACCATTTAGGATCCCTTCAGTCAAAAATACTCATCAACTTTTGAGTAAATTCACTATAGGATGTTATTTTTTTGAGCCCCAGGGAGTTTTGGCTATAGTGCCACCAATTGTGGGCTGAACCCCTTAAATGAAGTATGAAAAATTTGATAGCACCATTTTTTTTCATTAGACTATAGGATAAGTATGTGTCTAATTTTTGAACCCAAGATCAAGAGGTTTCTTCTCCAATCCATCAAAACATGGTAGTTTTACTTTATTTAACTTCTCTTGGAGATCCTTATCTATATGATTTTTCTTCCTAATTTCTAATATTTTAGATTTGTAATACTCCTTAAAAGATATAATTTGTCTCAAGATGGGATCTAGGTTGGCATACATTTGTCCTATTTACTCCATATTATATGTTGTTAGTTATTCTTCTTCCATAGGTTCTTCTCTTGGAATAAAGGATGGGAAGGTTTCTTGTGGGACCGAGCTTTGTGACAAAGGTTCATTTGGTGTGTTTTCTTCATGAGTAGAGTGATGGTCCATTTGTGGATTTGATCTTTCCTTCTAGTTATTATTATTACTTAGTTTTTGGATAGCTTCAAGTATTATTATATTGGAGCTTTTTTGTTCTTTCAAATCTTTCATTAGGTTTTTCTATGAAAGTCCTTAGCTCTTGAGTTATTTGTTTGGCCATTGTTTTTGGCCTTCTTCTTTAGGATGGTAGGATTATGCTCTGATACCACTATAATATCCCCACTAATTAGGATAGTTAAGGAAACGTGATACATGCAAAAATAAATGTTAGAATAATAATAATAAAACTAACTATGTTATTCTACCCTCTAAGTAATCCCAATCTTAAGGACATCTCTAGATCTGGCTTCATAGCTGATAGCTACTTTTTCATCATCCTAGGAGCACTCCCCTTAACATTCTTCTTGGATGGGGATCCTCTATCCAAGGCTAATGACATATGCATATGTTTGATAACATCAAAATATTCTGGCAACACGGAGAATTATGGCCATGGTGGTTGGTTCAAGGTGTTCATACCTTGCTACCCCCATGTTTCAAGTCTTATAATTCTCTTAATAGATTAATATATTATTACTTGATTTCAATGTTTATTTTTCCATTCAAAGGATTGATTACTACTAATATGCATGGAATTATTTATAACTGAATTTAATAAATGTTTATAACATATAATAACTATTATTTTTTGGGAATGTCTAATATAAATTTTAATTCAAATGTATGGGCCATGGCAATTAATATGCTCTGTACCTCCTATAGCACTAGGACTGATGGCATGGCTAGTATGATGTGAAGGACACACCGTCCTTTGATGTGTGCTTGTAGATTTGGGATTGGCTAGTGTATGTTTGCTAGGGTGGAAAATGTTGTTTTGACCTTTGTCCTTTTCTTCACAATCCTTCTTCCTTCTACCTTTAATATGTTTTTTGGCTTGGCTTTTATTGCCATGTGGAATGTCATGTTAGAACAATGTATTGCACCCATTTATCAATGATTTGTAATGTATGCTTTATATGCCAATATTCCATGCATAATTATAATTTAATATAATAAGTTTCATAGCAATATTTAATTGATATAATTAATATTAAATCTAACATAATGAGATTCATTCTTGATTTATAGCAATATGATATTCAATTATTTTTATAAATAAGATTTAATAAGAATATTTATAACAATTGATCAAATTATGATATTCATTAAGATTTAAAAGAATATTTATAACAATTGATCCAATTATTTATGATATTCAACCATTTCATAAATAATAAGAACATTAATCAAGGTCCATTGCATTGTGCTGCAAAAATATGTCAAACATGTAAACAAATTCTATCATGACTTGATAAATATAGATGTCATTAATAGATTTATGCATACCTCATGACCTCTTAAGCCATATGCTAAATCAATTTCCTTTTGCATAACATTAGAATCTCTTTAATGTCAACGATAGGATCAAAGCTTGGATAAAATTTGATGTCAAGACTTTGAAGATGGGCATCTTTAGGGAGGCCATGAATCCCCAAATCCTCGTGAAAAATCAAGAGGAATAGTAGTTGGAAGAACTCATTGACCCGGTGATAGTGGCTATTTCAGAGAAAGCCAGGGAGACAGGGATGAACCTCTTGAACAATGCTCATAACAGTATGATTGACAATTTTAGATCAATCAAATGGATTTTCCATGAGCTGGAGGAGGTCAAAGATCAGGTGAGACATATTGAGGCAACAAGGAATGGGAAGGATGCTAACAGGAGGATGGATTCAGATGACAAGCTCAGTCTGGTAGAAAGAAGGGTACACAACCTAGAGAACTACAATCACAACCTTGCAAATCAGATGTTCACTTTGTTAAGCTCCATTAACAATAACATCATCTCTCTTACGGGTTGGATCAAAGACAGAGAAATGCAGGATGATGAGGAAGGAAAAAATAGGGATGAAGCCAGAATAGAGGACAACTCTGCACAAGACAACACCATTCCTGATCAGGACTAGGGGGACCAAAGGGTGCAACTGCTGGATGCAGAGGAGAACCAACTAGCCTTCGAGGCTTCTTAGGTTATTCAAGAGTTAGAGTGAAAGAGTGAGGAATAACTCTCACTTGTTCTTTTGTTTTTCTTTATCTTTTGGCTTTATTTCTAGCTTTAGGCCATGGTTTTACTTGTCTTTTTTCGTGGTCTTTTCTCTGAACTCTACTTTTGGGCTGGGCTTTATGCTTATTATCAGCCTCTAAACTTATACTTTTTTAGCTGGGCTTTCACGCTTATTATCAGCCTTATATGATTTAACTATTGGATTTCAGGATCCGTGTAAAACTTGTTTATCTAATCAAAAACATTAGAATCTCTTTTATGATAAGCTTCTTTAATCAATGAAGACAAACCTTCCCATATTACTATGTGATTAGATTATCAACACCATTAAATTGATACTATCATCCAATCAAGATTATTTGTAAGATACAAATGCAATGCATCCCACTCTTGACCAACTATACAAAAAATAAATAGATGACCTATAAATCATTTATTTTGGCTATTAAGAATTAATTAACTACAACATCTTATATTTACCTTTCAATTTACTCAATCTAACTTTCCTCATTTAACTACTCCTGTTCAAATTTTTTAAGGGGATTGGAATCCCAAATGTGATCTATATGAGAATTTTATGCAAGCATAGGAAGATATTCAATAATGTATACCATAGTCTAGTATACCATATATCCCTCCATGATAGAACCCTCAAGAGTTTTTCTTTGTTAAACCAATTGCCAAACCAAATCCTTAACAATTTTATAGTGCATCTTAACCATTCACATTGATCTAGTGGGTATAGGTCCACTCATTTCAATCTTCTCAATTTGGTGTATACAACAGTGTTCTCATACATTGAAAAATGTTGAAGGTAGACATTTTTTAATTTCACACATTAGAAAAGGAATTTTTCTCTTCCAATATTTTATGTCAGTTATATGGATTTTTTAAAGATGAAAACCGCCTAAAATAAATTTAAGATAGAAAGATATATAAGTATAAAGCATTATTAAATATTATACAATATATTACTTAACAAGAAAAAAAATCACAAATATAATATAACTATACAAAAAATCAAACAAATATCAATACTCACCTCGTGTATTTTCCAAGATCATATATAAATTTCTTGACATTATTTTTAAGTGATTTGGGAGACATAGAGGTAGCATGTACTACAAAAATTATAAATTAATTATTTCATTATTTCTAACATAATAGAATAAAAACTACATGTAGTTTACAAATATATATTAAATAAATAATAATATGAATAACATTGATGAAGGTATTCCAATCGTGCATTTTCAACCTTGGGCCAAATTCACTTTTCTTTGGTAAGAGATTGCTCATGTTTTGTATTGAAATAATTGCACAATAGAAGAAATAATATGAAATATTATATAAATACTTGATAATAATTGAGAGTAATAGGCCACTTCGAGGGGGAAACCTATAAATATCTCCAATGAGAACACATTTCACAATATGATGATTAAATAAGACTCACAACCTCCTATATATACCTAATTATGCTTAGGTTGAATAGACACAACCCTACATAACACCTAGGAAAACCTACCTACTAAAATAATAATATAATAATGATAACATGACTCAATTAAGGATTAAGATAGCCATAAGTTGACTATTCATAATCCTATATACACCAATATTAAGGGTGTAGCATGCATCCTTTCTTGAAAGAAGCATTTTCCTCAATGTTAACCAAGTGTTGATTCTTTTGAATGAACTCCTCATCCAACCACGTGGCCTCTTCAATTAGTAAATTCTTCCATTGGATGAGATACTGAGTTAGGGTTCTATTCCTCACCTTCTTTATGTGTTTTTGAAGAATGCACTTTGGTTCCAAAATTATCTGTCCCTACTTCATCAAGTTCTAGTAGTATTATTTGAATAGGAGTATTATGCCCAATTACCTTCTTCAAACAAGAAACCTGAAAAATTGGATGTATCTTTGTTGTTGGTGGCAACTCAAGCTTGTAGGCAACACTACCAATCTTTCATATGATTTGACATGGTCTATAATAGCTTGTACATAACTTATAATTCTTTTTTTTTGCTGCTTCATAGAGATTTTTTTATAAGGCTACAATCTTAGGAAGACCTAGTTCCCAACTTCAAAATTTATTTCACTATGATGTTTGTCCGCTTATTATTTCATTGGATTTTGTGCCATAGCCAAATTCTCCTTGAGTCCTAAAAGTACCTATTGTTGATGAAGCAAGTGGTCCTCTACTACCTAAACTCTTGGTGACACCTTTAATGATGATGTGATGGAAGGAGGATGATATCCATAAAGTGCCAAAAATGGAGACATTTTTTATGAGATATGAAAAGAAGTATTGTACTACCATTCTACAAGAGGTAGCAAATCTACCCACTGAGATTGCTTTTATAAAGTGAAACAACATAGATATCCTTCCAAACATTTATTAACCACCTCAATTTTCCCATATGATTGAAGATGATATGAAGAACTATGTGCCAATTAAGTACCAAAACATGAGAATAAATCTTTCCAAAAGTGACTAGTAAAGATAGGATCACAATCTTTAACAATAACCTTAGGTGTACCATGTATCTTTTGGATATTCTTGAAGAAATTTATTTTCCACTATACTTTTTGTAAAAGAATGTGATAATGCAATTAAATGTGTTTATTTAGTGAGGCAATCAACTACTACCATGATGAGATTATGAACTTTAGATTTGGGAACCCTTGTGATGAAATCCATGGATATCTCTTCCCAACATTAACTAGGAATAGGTAAATACTACAAGAGACTTGGTGTCTTAATTTTTTCATCGTTATTTATTTGACAAACCAAACATTCAACCAAAAATTTTTGAACATCACCTTTTAGCCTTTCCCAAAAAAAATCTTGCTTGACTCAATGATATGTCTTCAAAAATCCTAAATGACAACCAGTTGGGAACTGATGTAGTTCTTTGAGGATCTTTTGTTTAAGAGTGTAATTCTTGTAGAGATACAAGCATTCTTTATACCAAAGAATATCCCCCTTTAAACAAAACTTATCTGAACTACTAGGGTGACTTTTTATTTGCTACCTGAGATTACTTGTTGCAACATCATTTTGCCACTCTTCTTTGCCTTCTACCACCTAATTTACATGTAATATTGCAAGGGCACACCATAAGGCTTCATCTTTTTCATCCCTCTTAGAAAGTGCATCTAGCAGAATATTTTACTTCCCTTTCTTGTATACAATTTCAAAGTCATATCCCAACATGTGTAATGCCCCGTCAAGGGATCCAAAGAATTAATCTAAAATTTCACTAAGTTTGCCAAACAATTTTTTTTTAAACATGAAAGATAAACCATTCACAACTTATACATAGTAACGGAAGCATTAGCATCAATTTAAGTAAACATAACATATGTAACAAGTTACATTCTTTAAGGATCCCCTAACGACAAATCACATCTAACATAACTAATAATGATACCATCTAGTACTACATCCCCATAAAATAATAATGAAAAGTTCAATGTATCTAAATTACATTTTCGACTGCTCAATCATCCACTGTACATGACATAGAGTATGAAAGGCTTGAAAGAATATACATCTATCTAAATAAAGTACATCATCATAATAACTCTAATCCATGATGCAATAACATAAATGAAACCACATATCATACATGATACATCATCACAAAAGATATAGACATCCATCATAAAAGATAACCATATATCACAAACATAAATAACTAAGTGCACCGTTCCTCCCAACCATAAATAGCATCATTAGACCATTGTGGATCCTAGCCATCCCTCTGTTCATAACATCCCAAATCATCGAAGAGATCATCGGTATTATCATAGTAGGAATGTCACACCTAAATCATACTACATCAAATGCAGAAAGAAATCTAACATGCAAATAAAAGCATAAGATAACATCATCTAACATATGCAAATCATCAATATAAGAAACATACCAGTAAATACATCCATCATAAGGTATATCATCTATCATAATGCTCCAAGAACATAATGAAGATAAATACCAACCAAGAATTGGCTAGCCACGGTGTCTCCGACGGATCAATGATAAGAGTGGAAAAACACTACCACCCAACCACGTGGTACCTAAGTGGTCCACTCTCACCATGATGAGGAGATAATCTCAAGTCCCAAATAGGCTATCCAAAAACATAAAGCATAGGAATACTCTCTAAGTCCAGGAATCCTAAATGTATACTAACTCAAAGGTTCCATCACAAAATTGACATCTAATTCCCAAAGGCACAACAATAAGTACACCACTAGAGGTACACAAAATCTATAGAGGAGACTCAGGCTACATACTAGGGAGTATCATCACATTGCTTCTTGAGTTACCCTGGACTGGTCTCTCATTAGACCTCGAACCCTCAAGTGTTGAGTTACCCTAGACTAGTTACTCTGAACCCCAGACCCTCAATGTGGCACATGTGGAAACCAAGAAGCCCTCTCAAGAAGATGAGGCACACATCCCATCCTTAGTCTATACAAGCACTCAAGGCATGGGTGGATCAAATATCTCTAACTTATCTTCTTAGTGTGTTTCCCTCCCATAAATTTTAATTACTAGATTATCACTTATTACATAACTTGCATTAGGTTACCTTGGTACTGACCACTTTGGGCCCCAAACCCCTATGCAAGCCACTCCCATAGTCATGTACCTAGAAAACCTCTCCTAAGCACATAATCCACAGTTGTGTCCCATACCACAACACTCATAAAGATCAAACTCGGTTCCTTAATAGGAAACCTGATAATGAGATGGTTCTCTCATCCCAGAACACATAAAAGATGCACAAAATAAATCTCAGAAATATAATTTCCAACATGAAACACAATATTCATTGGTTCTTAACAAGCAACCAAAAGGTATCTCAAAGTAATACTGATCGAAGACTCCAAAATGGTCGAGTCAAAACATGTCACAATATGACATCATCAAGAAATAAATCAACATTTCAGTCCTATCATGGCGACTGGAAAGAAATCCAAGGATAACTGATCATGACCAAATAAGATCAACATGCCATCACATCTCATAACCCCCAAGCCTCTGGTAACAACCTAAGACTGGTCAACACTAGTCAACCAAAAACCCAAAAACAAGAAGCATAGAGAATACACGATGCAAACACATGTTTTGGTTTTGCTAGAATCACATACTTGAATAATGTGTGGAGTTTTTAGTTTCTATTTGCAAGTATACTTTCAAGAGTATAAGATTTATCATTTGACCTACAAGTCAACCCATTTGTTTCCCTGATAGCATTATTCTTCCATCAATTAAAATAATATTCTAAGAATAACTTAAGGGTAAATACTTACTTATTAACCCTCAATAAAATACTTCACTTTATTTTACTAAGATCCATATTCTAATCAAATAACTCTTCCTTAATGTTACTTCAACTTTTCAACATAATCAAAGGATCATTATTTGTTAAATTATAAGAGATCCAGTTATCAATCTTTGAATAAGAAGATTGTAACTTTAAAATGATCAATTAACATAGGTACACAATCCATGACTTTTATCATTCTAATAGTTCTTAATTAAAACTCAATATCACTAAAACTTAAGTCTCTTGATTAAATCATCACTAACAACCATTAAAATATCCAAGGTCATTATTCAACTCATTAGAATAAGACTTATCAACTTCGATGTAAGAATCATATCAATTAAAAACTATATTACATAACTTAATTATTAATTAAATATAATTAACTCTAATTAATTGATTTAATTAATAATTACATAACCATATCAGCGACCCAATGAATATCAGTTGATTAACAACTAATTATAATTTGTAAGTTATAAGTCAAGTACTATTTTCAAATTTAAAGTATTTTCTAGATAGAAGAGATTCTTGATTCCACCCATTTTTATATTTAAATGATAGGTGCAATTACTCGTAGTAATTGATTATTTTAAACTATCAAAATAATACTTATCAATTTTTAATTAATCAATCCATTGCATAACTTAATTGATAACTCAATTATTATTATCAAGCAAGAAGACTTCCTTTAACCCTATAGTTATCCCATTTAAATAGTATAATCCTCGTAATGTTTTGAAATCAACCTTTCTAAACTCAACTAAGGGTAAATGTTTGAATCATTATAATTTAATGTTCTCTCAAGAGACGATTTTGATTTAATCATTATCATAATAGAATGAATTTTGTTTCCTCTAACTTGACCAATTAGTCTCATTAAAACTATTTATACCATCATTCATTAATAATCTTATCCATTAAATAATGATCTCATTAATTCTAAAAAGCTTATTCATATATGGATTTTCCCCTATAATAGTTTTTCCCTGAAATCAATTTCCTTAAAACATTCTAGGATAATCATCTTTATAGATTTAATAAGATAAATGTCAACTCTATCAATTTCATTAATAATAATGTAACCCCATTAATTAATCTTAATTAAATTATATTAAATTAAGTTAGTTAACAATTATATGCTAATCTTCAATCATCATCTATTAAATTTAATCAATATTAATATCTTTTTTTTTCTTTTAAATCAACCTCATTTAAAAATCCATTTACTTAAATTGACTAATAACTAATTACACTTCTTCTACTATTAACTAATCTTAATTAAATTAAATTAGATTAGATTAGTTAATAAATCATATAAAACTAATGCATAGTAATAAGATTCTATTCAAACCTGTTGCAATGGCAGAACAGAAAGCTTATGCGATAGGAAGTCTAGTGGCGACAGGAAGATAACATACAGAACTATAAATCCAGAATTGCATCACAATAGGAAGTTTAGCGGCAACAGGAAAATAGCATACAGAATTATAAATCTAGAATTGTGACAGGAAGTCTAGCAGCGATATGAAAATAGCATACAAAAATATAAATCCAGAATCGTGACAGGAAGTCTAGTAGCGACATGAAGATAGCATATAGAACTATAAATCCAGAATCACGACAGGAGGTCTAGCAGCGATAAGAGGATAGCATACAGAACTATAAATCCAGAATTATGATAGGAAGTTTAGTAGAGACAAGAAAATAGCATACAGAACTATAAATCCAGAATCACAATAGGAAGTCTAGCAGCAACAAGAAAATAGCATACAAAATTATAAACACTCACACACACACACACACACACACACACACACACACACACACACACATTGATGCAAATTAGTATTTTCAAAGAGAACATATATTTACCTTTACACTAGAAGGGCTTTTCATTTCGATGAATTAAGGATCATAATTGTTCTCTAAATTTATCCATTAATTTCTCTAATAGGTTTGACTCTAGATTTAGAAACTCTTTTCAAATCTATTTATCAATTTGATTCTAATTCAAACCCAAACCCGATTTAGAACTAATTCTTTCTCATTTGGAACTAGAGTTTTCTATTGTTTTCTTTGCAACCAAATAAATACATATCTAGATTCCAATTTCAAGATTAAGGATTCATTCATGGAGTGTATTTAGACACATATAACAGACACGATGAAGACAGGAAGAGAAAGAGTGCAAATAGAATAAGTGAAAATCACGAGTGCACCTAGAGACTGATGCTAATTTTCCATGCCTTAAAAGTCCATAGAAAAATCCCTTCCTTCTCCAACATTCGCAATTCCTCCATGATCCAAGCCAACCAAAATTCCCATGTGACTAAAGTGCTTGAAGAAGCATAAGAGCATGTAGAAACATATGAGCATGTAGAAGCATATGAGCTTATCAAATGCATGTAAGCTTTGAAGCTTGTCCAAACACACTGGGAGAGCCTCTATTTAAAGGTCTCTAAGACACATCTAGAATGTCTCTAGAAACAACTAGAAGATAAGCATGACAACTAAGCATGAGTCTTCTCCAACCTTCTAGATGAGTCATAAGGTTGTAGACACCATGTGCTCAAATAATATTCTAACTCCTAAGTGTAGACAACTTGTGCATTCTTAGAGTGCAAACTCCTATGTTGTCTACATGACAACTCTCGAAAATTTGCAGACTCCTATGTGAGAAAATATTAAAATAATACACATTAATTAATTTAATATTTACTTTACTCTGTCCAATTTTTTTTATTTTTATTTTAAATCTCATGCACCAACTTTAATAATTCCACTTATTTTATCTTAATATATTTATATTTTAATCACATGAAATCTAGAATCTTTTAATAATTTTAATATATTTTCCACTTTTAAATTTATTTCCAAAACTTAATTGATAAATATTTATTTATTTAAATAAATATTATCACATCTCAACTTTAAAATTATAACTTTAATCTTCAAATCAATTTCTCAATTAATTAAATAAAATAAATATTAAAATACCATATTAATTTTCCATTTAATTAAAATATTAATTAAATCTTTTAATTAGGCTTAATTAATAGAAAATACTCCAAAGACTCACAAAGTAAAATACGAAAATCCATCATAACCAAAATACATACTAAATCAAACCAAGGGTTAATATCATGAATTACATCATCCGATGTATTCAGAAGGTACTCAACTCAGATACTTGTCCTAATTTCCAATTAGGACAAATGGCTTAAAAGGTTGGAATTTGGACTTGAGAATTATCTCCCCTCTCTTATCATTGAGATGATGTGATAGGGTATGCTCATCCTGGCAATTCAGGGAAGTCGATACCCGACACCTGCAACCTACATAAAAACCATGCATGTACAAGCACAATATATACTAAACTAAGCAGGCAATGGCAGGAAGTGGTGCATCATGTAGATCCCGACTAGCAAGTGACTACGACTCCCTTCCTTAACCACATCAAACATGCCATACATAAGAACAAACATGCACACCATACACATGCAAGTATGGGGTAAGTATTCATAAGAAAACACATATGATAATAAATCATCTTACAAATCATCATTAATAATTGCAAACACTGAAAATAATCATCATGCATACATGAAATGTAAAGTCTAAGTAATCTCATCACATATCAACTGAATCCATGGCACAATATATGATAGTCTCAAAACAATGTTGCTAATCATCAACATAAAACTAGTCTAACATAGTCTGATCATGATAGCAAAAATACGACCTAGGGGCAGGCACCACAACATGTTAGTGACCCATTTTTGTTTCTCTTCTGATGATAGTCTTTGTTCCAAAAAATATTTTAGGCTGTCATGATCTATCTTAACCTTGAAGTGTCGACCATTAAATAAGGCCTTCATTTTTTAACGACATGAAGGATTGCTAACATTTCCTTGTCATAAATAGGTTTGAGTTGATTTTAACCTTTTAATTGACAACTCTCAAAAGAATTTGGTCAACCTTCTTGCATGAGAATTGCCCCTATCCCATTTTTAGGAGTATCACATTCCACAATGAATTCCTTGGTGAAGTCTAGAGTGGAAAATACTAGTGTTGTACACATAGCCTTCATTAATTGCTCAAATGATACATTAGTAGATTGACGCAAATGGAAAGAATTCTTCTTCAATAGAGTTATAAGGGGTGCTGCTATATGACCATAATTCTTCACAAATATTATATAATATCTTGTCAATCTCAAGAAATCCGCCAACTTCTTAATAGTTTTTGGAATAGGCCACTCCATGACAACCTTAATGTTTTTAGGGTCCACCTTTACTCCTATGTGTCCAAAATACTCCACCTCCTTAAGAAAAAAAGCACACTTGGATGGCTTAGCATAGAGTTGATTATCTTCAAGTAATTGTAATGCTTGATCTACATGCTACAAATGTTCTTCCCAAGTCTTGCTATAAATTAATATACATCAAAAAAAACTAACATAAACTTTCTCAAGAACTTCTTAAAAATGGAATTCATCAAACTTTGGAATGTAGATGGTGCATTGGTATGACCGAATGGCACCACCAAAAATTAATAATGACCCTCATGAGTTCAAAATGCTATCTTAAAAATATCTTCCTCTTTAATCTAAATTTGGTGATAACTAAATCTAAGATCTAACTTGGTAAAATACATAGCTCCATTTAATTCATCTAGAAGAACATCGATGACTAGAATAGGAAACTTATCTTTAATGGTGTACTTATTGAGCACTGTATAATTTGAACACATGCACCAAGTTTCATCCTCATGCACAAGCACAATAAGTGAAGATTAAATGCTTTGGCTATGCCTAATAATTCTTGGCTCTAGCATTTGCTCAACAATTTTTTCTATCTCATTTTTTTGTTTGTGTGGGTACCTATAAGGCCTAATTTTTGGTGGCTAGCTCCATATACCTAGTTCTATGGAATGGTCATGATCTCTCTTATGAGGAAGTCATTTAGGAATATCTCCAAGAATCATTGAGTGACGATCAATAATTATTGGTAAATCTAGATGAGTAAGAGCATTAGATTGAGAGACTTCTAATGAACATAGCTAGGCCACAAACCCATTTGCACTTTTCTTAAGAAGATTTTGCATTTGATGAGAGGTTACCATATATGGAGATTCTACCTTCAATCCCCTTAGCTTCACTACCTTTCCTTTAGATTGAAATCACATGAATATTTCTCAGAAGTTCATTTCAATTATTCCCAATGTAGTAAGCCATTGTACTCCCAAAAAAATATCCACTGCGCCCATGGATATCGCATACATTGGGGTATCAAGTTGATAATCTCCCATGGATAATTTGATGCTCTGACACTTCCCTAAAAAAATAACTTTTCCCCCATCTACAATTAAAACCTGAAAATCTGGGGTTGGATATATAAAACAATTTAGAAGAGTTGCCAACTTTTTGTTGATGAAATTATGAGTATGTAATGAACCCTTTTGGGGGGTCATTGAATTTTCTTTATTTGTATCCTTTGAATCAATTACAAGTATTCTTCTCAAATAGATCTTATGAAATGACTATAAGTCTCTCATAACTTCTTTCATTGATTTTCTACAAATCTGATATAAATTTGTTCACAAATATGTCATAAGAAATGTAGTCTCTTCCCTATAATCTAATCTTAGATCCAAAAAAACTTCTGATGTAGTCTTTATAATATACTCTCTTTGATGTATATCTTCTTTAAATTCTCCACACACATTTTTATTAAATCAAATATATATATTATCTTTAATACACATCTTTGTTCATCGTAATTTTCTATTATATCCTTTTCACATCTTCTTTCACTCTTTTATTCTTTTTAATATTCTACTTCCATTTGATTGCTCTACATATATCCACTCTTGTTAATCTTCTTCTACCATTCACAACTTGTACTTATACTGTCATGAATATTTATATATATATCAGAATAAAATCTTTATAAAATCTTTTTCTTCTCTTCTTTTTAAATCACTTACATATTTTATTTTCCAAAAGTTTTCTCTCTTCTTATGTCTTTATTTATGAAGAATCACATCCTTTGAATTAAAGATACATGTCTCTTCTTAACTAATAACAATCTCTAACTATACATGCAAATCATATTTACTAAAACAACTTTAACTCTGTCTTTATTGGGTTATATGGATTTTGTCTTCATATACTCATTAACTTATGTATGCACAAGGAATGCCACCATAAATAATCTTCGTGCTTCATTGTGATGTGGAATGACACATTATAGGCTACTCAACAAACCACAATATTGTTTGGTAGAATTAGGAAACCTGATGATACACACAGTATGTTCAATCCAATATTTATTTCTTTATCTTTCATAACTTTGATTGCTTTTGTGTCTACCTCTTCTATCTTGCATAAAATCAAACAACTCTCATAACACTGCCTCCACTACTGTGTCTTTCCTTTCCTTCCACTAAATATGAGTACCCCTTGATAATGAAGATAATATTTTTACCATCATAGCCATTGTATCTATATCTATATATATAGTCTTTTGAGAGCTCGACTTTTATATATGTTTCTCATAGTGTGGTTAATAGACACGACCCTTAGGTGTTAATTAGTTAATTAGTTATGTTATAATATATATATATATATATATATATAATCTCATATATTGCTAAAATTTTCTTTTATATTTATATATCAGTATCAAAATATATAAAATATTATATCAATTAATATATTTAAATTTAGCAACCAATTCATTATCATTAGTTACTAATAGTATCGATATTCAAACATGATAATAGTTAGATATATTATCATTTTATTGATTTACAATGTAATTATAACATATTATATATTATATTAATAATATTATTAGTAATATCATTATTCTTAATACTATTACGTAGTATATTTTCCTTATATATTATTTATAATAATATTTAATTCTCAATTATATTATAATACTATCCCACGTGGGTACGTCATAAAATTATTATTAGTATTTGATATCATTTATAATCAAATTATTTATTTTTTATTTAATTTATTTAACTCATTAATATTATAATTATAATATAATATTTTACATTACAATTATGCTATAATCTTATATATTGTTTTATTTTATATTGTGAAATATATCACTATTATAATAGATTATAATATTATTATTCTTAATTATTATCATTGTATAATATGTTATTTGAATATTCATATATCCTTTTAATTTGGGCTCATGACAGAGTACTACCTGAGTTGATCAACATTGTCACTTTCTACTACTTTAAGAAACCCACTACCTTGAGAATTTCTAGTGCACTGAAACTTGAAAGTGCATGACAAGACATGATTGGTTGAGAATCATGTGATTCCTCATCTAACTCCCTATCCTCCTCTAATATGGTCTCATACTCTTCTTCCTCACTTGAACCTTGAATATAGAACAATTTCTTTTTAGTACATTTATGTCCTTGACTATATTTGCTATCAAAATTAAAATACAACCCTTTTTCTTTTTTCTCCTCAATTTTTTGTGGAGTCAACCTAGTAGGCTAAGGAAGAGAAGGTATTGAATATCCTTTTTCTCTTGTCACATTAGCCCCCCTCTTTCTAGGAATCAAGGACTTCTCCTCTACCCTGCATGCCAATATAAAAGACTCATTTACTAAGCTGGGATAAAACATGCATACCTCATGTTGAATGTGATCCTTAAGACCACCCAAGAATAAATCATTCAAGTTCTCATCTATAATTTTATCTACTATTAAGGATAAATTTTGGATTTTTTGAATATAGTCCTTAACTAATCTTGTTTTTTGAAGCTTAGCAAGTTGGCTAAAGAAGTTTTCTGTCACACTATTGCTATATTGTGCTTGGAATTATTTTGTAAAAATTGACCATGATGCAGTGATAACCTTTTTCCTCCTATGAGTAAAAAAATAATGATATCAAATGAATTGATCTGGTTCTATATATAAAGAAGCCATCATAACCTTTTGTCCATATGGGATTTGATGTAATTCAAAAAATTCTCCATTTGATTTATCCATGTTAGAGAGTCCTTGCCATCGAATTTGTGCATATCCACCTTTGGGAAAAAATTCCTAGATCCCATAGGATTAATAGAATTTGTGTAATTATTAGTCAACTTAAAGGTTTCACCTTGATTTCTTGAGAGCTTCTTCCTTGTTTCATTCATATAGGTGCTTAACATGATTTTTGTATTTGATATATCTCCTCATAGGTCACATATATCCCTCTTAACCTCTTCCTTGAACTTACTAAGTTCCTCATTGGGATTACTATCCTCTATTGCTTTCCAATATTGATCAGAAGATTGTTAGAAATTCTTTAAAATAACTAGGTGGGGGGGGTTGAATTAGTTATTCAAGGTCCAAATGTCCTAATAAAACTTTTTATCAAGTAAAATGTGTCCATTTAACTGTTCATTCACCCAAGCTTAAACTTTTCTACTTAACAAGTTACTAAAAATCAACATTCAAGAATATATATGAAGAATCAACACATAACACAGTGATTTATGTAGAAACCCAATTTGGGAAAAAACCACCAGTAACATGCTTCTCAATTCTCACTCTTCTAAAGTGATGCCATGTGAAAGGCTTTCCCTATTAAAGGCTATAACACACTATTAAATGTGACCTGGTTAAAGGATTTTACCACCCTATTATAAGTGGGCCTAGTTAGAGGACTTTAGAACATTCACTTGGAATGCCACCTTGTTAAAGGATTTACAAATGGCTATCAAACCAACCTAAGTCCATAGGATATTACCCTAGTTGATACAATTGTTAGAGAGTAACAATAGGGGATTTTGATCTGATACAACTCATAACTTAACTTGCAAATTTTAGATCTTTGTTCAACTCTTCACAATTTTCCTAGCTTTCAATCTTTGTATCTCTGACAACTTGTTCTCCTTTAAATCTTAGTCTCCTTGAGTCTCCATGCTTGATGTACCAGTGCAATCTCCTATATGACCACTTATCAAAGCAGAGTCTCTATGTTCTATTCTTTCTTCTCCTTGATGCCTTCTCCTTGACACCCTCCAACCACTTCATAATTTAGTACACCATCAACTCTAGCTTCTTGGCCTATGAATCCTTAAATAGAAGTTTGGAATTTCTTTTTCCACTCAATTCTTCCCTCTTTTGATTTCAATTCAAATGGATTAGTTAGGATTCATTGAATCTAACCCATATCTTGTTTCTTCTAGAAACATCATGAAGAATCCTCCAAAATTTTCTAAAAAATGGTTTATCTAAAATTCTGTGCCTCCAGCTCATCATCCTTATCCTCCATTTGGTTCACAAAATTCAAGGTAACAACCTTGTCAACTCAAATTTGGTGAATCTTTGACTTTTCACATAATGCAACAGCTCAACACTATTGAAATTCTAGTGCTCGACACATACTATGTTACTCGGCATGATGTTTTACTAATTCTCGACACCTACGATGGATTCACTTGGCATTTACTATATTTTTCTAATGCTCGACACCTAAAGTTTTCTCAGCACCTGAACATACTTAGTTCCTTCTGTATCAATCAACACTGATTAGATTTTGCGTTTGCTCAACACTAACTAAAAATCTACTCAGCTTGAAATAGCTTGCTTGGAACTCACTAATGAACTTAGTTAAGCTTTGCAGACAACCTTGTTATAACTTATTCTTCCAGTATTTCTAAGTGTGGCCAACATCTGTATCTTTAAGTATACTATAAGTACATCATTTTACCATTGTCTTAACTGATCCTTTCACTTCATTAAAAAACCATAATTCAACCTCTCCCTTAGGTAATTTTGTTACATCTTGTTGATTAAATCCTCTTCATCAGTCAACTAAGTGATAGTACTTGGATCTTATAAGTAATGGTCATTTTAGAAAATAAAAAGTTTGACATCAGTGACAAAACAATGATTGAAAACATTTTCTATCAAAAATCTTTCTTCTTTGCAATAATCTCCCTCTTTGATAGTACTCTTTCATTTCCAATAAGGATTTCCTCAATGTTGTATCATTCTTTTTGCCTCTTGTTGAAGGCCTCATCATGATGGAAACCAATGTTTTTGAAATAAATCACACAAATGAAGTGCAAATTCTCTAATTTTTAATTCTTTTTTGTAACTTACTAGGGCTAAGATACCCTTACTTGGAAAAAATTCCCCAAAAAATAGCAAATTTGTTGCCTTGAGAGATAATTTTCCTAATTTTTCAATATCTTTCTTATATTTGCTTTTCAATTTCTCCAAACTTTGAGTTTAGGCTCCTCTACTATGTACTGAAAAATCAAATACTCCAATTTGACAGGATGTGAGGGATATGAAGATCTCAATAATTTATATAGGAATAGTAATTTTGCAATAATTTTTTTCAAATTTTCTCTGATTCCCCTAAATTTTGGACTATAGGTTCTTTAATTTGGTCTTCAAAAACCCTTTAAAAATCTTTGAAAATTTTGCTAAAATTTGAAAGTTATGCTCTTCCCAAAATTGCCCCAATGTTGAGAAAAAAATCTTACCTCTATGGTGCCAAGATCATGCTCTAATACCACTTGTAATGAAATAATTTGCACAATAGAGGAAATAATATGAAATATTAGATAAATACTTGATAATAACTAAGAGTAATAGGCCACTTCAAGGGGGAAATCTCCAAATATCTCCAATGAGAACACACTTCACAATATGATGATGAAATAAGACTCACAACCTCCTATATATACCTAATTATGCTTAGGTTGAATAGACACAACCCTACATAACACCTAGGCCAACGCAACTACCTAAATAATAATATAATAATGATAACATGACTTAATTAAGGATTAATATAGCCACAAGTTGACTATTCATAACCCTATATACACCAATATTAAGGGTGTAGCATGTTTGTAGAAAATCCTATGGGAAATCACATTTTTCATGCGACTTATTGTATATCATTTCTTTGGTGCTCTATTAATAACCAAGGAAGGGCACTTATATTGATCTGCACTCCATGGGTTTTGGATTGAATGGGATCTTTCATTGCATAAGTAGATTCATGAAAGTAAGTATAAATGTTGACAATTTTTTTCTTTGTCAAACCTTCCATCTAATATTTTCCATAATGTCTCTATTACATTCTTTCCAATATGCATAGTATCAAACAAATGCACAACTTGTAGATGCTCATAGTAGAGAAAATTATAAAATTGTTTGGGATAACTTTTTAGTCCCCTTGGAAGGTGGTCATTGATTCCTTGATGACATTCACAACCATTAGTTACATTGTCAATAAATAAAACACAATATAAAAATATAAATTCTAAACATAAACCATTAGGTGGAATTACAACACCTTGATAATTAATTCTATTATATTCAAACTTCCATAGGCAAGGTGTCATCCTTTGTGGCTTTGATATAGCCTCTTCTTTCCCATTGAAAAGATATTTTTTTTTACTTTGATACTTATGATTCCTATAGAGGAAGTGCCTACACTCATCAAACACCTACTTTCCTAAAGTATTTGAAAGAAGAGACTTCATGTTTGGACCAAAAATTGGACATACAAATTTTCCCTTTGTTTATAGTCCTACAAGATAATGATATAGTTGGATTAAATATTTTAATTCTCATGATTATAATTATCATGCAAAATTGGAACACTTTAATATACCACTTGTTGGCCTATATTTTCACCTTGTTTGAATCCTGAGAATTTGTTGTGAAAATCCAATTTAAAAGAAGAGATTAGGGTTACATTTTGCCTATTGCTGAAGTTCTTGTGAAAAACCCTAGGTCTTTATTCCTCATGCATTTTTTCCATATTAGAAACTCTCCTTGTTTTAATTTTTTTTGCCCTCTTAAAAGATCTTTGAAACTTTAAGGTGCAATTCTACGACCAAAGGTTGTCGCTTTATTACTAGTTTGTTAAGACCTTAACTTTTTTATGGTGCAATAGTGTGACACATTCAAGTTCTTAGTGTTAGCTTGGTTTCTATAGTTAATTACAAATGGTTGATCCAACTAGCAAAGGTGAGATGCAATTTGTAAACAACTTTCAATATGTTGCATAGTTAAGTATGGAGTCAAAATTCCAAACAATGACCATGCGAAAAGGGCATTAATGCTCAATCACTACCTTGTTAAGAGCACAAAGATAATACATGTATAGGAATATGAACATGTCATGGTTTATGAATAACATAAATATTACTATGTGATAGTGTGACCGAGGTTAAAGAAGCCACTAATAGTTTCACAACCTAAAGCTGAAACAATTAAAGTGATGGAGCATTGGTGATCTCTTTAATCATGTTGTCATATAGATGAGATTGCAATTTGATAGAAGAGATACAATTATGTGAAATGGTCAGTGTGGCATGTGAAAAAACTTTATCACTTAGTTGTGATGTCTAAAGGGTAATAAAAAAATACAAGCCATGACTTGACAATCAAGTTTGTCCACATAATCACATGTCTAAAAGATACAATTAGTGTAACACCTATGAATTAGAAAAAATAACTAAGAGCTTATAAAGGCTTGGTCATTGATTAGTCACATAGTTAAAGTGATAAAGAGAAATTTAGGTAGTGACCATGAGACTTCTCAGATTTAACATGTTTCATGTAGTCACTAGCTTAAAAATGCTAATATTTAAGTCAACTAGTGATGGTGTGATTGGTGTTGTTAATAGCTTGGAAACCTATGAAACATTGTTAAATAAAAAGGGCATGACCACATGATGCATTGAAGAGATGAAAAGGTTTATGTAATCACTCAGTCACATGGTTATTAATATAAAGAAAAACCTAAGCTACAAAGAAATGATCAAGACATGATGACAATGTTCACTCAATCACATAGCTAAAGTCACAAGATAAAGCATAGACTACGAAGTAGCGATAAGGTAATTGAGAAGGTTTCACTCTTTTGCAAGATTAAGGGGTTAAACATAAAGTTAGACATTTATGTTGTGACCAAGGGTTTCACATAGTCGTAGGAAGAGATAAGGGTTAGAAAATAAGCTTTGTGATGTTGCAAATAGTTTCTAGTTGCCTAGTATTCGAATGGTTGCAACATAAGAATTAAATAGTAAAATAAGTTTTGTAACCTCATGATTACCAAAAAGATGGATACTATCTAAAAAGCATTAAAAGGGATTTGGAATGGTGGCAAGCATGAGTGTTGTAAAGCTAGATTTTGATGCTTTTTGAGTTTTGAAAAAAAAACATGCATGTTTACTTAAAGACACCATTAATGCTATTCCAATGTTCAAGGTTTATTGAAAGATGATGTAATTGCCTTCCAATTACAATATTCACAAAATTTTAGAGCTAGAAAGAGATTTGAACACCAAATTGTTCAAGAGATTTGAGTTGTGGAATATGTTCTTAAAGAAATTGAAAGTAGAGAAAAATGACACAAGGAGAGGGAAAGAGCACAAGTCAATGTAGAAGAAGCTGCTCAAGGTGATGAGAAATTTAAGAAAAAGCTATCTAGTTTATATTCAAAGGAGTGGGTTTAATTCCTACCAAAATCATCCAATTCCTAGATAGTAAATTCTCATCTATTCAAAGATACATGTAATGCCCCACTTAGTGATCCTTGGAACAAGCATTCAATTCAAGCCAAGATATTTTTTGGCTTTTACAAGTATGAATGCACATGTCAACATCATACAGGGATCACAAAGATCACAACAGAAGACTTCACCAACAATCCTAGCAACCAACAGATCTCCAAATGCTACTACCTAACTGACACACACGAACTTAAGAATGAAAACCAAAACTAACCTTAGAACACAAAATCTCCAATCTGTCAAAACATGGAACCATAAGAAATCCTATAAGGGTACTCAAAAGTCCAAGTTGCATTTCCCAAAGAATAGAAGAGAGGCCCCCTATTTTTTGCATGAGAGAATAAAGACTAACAGTATCACATGAGGAAGCACTTCTTCATGTGAGAAAGTACACAAAGGCATGTGAGGAAACACCATATTGCATGAGGACATGCTTTTCCCAATAGTCAAAACACCCAAACTGGTATGGGTTTCACATGAGGATTCACCAAGCTATGCAAGGAAACTCAACACACCACACAAATCTTTTCATTCTCATGTAAGAAAGTATACTTTTGTGTGAGGATACAAATTAGTAAGCTAGAAAACATAAAGGTGAAAAGTTAGGAAATAAATTTCCTCCACACCAAGGAGTACCGGATCCACACATATCAAGGAATGAACACTCAAGTGCATTAAAAAAAAAAGATGCCATGAACAAGAAGGAGGAACATCTATCCATCTAAAACCACATTAGTAAAAAGGAAATACTAACAACAATATCATAGTGTATAGAAGAAACATGCAATGTATATAAATAAAAGACTAAGTACACGGTTCCTCGCAACCGTCAATGGCATCATAAGACCATCGTGGATCCTAGCCATCCCCTATGCGTAACATCCCAAACTACTAACTAGATCATTAGTGTTATCTTATTAGGATGTCACTACTAAAATGTGCTACAACATAAGAATATAGAAATATAACATGCTAAAAGTAAAGCATTAGATAATTTGATAAATCAACCACACCATCTATCATATGATAAACATCATACGAATAGGAAATCTAAAATGCTAAACCAATAACCAATAGATATTGCAATGAAGAAATTCAAATCATCTAATCATATGCTAAATATCATAATATAGGAATGCGTCTAATAAAATAGCATCATCTAAACATGATATCCAAGCATTCCAATGAAATCATAATCACAAGAAAACATACTCTAGAACCCAAAGCATCAAGTGAAAAAATTTAGTAATGGTCATACTAAGATAAAATACTATCTCTATACACCGGTCCCCAGTAGTGGTATGGGTAGCTACACTTCTCAACCACATGGAACCTATAGGTCCACTCCCGCTATGCTAATGGAGGTAATGATCTAGCAAAAATCACACAAAAACCACAACATCCATGGCTAGCACTCATTCAAGATAGTATGATGACTTAAACCAAAAACATAGACAATGCATAAACTATTGGTCCTAGTTAGACACTCAATGAGCTACTAATTAGGGGCCAACATCATGGAGAGTCATTTGGCCTAGACAAGCCCAAGCTCAAATCATGTGTTTCAAATCTTCAATGGAGGGCCACACACATACATTTTATTATCTTAAGTTTTATCATCACTCACACATTTTATTTAGTTATCACTTACTGAAAACTTCCTATTCCAACCCTATGGGACAAGGTCACTAGGCTATGAGATTAAAACCCCATACATATGCTACCCTACCCTACCCATACTTATCCAATGATGAGTGCCTATAGGCATGCAAATTTCCAACCCAACCCTAATGATCATAACTTCCAAAAGTACCACAAAAGATTAGGCCTTGCAAGTCACCCGAAAAATGTACATGTACATACTCTTATGTGGCACACCACCATCACAAAGATCATAACACAAGGACTAGATGAGAACACAAGCAAAATACCAGTCAACCAAAAACAACTCAGGAGGATAGATTCTACAAAAATCCCAAGAACAATAAAACCTTAAATCATGAAATCACTCAACTGACCTCAATCTAGGAGTATGGATTCTACATGAATCCTAATGATGCAACAAGACTAAACATCATGAACTCACTCAATCAGCCTCAATCTGGAAGTATGGATTCTACATAAATCCTATTGTCAACAAAACAAGAACAAAGGTCCAAAAGAAACCATAACAACAGGTATAAAATCACTCAACCGAACATGATGTGAGGAGTACAGATGCAGTACTCATCCTAATGTAAACATAAAAGTGCAAAAATGATCTAAATAGAATCATGTGAATAATCCAAGTCCATGACCAACACCATGCCAAGAAAACTTAAGAAAACTAGGTGGTACATAAATTGAGACAAAAGTTTTCAAAGCTCAAAAACTTTGAAATTAAAATCCATTTGGTCTTAGGGTACAAAAGCTAAAAAAATCAAATAAAATTTGGGTTTGCAATCCGTATGCAAAAATGACCAGCATAATGGTGCAAAACCCTAAACCATCAACCTAAAAAATAGGAAAATTCTTATAGCCACCTAACTGAGTAGAGCCAACATATAGAAATGGAGGGGAATAGTAGTTCTTAGCCTCCTAAGAAATGGCTACCAAAAATAAAAGTAGAAATAGAGCCAAAAAAATAAAACAAAAGAGCCCTACCTCATAGCCAAAAGGGTAAAATGGGAATCTGAACCATAAAATAAAAATCTCACATAAGTAGTTGAAAATTGTGGTAATCCAAGGTCTCCTCGAGCTGGATCCAACAAGACCAACCTCATGATGATCCCACACCCGTAGCTCCCACAACAAAAAAAATAGTAAATCCACATGAAGAAGATTTTGGGTTTTACTCTCCAACATTCTACTTCAAAAGTGAGAAGTGAGGAATTTAATTCCTTTTTGGATACTTATTCACTTTTTTGAGTGAATAATTTATTAGGAAAAATAACCAGCCAACCTAGTTAAACCCTAAATCCACCCAAACAAAAATACGCTATTCCTAGTAATACAATTTCATCTATGGAAAAGTTTCCAGAAATTAAATTGAATAAAATTAAAAGCCTGAAAACCCAAAAATATATAAATTTCCTTAACAAATTTCACAATAATGCAAAACTCTAAATGTGCAGACACACTCATTGGTCTAATCATATAATTAAAATGAGTTTGGATTTAATAATCACCGAAAGGATTCATTAAACAATTAAAATAAGTATATGTCAACCACACAACGATGACATTGGTAAAATATGAATAGTTGAATCACTAAATCCATGTGCCTCTGCCAAGGATATAAATCCTACACACTAAACAACACAATCAAGTGCAATTACATATAATAACATAGACAAAGTAATAAATGTATTAAATGACTAATTTAACTATTTATTCTATTATATCAAAATAGTCCATTTACATCACTCACATTTGCATATAGCATAATGAAGCAAGAATGAAGTAAATAAAAATAGCATTAAATTCATCACATAACATAATCAGGGATATGTCCAAATACTGGATAAGTAGATATCATCATAAAACACACTGTCATCTCAAAATGGCATCATCATTCAATATGATAGACTAAATAGCATAGTAATCTAACATCTATGATATTGAAATCAAAGTATAATATTTGACCCTTAGGTCATCTCAAATGTAAAACATAGCATGAGTAACAAAATATCTCCTGAATCAAAATGTAACAAGGTAAATATCGGCAACACATAACCAATGAATCAAACATGGAAAATCCATTTCTAATTACTAAAGCACTTAATAATGGTATTTTACATGACATTTAAAGGGAACTTAAAACACATAAACAAAAATAGTCATAAACATGACTAACTGCTGCTATAGGAACCTAGTTCAACATAGTATGATAGTAGTACACAATGCAATCTCTATGCACATCTCAGAGTAATCATGGAACAACCTCATGGTACCACATTGATCTTGGTAACCACTGGCACAAACCTCAGTGAACTATAAATGACATTGTAATCTCAAAAATTAGTTAAAGCATAATCAAAATAATCGATACAATAACATAAATCCAATCACCTCAAGGATGTAGACCACTCATGGTCCCAATCATGATGTAACATAACAAAAGATCAACAAGGTTGCATCCATTAGGATGACTTATAGAAGTGAAATGGGAGAGGCACTACATCATCCCCCCTAAAGATTAGGCTTACTCCTAGAAGCCTATAATCCAAGAATAGAAACCAAACACACCAAGAGAAAAATCAAAACCAAGCAATTGGAATGATTTAGTGACTTCTTCACAAGTCCATCCAAATCACTCCAACATTATCAAACCATCTTGCCAACCCCTAGCTAGCTTAACTACAAGAGAAAATCTATCACACTAACACAAGGTCCTCCAGTAAGAAACTTCCAATGTGTTAGGAAAACCCCATCTAGCCATAAACAATACAAGGTAAGGAAAAATCCACTCTACCTCATCAATAGGTGCCCCATTAAACATGAACCTACCATGTGACCATAAAACCAAGTCAAAACACAACACACTTCCAACTAGTGTTGGAATCATGGGGAAAAAACATCCCAAAATTCCCAAGAATACTAACATGTTGCACACAAGCATCCTTGAATCCATGAAAAATTACCCTTTGAACAAAGAGGATGATAGTTTACTAAGAAAAACACACACTCCAAAGGATACTCTCCACAACTAACCACCAAGCTAGGAGCACATAGTCTTTGTGGTACAAAAGTTCAACTATCACTTGGAACTTAGGTTACTTAACCCAACCATACAAGATATCACCTTTCCACAAGGTTGGGAAGACTTTCGTCAGTGGACAAAATCACAAAAAATCTTTATATCAAATCATAAGATTTTAACATGTGTCCAACGATACCATGTCTCTCTAGCACAATGTTGGGAATACTACACCCATCCTATCACTAAACTCAATCTTTAGCCTCAAGCCAACTATCAAAGAGAAACTTTTTTGAGACACTCCTCTAGAAGATACAAGGTTAAAGAGATCAAAACTACAAAGCATTAGGGCTAAGGGGGAGTCACTCTCAACCTCTACACTAAATCAGCCCAATATGTACAATAATACATAAGGTAGAGGCACTATAATAAATATAGTTTCTGTAGAGATGGAACCATGCCATGAACTAATGGCAGCAAATTATTTTAGTATTTTTACAATAAAAGGTTAGACAATCCACCAATATGCAATCACTGGAACATAAACTTAGAAAAGTTAATTATGTTATAGGTGATAGTTCATGTAGACTTGGTGAAGGCCCTAATAAAATCCTACAATACTACAACTCATGGATTTCATAGGAAGGATATGAATCTACTATGTACCTTGGACATGGAAAATTTCATAGAAGTGTTCCACCTTTGAGGACCAATGCCAAAGGTCATTGAGCAAGATAAAATGGATGGGACCTTCAAGAACTAGAAAATATTTTTCACTAGTAGGGTCATGAGGATACATATCCCTAAGTACGAGAATGGAGAAAACATGTTGGTACAATTGTGGACCTAGTTATGGGAAAGGTTTTTCCCTTATCCCAATTCTATAGCATTTTATAATGATTTTTTTTTCCAATTTCAAATATGTTAGTTGATATATTAGAGAGAGTTCATAGTGCTATTAAAATTCTAATTAGAATGTCTACATGCCCTAATGAGGATAGGAGGTTAGGCCATAATTGGGCATGTCTTTTCCTTTATTGCCTCCAACCTCCCCACGTTTTGCCTAAATACTTTTTAGAGAGAACGAAAATTGTTGAATTCTTTTGGAAATAGATAATGATGAACTACGAATACCTGGGGTCTACAATAAAGAAAGGTTCCTTTGTTTGTGGAAATGTTAAAGTAGGGGATTTTGTCATAGGGAAAGGTAAAACTAAAGAAATAGATGAATTACTGAGAAAATTCTATTTGCCCTCAGCCATTAATAGGACCTTTGATCCTAATGACCTTGTTAAGCATGCCCTAAAGAAAATGAGAAAGTTCACTTTGTGAAATAGTAAGCCCTTCTAGGAAGAGGATGTGATCATGAGCTACCTAGAAATAGAGGATTGTAGAGATAGAACATTGAAATAGAGAGAAATTATGAGAGTAGAAGAGGAGATGAAAAGAATTGGTTCCTCTTTTAAAGGAATCTATCATGAGGAGAGATACCTGGATAGATATAATAAGTTCATCAACAATTTTGATAGCATAATGTCTTAGGTACCTCCTAAACTAAGAGATAGAGCAACACTGGAATCTCCAAAGCATGATAATATCATAAAGATTGATGATGATGGAGATTAGCTAAAGTGTTCACCATGGGCCCAAGGTGGCAAAAAGAAACATAAGATGATTGAGATCCTAGATGGGGAAAGGTAGAAAGCATTAATAATTATGCCAAGGGTAACAATTATTTTGATGATATCTGACATAATTTCCTAATAATGTAGCTCACCCAAAATGAATGAATCCCAAACAAGCTCAAACATGAGGCAAGGATGCTAGATGAAAGAATAATCCAAGCTCAAGAATTTATGAAGGATGATGACTTCATAAATACTGAAGAGTTCAAATCCTTCTTTTTAAGATAAAATAGAATGAACTCATTCTAAAGTCACAACTAGGAGACTCCCAAGAAAAACTTGCTAAATTGGTGCACAAGGTGCAAGAGTATGATCAAAATAGTGAGACTCTCACTATGGATGAGGCCAGAGAGTTGGTGAAGAGAAGTGGGATATTTATTTTCCCTAGATGGGAGATCAACTCATCCTTCATGCTAGATTAAATAAGAAGGCAAAGAAAATTTGTCTCATTTATGGAGACCAATATTGTTGGAGAGTTATAGGGGTCTAGATTTAATGTTGACTCCAAAAAATGGTAGTGTGGAGCATGGCCCCTAACTCTAATAAACCAACATTGATAGAAGTTAGAGAATCTCCCCAATGAAATTAGATATTCTTGAATGTCGCTACTACATCAAATAGCTAGGTTCACAATATGATGATTATTGTTTCAAGCATGAGGAAAAGAAAAATAGGTATCCTTGAAGAACAATTATTTCAAACATATAGCATATCCATATAAACAAGAAAAATTACAAGGAAGATCTGCTAAATACTTATATACTAGAGAAAGTGAACACTTCCCTCAAAAATGAGGTGAGAACTTTGAAGAATAGAACTAGGCCTATTTTAGAGGTCAAAGATCAAGAGATCCAAATAGATGTTGATTCATCAAATATGGGTATGGATCAATAGATGGAAGTAGAGGACCTAGAGACAAGAAAAGGAATATAAATTATAACAATCGAGGGTATGCTCTGTCATAAAATAAATTTTCATAAACAAGATTCCCATAACCTCCACAACAACTACATTGCATTACAGGGAGTAGAGTACTAGTGTACAGAGGCACTATCCATTCTTTCTCCCTTGTTCACTAAGTGGGGCCCCTACATTCCATTTTTTGATAAGTTGGTCCCAATTTTGGCCCAAAAGAAAGAATTACCTAAAGAGATCATTATCTCCACCAGAAAAATGATAAATAGATCAAAAGAATTAAATGCTTTCTTTTCTGGTAAGTTGTAGTTAATAAGTAAGAAAATGAAGACCATTTCCAATGGGATACCTGGCTTCATATAAAATTCATTTATGATGTAAATAAGTTGAGAGAATGGTAGGAATGGTTAGATTAGTGAAAAAAAAATTTGAAGCGTAAAAGATTTGTTGGGTACAATGATGGAGAAATTGACATAGCAACAATTTTTGATATTGTAGATCTTCTATATAAGTTCGAGATAGACATGAATAAAATAGTTGCATAGGTTAGAGCTTTAATTGATACAAAATGGAATAAGTGCCTAAATGAGTTGAACGCTATTAGAGAAGCCACCCAGCAAGATGAAGAATCAAATATTACAATCTAAGAGTTTATTGCTGTCATAAAGGAAATTGCATCTAGAGATAGTAACTAAGAATGAAAGGAAAATTCAAAGAACATGAAGAGGGAGGACATATATCTAATAGAGATACCTTATCTTTGTGGTTCACCTACTATGGGTATTGATCCTGAACAACCAGATTGACAACTATTGAAATTTTGGCTATCTCCAACATTCTTTTTATAAATATTTAATCTTATGTGATAAAGTTATTGTATATTATTTCTTGAACATGTGTCCTCCCATGTGAAGCCTATTTAAATCCTTGTTCTATAAAAGTATTTTCAAGATTTGGAGTGAGGGTCCAAGTTTCATTTTTCTTAACTAAGTCTTGTTCATTCTTGAACCAGTCCAAATATATTGTATATGCCTTTTTTTTCCAAAGATAGAATGGAAAAGGAAAGTCAATAGTTTCTAATCTAGTAGACTTGTTTTCTAATTCAAAGTATCCTCTAATTGTATATTTTCAAAGAAATCAATACAAAGATGCAGATAGTTGGCTATTCATTTTTAGATCTTGTCTCTTCCTTTCTTACCATATAGTTCTTTGAGGTTTAATTGAATTTTTTTATTAAATTTCAGTTCTAATTTTCTTTGGATTATATTATATTATATTTTTTTATAATAATATAAAAAGTTATGTAAATTCTTAATGTAAATTGGAAGAATTATTTGGTTGCCATTGAATATCTTGATAAGAATGAGATTTGGAAATGAATATTGATATTCTTACTATAAAATGTTAAGATAGATCTGATAATAGATGTCAAATTCATGGAATGTTAATAGCCCAATTGATGAGGCACTAGCCATCTAATGAAGATTTATCTATTTTGGAATGTCTTTATAGCATAAATCTTTTATAAATCAATCCTTTTATGTTTTACTATTGTAGATCAAAAAAGTAAGCCTATACTTGATTCATGGGGTTCTAGGGTTTGAAATAATAGCCATTTATCATCTCTATTATAGTCCTAAAATTACAAGAAAACAAGGCAATCATCTATTATTTTTGGAATCCATGTTCAGATTTTGAATTTTAAAGAGATAAAGAGTGAATTCCTAGGTATAACCACCTGAATTTTGCAGAGTTCAAAGTGGAGAAGACATTAGAGTCTTGTTAGTTGGTTCTCTTTTTGTATTCTTAGGAATACCCATTATGGTTTCTAGCTAACTCCTAGGTATTCTAATCTTTTCAAGAGGTTGTTAAAATTCATTCAAATTAGAAGCAAACAAAATGGTGACTTTGCTGGGGAAATGTAAAGAAATTCATTATCAAAATACTACAGTCTCTGGTATAATTTGTGCATTTGCAATTATATTTTTCAGTTTTTTTTTTTAGTGTTTGTATTGATTTATTTTAATAGTCAAACCTTGAGAATCTAAAAAAATCCAATACAGTAGGAAGTGAATGATGTGGGTTCTGTCCAGATAGTGCCTTGTCAATTTGACAAAGTTTTCATTTCCTAAAGTTCCTCATGATAGAAGTTTTGTGTATATGGCCCTTGTGTCAGATTTGTAGTCAGTTTTTTTATTCTCATATTATTTTCTATCTTCTAGCCATATTAAAAGTTCTTCCCCTTAGTGGGTGGTGACTCAGTATATTGTTTAGTAGCTAGTGCTATATACTTTTAAAGTGTTGTTGAAATGGTAGATAGAAGGGTGCTATATAATTTAAAAGTGTTGTTGAAATTCTAAATAGAAGAAAAAACACCAGAGCATATATGATGGAAAATCCAGAGGTCCCACTATACATAGAACTACCCCAGAGTTGTAGGAAGATCTAGCCTAAGACAAAAGGAGATCCTAACCACACATGGAAACCCTTAGATAATGCCTTAGCCCATTCCAAGTATCATCATGTGATAGATAGAGAATCCTCATCCTTAAATTACGAGTCTAAGAACATTATGCTTCTAGGTGAAATTTTTACAACCCCATTACTAGAAGAAATAATATACCAAGACAAAAATAATTCTTCTATAGGAGATACCACTTTCAGGCCTAATATGTCTAAAGAAGTGAACCAATGGTGGCACTATAATAAGACCTTTAATACTTGGAAAAATCAAGCACACATTCCATACATTGAAAGGAACCTCATAGATCTACATGATCCTATAGATTCCAAAACTACTTTTGCAGACCTTGATGAGGTATTATTTGAGATTGAAACATTGAGGAAGAAGGTTGCAAAGGAAGATACAAAATGTATACATTTGGAGAAAGAAAAATAAGTAATCACCATGAATGATCTTATAGAGAGAGAAATATTTCTTTAAAGAATGGGAGCTCTAAAAGAGAAGAAAAGGAATTTGGGAGAGAAATATTCCACTTTGCACTGAGACATATTTGGAGATGTGGGATAGATAAGGTCAAAAATAAAAGATCAAGAACACCTTCTAAGAGAGAAGAAAGGACCTATCACCTTCCAAATCCAACCCTATAAACCTATTGAAAAAAATGTCATAGATCTTACCATTAAGAATCCTGATAGAGGAAAGAAAAAGTTTGTGGGAGTACAAATCAATGAACATCAAGTTACTCCAAGAAATATTGTTATGTCAAAGATTTATTTAAAGTTCAAGAGAGAAAAAAAGGAGAAGGAAGATCTTGCTAAAGAGCTAGAGAAAGTTGAAAATGAGGGCAAGGTAGCTGAAACAAGGAGGAAAATTCATTTCCTTAAAACCACCTCTAGCCTAGCATCTTGGCTAAATCAGACATCACAGGTTGTTCCTTCTATTCCAACTTGTGGACCTATATTAAATAGCCAAAGTTTTTTCTAGTCAATACTAGATTCCTCTTCCACTATTACTAGTCAATTAATTGTAACTCTATTAGTCAATATCCCCACATAGAGCCAAGGTTTGAACCTAATACTTCAAATGCCTTAGGTTTTTAGAAGATTCCCATTTATATGGAAAGATACATATGAATTTCCTTTGTAGGTATCCTTGGCTTTCCTCATCCTATCTCTAGTGGCCTAAGAGACAAAGTCACTAAGTTCTTAGGAAAAAATGCCATCACTGGTGAAGAACATCTTAGGAAATTCATTGACATATTGAATGACTATGAAGTAGAACAATAGGATGTTTTCATAAATTTATTAATGCATTCACTCACTCAAGATGCAAGAGATTAGTTCATATGATTTCCTAATGATATTATTGGTTCTTGGGATGATCTAGAAAAGTTTTGTAAGGAACAATATGGGGACTAATGCAAGATTCATGTTGAATGAGTTCAATAATATTAAGAAGAATTGGATTGAATCCATATTTAATTTTAATGTGAGATTCTAGAAAGAAATGTTATGAGACTAGGTGAGAATGTGCACCTCACTACTTATTTCAATGCCTTCGATAGAAAAATGGCTTATATTCTAAGAAATAAAGATCCTAGGACATTAAGAGATGCTTCCAAGACACATATCAACATTGAAAACAATAGATAAACCTTTGGAAAACTAGGAAGAAGAGATGTTCCTAAGTTGTTTAATCCCAAGGAAAAGGGAAATAGGAAAGAAGGTGATAAGCTTGTTATAACCAAAAATCTTAAGGATGGAAAAATGGATCAAGTTCTAAATCTTCTTATGAATTTGAATCCACAACTAAACCATGCCAATAAGCCTAATACTAGTGAAAAACTACAATTCAATAATAATTAAAATAGACAGGCCATAGTGTAGAACTACCCATATAACACACAATGGAAGGATGGACATAACTAATCCTACATAAGGAAAAAATGACAAGAATACACCAATTCCATTGCAGAAAAATTTTGTGAATATGATGGAAGAAATACCTTGGTGCATAATATGTCAATCCCCTCATTAACTTGGCTACTATGCAATTGCTCAATATTTTTCTAGATGTCATAAAATATAGCCTAAAGAAGGCAAGGAAGAAAAAATCCATGATGATGTGGCCTGCAACATGGTTAATTTATGTGATGATTGTGAAGAATAAGATCAAGAAGAATATGAAATTGATGTCAGTAATTAGAAATGCATATATTATCTATACCATCAATATGTTTTTTTAGATGATGAAGATTAAGATGATGATAAGATGTGCAACATTGTCTCAAGTATTGAATATGTGAATTTGAGAAAGCCATCCAATGAAGAAATTGATAGAATAACTGTTAAGATGGTGGCTCAAGTTCATAATACTTACAATCTAAGAAATAGGATAGTTAATAATGTTGTTGGAAAGGAATCTAGTATATTCATTAAACACATAACCCAAAAAATGAATGATGGAAAAAAGAAAGAGGATTAAGTGGTTGCCAAAATCAAGGATATTGAAGTAAAGAAGTGGGAACATAAGAAGAAGGTACAAACTTAGATAGTAGAAGTAGTAAAAAATATAGATGAAATAATGTTAGTGCATGATACTATCTAGCAAGTTGAGAACCGTGCTATTCAAATACAATTAACTAAATGTAATATGATGTAGGAGCATCTTGGGTTTTCTTTGTGACTACTTTGGAGGAGTTCTTAGTAGTTACTTTGGAGGTAATTTGTGTATTTACTGAGTGTGCTTGGTTAATCTTTGGTTTGTTCATGGTTAGTGAAGAGATGGTACTTAGTCATTACTAGGTAGCTTGTGGTTGCTATGTTAATCAAGTGACTTGGTTGATGGATCCGTTCAATGATGCTTGGGGCACTTGGCATATACTATGGCTCATTTTATACTAGGAACTTGGCCATAGTGTTGTTCAAGTTAGCTCAGTTATTGAAGGGAGCTTGATTGCGCTTGATGGATTTATTGATGCGCGATGTTGGTTTCTGACACTTGGTCATGTCTTGGTTTTTTTCTTGCCCGAGTTTTCTATGAGCTAACCTTTTAGAATTTAATTTGAGTTGTATGTATTTAATGAGTGTTGTAGCCAACTTGTTGATTATGCATATATTTAATGTAAGGGTTTATTTTAATTTGTAATGGCCTAGGCCAACCTATGGTTTAGTTGAATATAAGTACATGTGTCTTCTAGAGTCTTAAGTTAGATGTTGGGCATTTTTTTTGCACAAAGTCAATGGTAGGAATCCATAGTATAATTCCTCTCTTGAAAAGAAAATCTTTTTAAGGATCCACTCCAAGGTTTAGTGTTTTTCTTGTAACATACTAAAATCTGCTCTGTAGAAGATAAATGTGAGTGTTCACAAGGAGGCCTTTGCTGGTTCTAAAAACTCCTTTTATCTTGGAATTGAACTAAAATATGTTCGTTGTCTCAAAATATTACACCAAAAGAACAATATTTTTTTTATTTTCTATTTTTTCAATGAATGCAATTTTAACAATGCAGCTAATATGAGGTCCTATTTTAACAGAGCGCTAGCAAAGAAAATAACAAAACTGAAAGAAAATAACATGAAATCAAATAACTTGAAATTGAAATTCCTAAACAGACATAATCCACAAAACACAACACACTATGAGTTAAACCTTCAAAGAAATCGGCAGGAAACCAATGAAAATAGGAGCAACACTTCCTAGAATCCACTGATGCAATTATTGGTGAGAATTTTTAACAAATCGAATGATATTTCACTCTTCATCAAATCACAAGGCCACAGAAAGTGCACTCATGTGAGACAAAAAGCTATGTAGACACAATCAGGTGATCTCTTCTCAAGATTGTTACGTCAAAAAAATTCATATATCTGTAGAAAACACCAGAACTAAAAGATTGCACAATCGAAAACAATGCAATAAACCTTTGGCTCAATCAAAATCTCATGAATAAAATACACAAAAAAATCACACATTTAGGAAAGAATAACTACATTTCAAATGCTAGCACCAAAAGCATAACTTTATTGCATAACAATGGTGGCCTTTGTTACATTTTACAATGACGTATTTATAAGAAATTGTCTCCTCAATTTGTGTTGAGAGTGAGAGATATCTTAATGCAATAAAATGCTTTTAAAACATTTAAACAAACTAAATATATACAAACTGATAATCTAATTGGTGCTTAGAGGGACTCCATCCATATTTTATTCATTAATTGGATGCATGAGCCCTTTACATGTCAAAAACAATGAAAGCATGAGAGAGAAAGTAGGAGGAAAAAATTAGTCAAAGTAGAAGTGCATGGAGACACCAAAAATAGAAGTTGCCTCTTCACTAGGCATGTGTCAGAGTTAAACTGCCATCAAAATGCATTCATGATGCATGGAAAGTGCTATTTCTGGAACTGGCAGTCAATTGTCAGTGCACCTCTGAATTATAGACCTACAGAGTTGCGGACCTCGACTAGGTCAAAAATCTAAAAATTTCACTAAGTGTCAAAATTGAAATTCTGGCATCTGGATTTTCCTCATCTTAATCCTAAAGATATGTTTGGATGTTTTCCTTTTAATTTCCCTATAATCTCAATAATCTTAGTAGCGTCTGGAAGATCCAAAGCCTCAGACTTGTCTTTGACCTTCTATATGTAGTTGTCCACCTCAATTCAAGTTTTTGCAAAATCTTCAAGTTTGGTGTCCAACTCTAACAGTGCTTCCTCTGTCCTGAAGGCTTGTCTAATGTATTCATCACTGGATGCTTCCTCTAAAGTCTTTCTAAAAATTTCCACAACTACCTCAACTAGTAAAAGCTTCTCTCATTCTTCATCTTCAAAAATGTCCAAGCATGCATCACTATACAACTTTTCTACTTCCAAAATTTGCTCTCGGGCCTGGTCCTTGAGCCTATGTATCTCATCATGCAATGTTTCCATCACTTTATTTCCATCTACAATTGTTTCTATCCAACCATCTATCATTTCTAACTCTTATCTAGTATATACATCAATTAGAGTGCGGTACCTTTTCCCTTTTATGGCCTGTAGAGTTTATAAATCCTTGCTCCATACCCGTATCTCATCCATGATATTGAATTCCTACTTCAAAATTACCATGATCTTGTCAACATTTTCTTATGTAGCATGCAACAACTTCAGACTTCCTATGATTATGGTAACACCCCTATCCTTAAGGTTGTCTCACCAATCCTGAAAAGATCTCAAAAATGGACTGAGTCATACACCTTCCCCTTCCCTAAGAGTGGTATTCAAAGTCTCCTCAGGGTGTTCAAAATCAAGAGGACCAATAACTTCAGCTAAATATCCCTTTAAGATCTCAACTTGCCTACAAAGTGTTCTGATTTCAATGTCATCTTGTTCCATATGGCTGAGAACCTTCTTGACTCCCATAGTCATTATTTGTCAAGAAGTATCCCGTGTAGGCTTTCCTAACATGATATCTTTCACTTCATAGTCCTGAAGGCTAACATGTTCTTCATTTTTACCTTTTAGAGGGTGAGCCACTTGTGCAAATAAGTCCTAGTTCTGGGTAGTAGTAATGAACACAAATGGCATTGCATCATGTAATGGAGAGTCAATCTTTTTCAAAATCTCTACAATGTCACAAATATCATCCTCTGAAGCATGGAATTGATGCTTGGAACTCTTCATTATCTCTTTTTGAAACCATCTTGGGATATTTCTTTCTATAACCTTTGCTCTGGATGATGAAGGGATGTATTCAACTACCTCCATCCCTCTATCACTCTTGCTTGGAGTCTCCTAATGTGAGGGTTCTTTTTTTATAGTCCCAATTTTTTTGGATCCCATAGTTTGATCCTCAACTTCCTGAGAAGGTTGTTGTACACATTCTACTACCTATGCCTCTTTTGATGGATCATCAATAACCCTTGGTTCTGGTTCTCCTTGTAACGATGATTCCTTCTGAACATGTTCTTCTGAACTCGGAGGTGGAGGTGTCACTGAAACCTTATCTACCATCATAACCTAAGGTGAAGATGGGGGAGTGAGATGAGGACTCTGTGTCTTGGGTGGCATCTGCATCCAATCTTGATGTTGAAGTTCACTTCTATAAGTATCTCTAATCTTATCTCCAACCAATTCTATACCCACTGGCATGAAATCAAAATCTTGGATGAAGAGAACATCAACACCTAGCTCCCTTTGCTCATTCACCCATCATTCTACTTCATCTTTTGAAGAAGAGAGTTCTACCATTTTAGATTGGGTGGGTGGTGGGGTATTTGTGACACTCTTCCTTCTTTCCAATTCTGTAGCTTTGGCCAGTCGAGTTCTTCTTTGTAGAGGCACTTGCTCCTCCTCTTCATCTAACTTTGTTTCCCCCTCACTGATTCTTCCTTAGGAATGGTTTCAAGAATAGAGGGATTAGGCACTAATCTTTTACGAACCCTTTTCCTCTTGTTCATTCTAACCTTGATCCTCTTTTGCTTCTGTGGAACCATAGGAGAAATGGGCTCTTCATGCACTAAATGAATGGATGTCTTTGGAATTTCTCCCTCTTCTTTTTGACTTGACAAAATAGGAGTCAATGTAAAATCAACCTAGATATGAGAAATTCCAGAGTCTTGGGGCTCCTAGGGAGTAGATTCCTATCACTACGAAGGGGCTTGTTCTTCAACATGCTCTACCTAAATCCTCTAAGGAGAGGCTCTCTTCCTCTTTTCCTTCTTCTTCTCTAAAGGATGGTAGTACCGCACTGGATGATCAAGCTGGTAGACTATTTTTGGCCTGATAAGAGACTGGAGTGCAAAGATAGGAACTATGACTTTCTTCCCCTTTACCCTTCCTGGGAAAGCCTGTGCATGGAATATCACTATATCTGGAATTGGATCAAGTGGAAAGGGTTTCTTGATCCAACTCTTTGTCATTCTAAAGACATGTCTCACTCGATGATTAATATCATCTCCTTCCTCTCTATCAATTTTTGCATTCAGGATGGGCCTCTTGCCAACTTTATCTATATTGAGTAAGGGATCCAGTAGCTTCTATGAGTCCTATAGCCTTATCTCATTCGAGATGGTCAAATGGAGAACCTTCTCTATGAAATACAAAGTCATTCTACAATAGTATTTGATGTGAACATCGTAGTCATTTGTGGCATTCATCCAATGATATTCAATGGCATCCTCATGATAGAACTCTTTTCCTGCCAGGTTTTCCACTTTACCAACATTGTCGAAGAATGGTCAGGGAGAGTTATATTCTTCAAGAGGATAATTCTCCCATTCCCACTTGAAAGTTAAGATTTCTTTCTTTCTCTTTACCTGGTATGCTCCTATTACAAAAGGCCAATCCCAATAAGGCCTCCATTTTTTTTTATCCTCTCATAAGCTGACTCAATCTGTCAGGAAATTTCCATTAGAACCAACTTGTCACTTGGTTACCTTGGGAGTTTCTTTGGATTAATGGATGCACCACCAACCCAAATGTATGTGAATGTCCAAAACTGGATGAAATATGCATCGAGAGCTATGATCTACATCTTGGCTTCATCAGACAACCTCTTCCCATAATCCCTTTCAATGAATCGAATAATGGCAAAGATGAAGGCATTGTTCACAATTCTATACTCCTTGCTCTACGGTGGGAGATTCTTCTTCACCAGCTGAGGATACACTATATATGGCCATGCATTAGGATCCTGCATACTGCCCTTCTTGTACAACCCAAGATAGTCAGTGGCCCTTGCTGCAAGTAGATATACCACATAAGAAGTCATATAGAACTTCTTCTTGTCCTTTACTATCCACAACTGGTCACACAGGTTCTCACTAAGTATGGTAGCCCAATCCAGTGGCATCTTTGCATGTCTGATGGTCTTAATGAAGTTGACCATGAATGGAGCAAGATGACCTACTGCATGCAATCCCATAACTCTACTCAGGAGAATGATTGAATATCCAATGTCATCCTTCATGTATCCTCAAGCCATATCCACTTTGTTGATTGTCTTCCTTTGAGGTGGTTTCTTAATGAAGTATGAGGAATATATGATGTCAATGACCTCTTAGCTACTTCATATGAAAGCCTGATGAACTAATCAGCTCTAGGTAGATGAAAAATCCTCTCGATATTATCAGGTCATAGATCCAAGACCACTTCCCTAGTAATGCTCTTTACCACCCTTTCACTAGGGACAAAATGCCGAGATAGGGTCATAATCAATTAAACTAACTACACGGTCCCATGATGTAATGCTGCATTTACTAATCTAAAATAGATTAGGGCAGATCTCAAGGATGATCTTTTGGTTGGATTATTACAAAATCTCAAGAACTCTCCCAAGTCCGTGTGTCCAGGTTCTCTATCTTTGATGTCAAAGTATTCATCATGAACCATGATTTTTAGGTTACGCCTTAGAACTTGTACACAACTAGTTTTGCTACTAATCTAGATGTGGATGCCATTTGATTATATCACTTGTGTGTCATGGAAAAAAGACCATGATTAATTATTAGATACCGGAAAAGAAAAGAAAAATGTAAAAAAAAAGTCCCCCTTAGGAACTTATTTGTTTTTTTTTTTTTAATTATTATTTATTTATTTTTATTTTTTTAAATATATTTGAGGGAGTGCGCGAGCCATGTACGATGGTGAGGGCATCCATGTGTACGCCAAAAGGGATGCAGCACACATGTGTGCGCTGCTCACATAGTGGCAAGGGTAGCACGTGTGCTCCCCAAAAGGAGTACAGCCTAGCGTGAGCACCACGATAGCATCACGAGCATGCCCCAAAAGGGGTGCGGCTAGGCATGGGCACCATGATGATGCCTCGCACACATGCCCCAAAAGGGGTACAGACAGGCCATGGATGTCGCACCGCTCAGGTGCGATCGCAGCAGTGCGCCCAAAGGGTGCATGCCGTAGGCGAGTCACCATTGCAGTCACACCCAAAAGGGCATGAGGAGTAGTTCCCTAGTAGTACACCACTCGCATGTAGGGCACAGGGCAGTGCATGCATGAGCCTCATGGGTGTGTCGTGTTTGAAAAAAAGAGGGGGGGGAGTATTTTACCTCTCCCTCCTCTGCTCCTTGGACAAAAAAATGAGTAAGGAAGAAGGGGAGGGAGGGTTTTTATAACCCTCTCTCCCTTTTTCAAGTGTGTTGTGCCTTGATGTGTGTGCGCTAGATTTTTTTTTTGACTCTAAAATTCCTAACTAAAATTTCTTCTCCCGACTCTCGAACTATGAGTTCGAGAGTCAAAAAAAAGTAGTGGGTCCCCATTCCTATTGAGGAATGGGGCATGTGTTGTGGACACCAAAACATGAGATTCATCCATGTTGGAGAAGAGGATGTGGCAGAAGAGAAAATTTTGAGAAGGGTTGCTAGTTAAGGCTTTGGAAACAAGGAGATAGCTTTGTAGGCTTGTGAGGATGAGTTGAGATCTTCCTTGGAAGTTTCTCCCAAAGTGTGGATCTCGACTCTCTAGTGTTGGGATTGGGTCTTGAGGGATCTTGTAGAACTATTTTTTTAATTTCTATTGTATTTGGTTGAAGCCTAGAAGGCCTTACAATCAGACATATTGCATGTAAAGAATTATTTAATGAATAAAGGGTTGCATTTTGTATCAGGTTTTGTATCTTGTGTTGTGTTTCCAATATATGGTTATTTCTAGGGATCTAGATTATCTCTAGTAGGGGTACCCTCATATTCTATTTGTGTTAGATGTTATCAGAGCATACTTATTCCTAAGTGTGTAGACCAAGCACTAAAGTTGTTGCAGTTTGTGCTAGGACCTTGGGTTGAGAGGAGTTGATCTAAGAAAATCTTGATTTGGTGGTGGAAATTTTTCTTTTTGGAGTCCTAGATCTTTTGGTTGTGAGGTGGAAGATTGTGGTTTAGACTTGCAATTATAAAGGACTTGTAGATGGATCAATGGATGTGAAGATGGAAGGTTGATCTTGTTGGGGAAGATTGATTTGAAGGTTATTTTTTGCAGAGGGTTTGCAAAGATCTTGTAAGATGGCTTCAAGAATATTGGACACTAGGATGATTGCAAATCTCATGATGTGGTGGAGAAAAGGCTTTTTGAGATGTCTTTTCAATTAGTTAAGGAAGGGATGGTTGAATTCTATAGACGTTTGTGGAGTTGGAGTCTACCAATTAGGAAGAGAGTTGTCTGGTTGGTTAAAAGCCTCATCAGTGAGAGAAGATGGCATAACAAGGTTGCAGAGGAGGTAACAAAGGTATGCAAGGTTGGTTTTGTTGATCAGTTTATGGAGTTTGATGTGAAACCTATAGAGAAATTGATGGTTGTTGCTGAAATTCTTGAGCTTAAAAAGGAGATTGATGTGAAACCTATAGAGCATCTTGTTGTGACCAATGAGACTTTTGGTTTTGGGAGTTTTTCATGTGTTGATGGAGATCTACATATTGCTACTAATGTGGAGTTTTTTGTTGCTAGTGTGGATTCACTAGTTGCTAATATGAATGAGGTTTTGTTGATGAAGCATTATGTTTAGTTTTTTCTTGGGAGTGATCATGTTGATTGGATGGTTGAGACTCTAGTGTTTGACATATGGGTCTAGATGTGGATTATTTTCATGTTGATTTTCTTGTCCTTTTTAGAGGGGAAGCCTTTGTTGAAGATGAAGATAAAGATGGTTATTGATCTTTCTTTGGATATCAAAGTGTGGGACACACTTTTCTATTTACCTAGGGAGTCTAATGTAGGAGCATCTTGGGTTTACTTGGTGAATACTTTTGAGGAGTGCTCAATAGTTACTTTGGAGGTAATTTTTGTATTTACTAAGTGTGCTTGGTTAAGCTTTGGTTCATGCTTAGTCAGTGAAGAGATGGAACTTATTCATTACTAGGTAGTTTGCGGTTGTTGTGTTAACTGAATGAATTAGTTAATGAAGGCATTCGACGATGATTGGGGAGCTCTATTGGAAATATTATGATAGGCTAAGTTACTAAGAGGGGAGGGGAGAATTAGTAACCAATAAAACTTAATCCTTAATTATAAATTAATCCTTCATATGTATTTTGATCTAATTGTATGCATGAGAAACTTAAAAACATTAAAGCATTCATAACACTTTGACACACAATTTGGTGACCCAAAAACCTTTCAAATAAAAAGTAAAACTAGGGTGGGGATGATACCCACAAGATTTAGTACTATAGAATAAAGTTGGCCTATTAAGGCTTACAATGATTAGTTATGATGATCTACCTTGTTAGGAGAAATAAAGAATGCTAGGTCCACCTTGCAAAAGGATTTACAAACATACAATGAAGTATGCACTCAGTAAAGAGATTTACATAAGACTATTAAGTCTACCTTGTGAAAGCATTTGATTGATCCACCTGTTAGGATGAAATAGTAGTTGATCTCTAATCTACAACTTGGTTTGTTGAATGAGATTCCTTTGAGTATAGTAACCATCTTGTTACAATAGATAAATCTTTGCTACTCCTCATACTATTGTATCCTTTTTAATTTTCTCATTTTCTCTTTTTTGCTTATTACATTACTTCATATCTTTTTCATACATTGGATGTGATACAATATGTTACATATATACCAATCCAAATTATAAGTTACAAATTAAAAAGTCAACCACAATACAAGTTTAAACAAAAAACACAAAGTTGGCCCAACTACAAGAACTCAAGTTCCGAAGACTAGCTTAGCGAGGTTCTAATACTTAGCATCCATTGTCAATGCTCAGCATGATCATGCACTCAATAGATGAAAAAACTCAATCCATATTTATCTCTTCCATGTAGTCTTGAACTTAATCTACATTGGTGACTTGGTGAATACTGTGAAACTTGACGTATAAACTAAATCACTCGATTCACACTGTATAGGTCAGCCAATGATATCACTACAAGATTTGTATAAACTGAATCACTTGGTTAATACTGAGTAGCTCAGTTAACACTAGACTCACATCATAGTAACTGCAAAATTGGTAAGCACTGCACAACTTAGTTTACACTAATAAACTTGGTGTACACTTAGATGCTTAGTTTATATTACTAATCAAAACCTTGGTAGTAACTACTTGGTACAAACTGAATATTGTCCCTTGGACTCGGTAGCAACTATAGAACTCAATAGGTACTGAAATGCTTGGTTAACACTATTAACTATACAATGTGCTTAGTAGATACTTACTATTTGAATAAGTGTATGTCACTAATAAAAAATTGACTATAATGTCAACAATCTCCCCCTTTGACATTAGTTAAAAAAACACTTATTAGTCAAAACTAAATTCAAAATATTCAAGAACATCTTATGTCTCTGACTCGGTAGAGTATACTATTTTTGAGATTTTTCAAAATTGGTTTTGTAAGAGATGTACCTCTAAGGATCTATACATGAATAATATTATAATGATCCCCCATGCATAATATATAGTATACTATACATCTTTTCACACATGATATATTCATTTTCTCCTCTTTTCTATACATCTTTTCTCCTTTACACAATATAGATCTCCCCCTTTCTGACATTAATGCCAGATATTTGTGCTATATATATTATATAGTAATTTCCAAAATGTGACAAAAAATTTGAATGTACCTTCAAAATTATTGCTAATGTCTTGTTCCAATTCTCTTCCAACACCTTGCATGTGTGCAATGCAATTCACACTTTTCCTAATAGCTCTATCATGTGGTCTACAATGGAGATGTTGTTGCCATGGATGAGTATTTTAACATGTGCAATGTGTTTCTATAATGCATTCATGTTTGGAAGAATCATACTTTGTATATCTATCAATGTGGCTCTTATTCTTGCCTCTTCTCTTAGCAATTTTGCCTACATATCAGTTAGGAATCTGATATTTTTGTAATGGGAAGAGTTGTAGCTCAGGTCAAGTTGCAACTGTTATGCACTTGCCTTTAGATCTTCATCAATCTTTGACTATTTATCTTTTATTTCCTTAGTGAATTTTCAAATATCACAAAGTTTACTGAATAGAGAAGACACATTGTTGCAAGAGGTCTCTAGTGAGCCTATAATAGTAGATAATTCCAATTGATGGATAGCAATTTGTTTAGCAATAAGTTCCAAAACTTAATTCTCAAACTTCTTCTCAGCTCTCTGCAACAATTTCTCTTTTCCATTCAAATTATTATTGAATTTTTGGACTACCTTTTCTATCTAAGTCAAAATTGGTTGAGTAGTATCAACCTCTATATTTAATGCCTATGCAAGAATATTCTTTTCATATTCTATTATTTGTAATTCCTTGTTCCTTTCTTCTCTAAGCCTGTACTATTTGGCTTTCTTATGAAGAATTTCCCCAAAAACATGCATCTGATCAAGATTGAGATTTGAGATGTCCTAATTTGAAATTAGAATCTCCTCATCAAGATCTATGTCTTCTTCCTTCTCTTTTCCTTTACTAAAAAATCTTGTTCTTAGTTGAGACTTGGTCTCAACTATCTTTACATTTATTAATTTCATACTAGGAATGGAAACAATTCTAGAAATAGTAGGACTAGCTGTAGATACTATACTTATTACCAAAATACCTATAGTAGAAATACCTGGATTTACCAAAACTAATGTAAAGGGAAGTGTTGGTTTCTTGATAGATGAAGTGCTTGTTCTAACTATGTTTGTCACAATCAATTCTACTGAAGCTTTCTCTGGGCTTGATGTTTTCAGTGCTTTGTTTGTAGAATGAGAAAGTGAGGCTATGACATCTATAGAAATTTTCATGAGGTCAGTCTCCCCAATATATTGTATATCTAGTAGATCTTCCTTAGTAGCTTCCTACCCCTATTCCTATTCATCATCATCTACATTATCATAATGAGTAACCTTTTCATTATCAATTTCTTTATCTTTTTATTGTTCATCATCACCTTCATCTTTCTCACTAACATCAACAACAAAATTACTTGGCTTGTGAAGAAGATAAATTTTCTTCCATGCATGTGTAGCATTCTTTACCACATGGTCTATTGGCTTGATTTTTCACTATGTAGAGGTTAAAGGAAAATCTTGTGAAAAATCATTTAATTCTTGAAATTTTGAAAATTAGGGTTTTATTCCTTGTGTTTTTTCAAAGTCATTAGATTGCCCTAGCTTTAGAATACCCTCAAAATTGTTTTCAGAAAAATGTTTTCAATGACATTTTTCCCCAAGGGAGGGCTTACATAAGCATGAGGTCATTATATTTTTGTTTAATCTTACGTGACTACAATTAGCATACAAATTGATTAATAATTCTATTAGCAATACCCTCTATTGATGCAAATCCTTTTTAGTCATTGATCTTGTTCAGATCAACGAGTATCACATACTCGCAATTTCAAGATGCAAGGCCTTTAAGTGAAGTGGGCATGTGACTTGGTGACACGTAGCCTTTACATTCCTAGATTCTGGTGAATCATAAATTTTTAGGAACTTTTTTAGGTTTGTCAGTACTTTTGTGCATGTCCTAATTTTCCCGCAATGTCAATCATGGATTTGCCTATAGAGATATGTAGTTTATCACCAAGAAGCGTCAGCCATTGATTTCATCTCAATCAAGGGCTAGCGCTTCCCCACAAGAAGAATATATTCAACAGATAAATAATGCAGAGAAGTGAAAGTTGGACAAGTGGCATGGTCTGACAAGATCGGCCCGTCGTTAAAAGAATAATGGTGAGATTTCCTTCATGGTGTGTGTCAGATGAGTTAGAAAAAGTGGAGGAACATCATTCATCACTATCAGCCAAAATGCTACTCAAATGGAAAATTTTATGTAACCGTTGATCTATCAGAGATCAAAGGCTAGTGCATGCTTGCAATTTGAAACTACACAGGAAATAAGTAGTGTAGGCAAGCAGATTTTTGACATGTGGCAAGGTGGGGTCAGTTATTTGCAAAGTAGTATACCACACTGTAAATGATTGATGACATGTACTGCCAGATGTGCCACATGGAGGATTTTTGACTACTAGATGGAAATGAAATCTTATCAACTATAGATCTTTCGAAGATCTATGGTTAGCGCGATCTTGCATTATGAAGATGCAAGTCAGATAAGAAAAGTAGGAATGCACCTTTGTGACACGTGTCACAGTGGGACCAGACCATGAAGAATGCAAGAATCATGCCATAGGTTTTGCCAAATCTACTTAGCTAGAGCTATTTATGATCTAGACTAGAAAGGTGTCAGAAATAAACACAATAGTCAGAACATGCGGGTTAAAAGTAGTCATGTCATTGGCCCAAGTGGATAATGCCAGCATAAAATGAAGAGTTGTTTCTGATCATTGATCTTTATCCTGATCAACGAAAGGCGCTTCCCTACATTTTGAATTGGAGCAATGTTTAAACAAAGTAGGAATGCACCCTACAGACATGTGTTCATGGTGACATTGGAAGTTCTATTTAGATGCCCTGCAGGGTAAGATCGGTATCACCATTGATCTTTCAAAGATCAACGACTGGCACAAGACCACAATTTGAAAATTCTTATTAAATAATGAAAGCGAGAATGGGCCAGCATGACACGTGTACTAAATGATGCCAAGAAATTTCTCACCTAGAAGAAGATATGGGATCTACTAGCATGGAATGTGGTCAGATGACATGAGCTCATATGGTGATTTCTTATTGGTTAGTACAGTTGACTAGTTTTTATTAGAAAGTGGATTAGTCATATCGTCGATCTTGTCTTAATCGACGAACAATGCTTCCCCACAATTCTAAGATGAAGGGATTTTAAATAATGTGGGGAAGCAGAATTGTGACACATAGCATTGTTTTAAAAGTTTTAATGCTTGTTACCTTTTAAATCAAGACCGTTCGATCTGGTGAAAATCTATGGATGGGTTTCAAACTTGGATGCAAATTGTGGGTAATGGTTACTAAGAGTAAATATGATTCAAACCTTATGCATGCGATTTTATTGCATGGTAAGAGCCAACGATTTCACCATTAATGAACCACTAAAGCACAGAGAGAATATCAGGGCATACAAAATTTTTAGAGCTAGGGCACAAAAACTCTTGGTTAACAATCTAGTAAAATTGCAAAAGTTATCACATAGTGCAGAAGTGCAAATTTTGGTGGGTAAGTACTATGTGGTTTTTTAAATAAATTTAAAGTATCTGCTATTGTGAAATTTCTAGGGTTCATTCAAAATGCCTCCCCGAAAAGAGTTTACTAGGAAAAAAAATTATTTGAAATGTTCTATGCATGATGACTTTCTTGAACAATTCCCCTTATTAGTGCATGAAATAACTAAGGGGAGGGAACTCATCCTGAAACATCCCAGAATAGTTGTAGCAGAGGGTTTTTGTGATAAAGCTAATTGGGTAAGAGATGCCCAAGTTTCCATGGGAGGTCTAGAATTATTTAAGAAATGGTTTTTAGAGTGAAAACTGGACACTCCTATGAGCAATGTTTGGGAGTTTGATATTGGTAAATTAATAGTCACCACTATTTTCTTTGATAGTGATTTATTGATGGACCTGGTAGAGAAATATGATCCTATTACGGAATGGGTGAAAAATCATTATGGATTCAATCTTTTTAGGGTTTTCCCTAAGCTATTCAATGAGGTTTTCAACCTTAACCCTAACCATGCTGTGCATGAAATCATTGATATGGATGATCTACAAGCTAGATATGATGCACAAAAAACTTACCTAAGAATAGGGCTACTATAGGAGCATGCTACCATGGTTGGTAATTTGCCTGTGATTACAGCCAGTACCCTAGAGCCATTGTTAAGAAGACATTTCAACTTGAGAGCTCAAGCACTATATTTTTCTTTTTTCAAGATTTTTGGGATAGATGAAGGTGATCAAATTCCAGGTTCTATTGTCCTTATAATGGCTCAAACCATTCAATTCAGAATGAGTACCATTCTAGATTTTGCCACTTTTCTATCAAAAGAGATTCACAATGGTTTGGTTGGAATAGCAAGGGGAAAAGTAAACAAACCATTCTGTTGGTATTCATTGCTGATGCATATATGCTTATACAAGGGATACACTTTCTTCTCCAAGGGTATGGAGTTGGAAACAATAAAGGATGGAGAAAGGAATCCAGTGTAGTTATGGAGTGTGGATATGACTTCAGAAGCCACAGATGCTAGTAATGTAAGGTTTGATAAATTTTTTGCATCTAGGCTGAGATTGCTTTTGAGATGGGACAGCCCCAGAATTCCACAAGCATTATTGGAATTGGTTAGACCTAGAGATCATGCACAAGGGCTATTGGTTAGTCATAATTGGGGGGATATAATCCCTTATAATGTTTTAACTTTGATAAATATAGTTTTATGGGAAAGCCACATGTGTTGCCTTTTCATGTTCCTTTGAAGATTGGGATTGTTGAGCTCTTATTGCAGATAGGCACTACATATGAGAGGGAATTGATTAAGAAGGGCACTTTCTTTCCAATTGTTATTGTAGTGCATGATTTTGTCTTTGTTAGAAAAGGGTAGAAGCACCTAAATTTTTTTTTGGATAGATATAACATGGTAGAGTCTCACACCAGATTCATTGACCTTGAAGGATTCTATGACCTCTTAAAACAAAGGGTAAGAGATTCTCATATGGTACATCAGGTTTAGTATCTAGAAGATATAATCAGAAATATCTTCACATTGCAAGAACAAGAATTGAGAAAAGAGAAATGGATAGTTTTCAGTAAGACCCTGGAATTTATTAATGCTTTTGACCCCCAGTATGACCCATTGAAAGATAAGAGATATTGGGGAGCTAAAATAAAAGTATTAATGAATAATTTTTCCATAATAATTCAAACCATGAATGAAAAGAAAGCTATGTATGTTTAGACACATCCAAACAAGGCTGCAGAAGTAGAAAGAAGAATAAGTAGTAGAAATGTGGTAGCTCTTGGCCAATATACATTACAGAACAGGGTAGGTTATGTTATGATTCAAAATGTGCAACAAGCACCCTCTCATCAGAAGCAAAGGTCAATAAGCCCATCTGTAACCTGCTCTCCAAAAAGGTAAAAATTAGAGAAGGGGTCTTCTTCTTCTCAAAAGGAACAATACTCCCCAATCCATATAGATGATGAAGAATCTCTAAGGGAATAGCTTAGACAAATGGGTGGAGAAGGGGATGTGATTGTCACTTCTACATACTTGGATGTTGGAGAGCCACAAGAACCTCCTACACCTTCCTTGGACCTAACCATTGCTGATTACCAAGGTAAGGAAATTCACCCAATAGTTACATAGGCTTCTAAAAGATTTATTAATGATGAAAATTTTGTAAGATCTAGGGCTTTTGCTCAATTTTTATGGAGATTAAATATGGGAAATTTTGAGAAAGCCTGTGAGAAAATAAAAGCTGAGCAACCAGATGAACCTGACTCAGTTATTAAGGAAGAGGTGAAGTCAAAATTTTTGAATGACTTTGCCCAATTTACTCTTGAACTTGGGAGGTGAATAATTAGATAGTTAGGAGTCCTCCTTTTTCCAGAATGGGATATAGAAAATGCAATTGTTTTTGATTCAGTAATGAAGCAGAAAGATGTTCAACTAAAAACTGCTAAAGAAATATTATAGGCTCATAGAGGAGTCAAATTTAGTGATGACCACCAAGCCCTTGTTATATGGTCTATGGAAAAGAGGGAAAATACCAGGCTGCATGAGTTTCCCACTGTAGAGCATACTGGTACATTGACAGTATATAGGGCTAGTGAAGTAAGTAGTAAGAAAATAATGGGAATGGCCTCAGAAGTGCTAAAATTGGGTGGTGTTGTATCTGGCCAAGTTTACCCAACTCAATGCTAGGTTTGAAGAAGTTTTAAAAGTATATGAGGAAAGGGGTATATAGATATAGTCACTGGAAAAAAAAGTGTTTGAAATGGAGAAGATACTTGGGAAAAGAAAGGTGGGAGAATCCAGTGCACCTAGAATTGCATACTCTCCACAGTCATTTGATAGAACAACCCCTATTGTTGAAATACCAGACACCCCTGAAAGGCCCCAATTCTATGCTGCAGAGGACTTTGAAGAAGAAAAAACCAAATTACATGAGTTGCAGGTAGAATTAAGAAATAAATATGAAGGAAAATTAAAGCAGGGTGTGATGTATTTAAGGGATAAAATACAATGGTCAACCTTCTTTGATCAGTTGACAAGAATTGCAACTCTCATGGATGAGTTGAATAGGTGTAAGGATAATTTGACTCCCCTTGCATAGAAGTGGAGGGAGAGGAATAATGATATCACAATAATGTGTATATATTTCATCCAAATGCCTTATTATCAAGTAAAGAAAAATTTTTATTTGTTAAATAAACTAGAAGATTTTGATGATAAAAGTGATTCTTTGCAGAAAAGATTAACACTTTTTTTTTCCTAGTATATTGCTGAAAAAATCACTTTATTTCCTTGTGCTTTACAATTTGTTGATACAATAAAGGAAAAGTAAAAGTGGAAAAAAGAGTTGGATGAAATATTTTATGAAAGGATCAAGAACATCATGAGTGAAACTAGCCACTGGTTCTAGGCAAGGACAAACGTAGAGTTAGTAAAGATACAATTATTTTATAATGCCATGAGAAAAGAGTTTGATGATTTAGAGGAATTTGCAAATTCTTTAGTGATTATACAAAGAGAGGCTCTAAATTTTGACTTGCCAGATGATGCTACTTATAATAAATGGGAAAATTAGTTTATAGAACAAATGTTAGAAGATGATGAGGAGGAAGATGCAAAAGAAGACATGGAAAATCCCCAGATTAAAGTAAGTTTGTAGGTAGTTGAAGATGACATGCCACTTTTTGACCTCATGGCCACTTACTTTGAGGATGAACAATAAATGAAGAATCAGATCATATTTTCTTGTCTCAACAATTGAGAAGCATAACAGAAAGGGACCCACCTTTCTGTTATTGGCTTTTGTCTTTCATGATAGATATTTGTCAATATCTTTTAGAAGACACGTCACTTTCTTTTAGCCTAAATTTTGTTGCATCTCGCACTATTTAAGTGAGATTCCAAGGATAAAGAATGGTCCGAATTCTAATTTTCTAAGTGCTATGCTTAGTCTGTCTTTGGTCCAAATTTTTGAAAGCAAGTTTATGATGTATTTTCTCTATCAATTCTCTGAGAATACAAGAATATAGAATGAGCTGTGTTTCTTTCTGAAGGTCATTCTAAGTCTATTGTAAATGATATACAATTTTCAAAGAAAATGAATACAAATTGTGAATTGTCGCCATATCAGTTCTTTCTGAATCTTGTCTCCTTCCAATTACTTGGTTGTCTTGATATTGTATAAGTAAAAGCTTGTGCAATTGAATGCAATCTAGTTAGGTTGTATATCTGTTTATCACTATTGTTAATTCAATGGATTAAATAAAAGCTTTGATGAATGTGATAAGGTTTCTTTAGTAATAGAAAGGATTTTGAATGATAAATTTTGATAAGAATTGCTGATAGAATTTTTTGTAAGGAAACAAGTTAGATCTAAGAATTTGCTACAGACTCTGAACCCCAATGGATTAGGCACTGATCAAATTGATTCAGCTGAAGGAGAAGTATGTCACAAATGGTTGTCAAAAATGCAGAATTAAATAAATTTTACTTTTGTTTCATGTAGATCTTCAAAACTAGCCAGCACTTGTCTACATGGAATGTTTTAGCTTCAGTTAGCCACTATTGTTAAAAACATCTGTAGATCTATAGAAGAAATTTTGGCCATATTTGTTATATGGGATGTGTTTATCAAGTTATTAAGAATTATGTATGTTTTTGAGGATTTTGAAATGAGAATTAGAATGAAACTAAAAATAATCCTCATATAGTTTTCCTAGTCTTGAATCATCCCTGGGTATACCCACCCTGGTTTTGCAGAGCCAAAAGAGTAGAAAACCACCTTTGGTTTTGTCAAAGTTGGGTCTAAATGCTTTACAGATGCAATTGTTAACAAGAATTGGCTAACCTTTAGATTGTATGAGTATTATCATCTTGGTATTAAGCATTTTTTTGCTTAGTAGTTTTAGTCCTTTTAAAAACACCAACATGGTCAATGTCATTCAACAATATAAGACAAGTTTTGAATATCAAAGTAAGCTTTTCTTCATTTTTCTTCAGAGATTCCTTTACCTCCTTGTCATCTAAACTTGACATGAGTTTTCTTAGGGTCTACACATATATGTGTAATGTAGTTTTCATGGAAATCTCCCATCTTGGCTTGATTTTCTCCATTAAATCACTCAGAAGCTGTTGAGCAAGCTAGTCTAGGGAATATTTCCATTTACCCATTTTTGACATTAACATGTCTTCTATTTTCTTTTCCTCTTCTGGAGTCCTAGTCTCATACTTTAGTGCCTTGAAATTTGGTATGCCTAATCATGATTCAATATCTTTTAGTCTTTCCTTTAAAGTAGGTGGAGGGCTCTTGAAGATTACATCTCCTCCTTCTTTATCCACTTTCTTCCTAGATGATCTTCTTGTAAACACAATAGTAGATGTCTTGGAAGGCTTGGTAATAATTACCTTACATTTCTTCTTTAGTAGCTCTTCATCCTCTAATTTATCTTCATCTTTTGCTTCTTCATCCTCAATATAATCTCCCGCCTTCAGTCAATAGAATAGTGGAGTTGGTTTTCAGTTTGGCAATTATCTTCTTTCCTTTGTTGACTGCCTAAGGGAGTTTGATTTCAAGTTCTATTCTAGCCTTTACATCATCATAAGTGCCAAATTATGCTACTTTAGGGTCACCTAGCTCATTAATCGATGTCTCAATAATGTCCTTGGTTTAACTGCCTGAATGTATAATTTTTCAATATCAACCATGAAACAAACATCATCTTTGTAATCATCAACTAGTTTCTTAGGAATTCTTAATCTATTATTCATCTTCTCTTTGAATGCATCAAAATAGTTGTCCATAATTCTTACATATTTTTCTCCCATTTTAGCTATATACTCATTAATTTGATAAAGATTAGGTACATCCTTTCTCCATACTACTATACCTTTAGATGGGAAAAAATTTTGCACATAGAAAAATAGACAAGTCAAAAGTGAACCAAACTTAAAGGATTATTCTTGGAAGTTCTTATACTCTCCATGTTCTTGTTGAACTAATTCAACATCAAATTGGCAAGTTCAAGTGATAGATTATTCTTGACCACTTTGTATGCTAAATCCACTACTTCACATGACATATTGTTCAATCTTCTTGAGTTATAAATCTTGTGAGCAATGACATGTATCCTAAACTTAAGTTTCATGTCAATAGCACAACTGATCTTCATTCCCCTTCCATCCTACTCGGCAAGGGTTTTCTTCTCTAGTTCAACCTAATGTAGGGTTTTGGTCATTTTCACTTTTTCAACATGGGGAGACAACTGATCCTATGGATCATCTTCTTGGTTATCAAAACAAGTTGTTCTAATCATAGCTAACTATTGTGCACATGATTAAGAATATATCATATCCATTTTATTTGAAAATCTTGTGGCATATGTAGAGTGTGAGTTAAATCTTTAGTTTCAAGATGTTGATGTTCTAATTTCAACACACCATTAACACATAATTCTTTCAAAAAATTCATCCATCTCCAATGTTTGTAATATTTTAAACAACACATTTAAAATGCAAACAATATCATTGATTAATAGTACATTTGGTTGAATTTGTTACAGAGCTCCACTCAGATCTAGGGTTTTAGCAATGGTGGGACTCAGCTTAAAATCTGATGCCTTCCATACTGTGCCTCGAACTAACATCTTTAATTTGTTGCTTGTGGATATCATCTTCACTCAGTAGAGTTTGAGAGAATATTAAAGTCTTAAATAACTATTTTCTTAATTTTATTGAATTCTCTAAAGATTTTCTTCCATAGATAGTTCTTGAATATTTATAGTGAGAAATGACTTCAATTTCTCCTTTTTTCATCAAAATTTTCCATAAATTTTTGGTATGATTGTTTGCTCAAATGATAGACTATAATCCACTTTAGTTGCATTTAATTCTTGATAGAGTCTTCCATGACTCAATAACCACACAACAAATATAGTAGCTCCCGACCTTGCTCGGCAAGGTCTTACAACTTGACCTTGCTCGATAAAATCTATAACCTAAACATGCTCGATAATGACTGACATATTTTACTCTATGATCCTTTTACATTTTGAATTATGATTTAGATCTTTCATTCTACTAACTAGAACTAATGAGAGATATCTTCTTCAGAATCCTAGTTCTAGTTCTCCTATGAGAGATCAAGTGGAAATGGTGGAGTCACCCAATTCTTGAATGACATTGTCATCATTGCTCGAACTTGTATTCTCAAAAGATTTTGGAATCCATTTTTATCTCATCTACTTTTTGATGTTATTATCTTTTTCCTTCATTTCATCTTCAATTCTTCTAGTATTCATATAGTTCTTGGCAAGATGACCAAGTTTTGTACAAATGAAACATCTTCTAGTAGTGTTTCTTGTCCTCATGTGATATTTCACAAAATTCATTCCAATGTGTCAAAATTCTCCACAGTAATGACATCTGCACCAAGTGTTATAGTCCCAATCAAATATAGCTTTTACAATATATTATGTTGGGTTCAATATCTTAATTTTTCATTCTAAGGATTTGTGCCCATGTTTCTTATATTTATGATATTTTCCTTCAAACTTAGGTTTCTCTTTGCATTCATTTTTTCTATGACCATGGTGATTGCAATTGTAGCACTTTCCATTGAATTTACCTTTCCCATTACTCCAAAATTTGTTTAATGTATGACCTATCTTTCCACAATGACTGTTATTAACATTTCAGTCATGTTTTTTATTAGTGACATAAGCTTATTCAGATTGTGAGTTCAAACCAAGCATTTTAGTTGCTACCAAGTCCAATAGTGGCTACCAAGTCCTATGGATAGATTTTAGTTTGAACCAAGTAGTTACTATAGAGTTGAAGATCAACAGTGTAAAATGAGCATTATAGTGTGTGCCAAGTTTACTAGTGTAAACTAAGTTGTGCAGTGTTTACTGAGTTTGTAGTTGATGTGATGCGAGTCCAATGTTTACTGAGCTACTCAGTGTTAACCAAGAGACTCAATTTATACCAAGCTTGAGGTGATAGTGTTTACTGAGCTATATAGTTGAACCAAGTGATTCAATTTAAATGTCGAGTTTCACAGTATTCACTAAGTCACTAATGCAGATCAAGTTCAAGATTACTTGGAAGTGATCAACATGGACTGAGCTTCTATGTCTACTGAGTGCATGATGATTTCGAGTAGTGATAGTGGATGTTGTGTATTAGAACCTCACCAAGTTAGTCTTAAGAGCCCAAGTTTCTACACTTTGGTCAACTTTGTAATATTTTGTGTAGACTTATATTGTGGCCAACTTTATAATTATGTAATTGGATTGATATATATGTAATGTGTTATATCACATCCAATAAGATGCACAATGGAATCAAAGAGGAATTAATGTAATCACTAGAGAAGATTAGAAGAGTGAATTACAAAGGCTACAATAGTATAAGAGGTAGAAAAGATTCATTTATCACAGCAAGGTGATTTGTAAACTCAGAGGAATCTCATTCAGAAAACCAAGTTGCAAATTAGAGATCAAAAATTTCTTCATCCTAATAGGTGGAATAGTAAAATCCTTTAACAAGGTAGACCTAATAGTCTTATGTAAATCTTTTTACCAAATGCATACTTCATTGTATGTTTGTAAATCCTTTCACAAGGTGAACCTAGTAGTCCCTATTGCTCCTAATAGGGTAGATCATAGAAGTGATCAATGTAAGCCTTAATAGGCCAAATTTATGCTACAATACTAAAGCTTGGGGGTATCATCCCCACCTTAGTTTTACTTTCTATTTAGAAGGTTTCTAGGTCACCAAATCTATGTGTCATAGTGTTATGTATGTTTTCATGTTTTCTAGGTTTCTCATCCATGAAGATAGATCAAAATTCCTATAAAGTATTAATTTATAATTGAGATAAAAGTTTTAGAAGTTATTGATTCACCCCTCCCCTATGAGTAACTTATCTTATCATAATATTTCCAACAATTGGTATCAGATCAAAGGCAATGGAGGTATTCAAACTTGACAAGGCTATCGACAATGAGAAACTAGATTTGGAATTGTCCATTGGACAACTCAAGAAAGAAAAAGAGCAACTCTCCCAATCCCTAAAAGGAAGAAAATATCTTGTAATTCAAATGAATGATCATCTCTACATTGAGGAAAGAATTAAAGACCTTCATTCAAGTAGCCTAGATGAAGCCAAAGAAGAAATCAAGGAACTCCTAGAAAATAATGGTTGACTATAATAAGAAGTAAGAAAACTAAGAAGAGAACAAGAAATTTAGTCAGTAAAATTATGTGAAGTAATGGAAGAGAAAAATAAGATAGGAGAAGAGATAGAAGGAACGAACAATGAAACCCAACACCTATCCCTTCAACAAGCAGACTTCATTAATCAGCTCACTAATGCAAATGAAGAAATCATGAACTTGAGATTAGAGAATGAAATATTATGGTATGATCTAAACATTGAAAGACAAACCAATGAAAGAATGTTGAAATCTCAAGTAAACATGAATAAGTTGAATGAACAAAGTCACTTCAAAAAAAGGGGAAAATATGAATTGGATATACAAAAGCAGGAGAATCATCCAAGTAAGGAGCTCAAAGGAACCAAAAACCTACTTGCAAACACTATGGCAACATAGGAAATACTTAAAACAAGTGTTGTAGCAATGAAAAAGAAAAAATTCAATGGAAAATGTTATAATTGTAATCAACATGGTCATAAATCAAATGAATGAAAAGAGAAACCAAGATTTGAAGGAAAATGTTACAAATGTAAGAAGCATGGAAACAAATCATCAGAATGCAAATCCATGATATTGAATCTAGCAAAACTAATTATGAAATCTATATTTGGTTGGGACTATAACACCTAGTCTAAATGTCATTACTGTGGAGAATTTGGACACATTGGTATCAATTGTGTGAAACATCACATGAGGAAAAGAGAAACTACCAAAAGAGTTTCATCTATATAAAAATTGGTCAACTTGCCAAGAACTATATGAATACTGGAAGAATAGAAGATGAAAAGGAGGCAAAGGATGACAACTTTAGAAAAATATGAGACAATAATGGGTTCTAAAGTCTACCAAGAATACAAGTATGAGAAATGATGATCAAGTCACTCAAGAATTGGGTGACTCCACAATTTCAACTTTATTTCTCGGAAGAAGAACTAGAACTAGGCTACTAAAAGGAGACATCTAAATAAATTTCAACAATTAGGACAAAAGATCTATATCAGAATTCAAGATGTGAAAGGGATCACCAAGTAAAATGTACCAATTACTATTGAGTTAGCTTCTTTACTGAGTGAGGTTAGGTTATAGACTCTACCGAGCAAGTTTAGGATTAATTTAGATGCGTATGGTTACCAAATCATGAAGACTTCATCGAGTGTTCAATAAATGGAAGTAGATGACTGTCTATCAATTTGATCTAACTTTTGTACTAGGAATTTATGGTGAAATTTGATAAAAGGAATGAAAACAAAGTCATTTTCACCATGAATTTTTGAGAGAAAAATTATACAGAGCGATCTTCAAGATCATTCAAGTGATTTGAGCAAATTATTACCAAAGTTTTCAAATTCTCTCAAATCCTACCAAGTGATGATGGCATCCAGTAGTACCAAGGAAAAATAAGGTTTAGAAATTCTAGTTTGAGGTGTGGAATGGAAGGCACCAAACTTCAGGCTCACTCTTGCAATTGCTAAAATCCTAGATTGGAGTGGAGTGCAATCTCAAATCCCTTCAAAGGTACTTTTAATCAATGACATCCATTCTCATTTTAAATTTGAGATTCAAGAAATTAGTACACTAGAAGTGGACAAAACCCTATAAAGGTTATGTGTGAATGGAATTTTCAAACCCAAACATCAACATCTCAAGGCTAAAGGATTAACCCATATTCCTCACATGCCCTGTGAATGCCAAGTAAAATGGATTTGGTTTATTCTCAGTCAGATGCACAATGGATAGCTATGGTTGGAGCAACCAATTTTAATCACAAAGAAGATAATTCATAGGATTATTGGTCTCCCCATGCTGGTAAAAGCTAAGACAACCAAAACCCTAGGTCGAGCTGAATTAGAGAATAAAACTCTACCAGAGTGAGATAGAAGAGGTATGAAAATATCTAGCATAACTAATATGGAATTGAAGTTTGGCATCCATATCATTGCACACAAGATCTATAGTTTAAGCAGGTTGAATAGTGTGTCATGTGAAGCAATTGACCTAGCACACAAAGTAGTCAAGAACAACCTTTCTCTTGACCTTGGGGAGCTATTGTTGAAACAATTCAACAAAAACATGGAGAGCATCAAAACATCAAAGAACGATCCTTTTAGTTTGGATCTCTGTTGACATGCTTATTCTTTTATGTTCAAAAATTATTTCCATCAAAATTTTGGATACAATTGATTAATTGTGTGTTGTCTTTGATGTTACAAAAATGTCATATTAGTTGATAGTCAGTGCATGCTGAGCTCACTTGGTTAGTGAAGACAGTTTTCCTAGTCTACTAAGTGTTCCTAAGTTTACTCTGTATAGAAGACAGTATCTACTGAGCTCACTCAAGCATCAAAGTAAGTTATGCAAAAAATAATGTTAACCCAACTCACTCAGTTAACAAAGGGAAAGTGAATAGAGTTAGTATTAACTAGTTCACTCGATTACCAAAGGGATTTTGTAAGTTTGCAATGTTAACCAAGCTTCTCTTGGTTAACACAGAAAATTGCTTTAGAATTGGTTAACCAAAGGATTTTCTTATTTTGGCATGAAAATCTTAATTATTTTACCTATTTATTCTATCCAATTGAGGTGATGAAGATTGGTTATTCTAATTTGTATTTATGCTGACTTGACAATTTGGAAGGTATAAGTAAAAGGTCAAGTTGTGATTTCAAAGTGTATGATATGCAAGTTGAATGAGTTGAATAAGATAAGAAGAAAGGAAGCAAACTTGAAGGATAAGCTACTATCCTTGTGGAGTAGAAAAGTATTATTTGATTAGGAAGGATCAAGCATGAACTAGAATAGAGATTTGTTATCAACAATTTAGTTGCATCACAATCAGGTCATTTCATTGTTACTCTCTAACCATTGTAGCAATGATCTAAAATCTCTTAACAAAGTTGGTTTAATAGCCATTTGTAAATCCTCTAACAATGTGGAAATTCCATTGAATTGTTTCAAGACCTTTTGCAAGGCCACTCCTAATAGGGTGATTAAATCCTTTAACAGGGTCACACCTAACAATGTTTTTTGTAACCTTTAATAGGGTTGGCTCCTAACAAAGCTCACTTCAAAAGAGTAAAAAATAGTAACTAGTTACATTTGGTGGTTTTTCCCAAATTCGGTTTCCATATTAAATCCTGGTGTCTTATGTGTTCATGTTATTTCTTTTATTCTTGCAAGTAATTATTGATAACATCTTAAGATCTATTAAAGTAATACACACTCTGCATTTACCAAGTTACAACAATTTTTAAATTCTTACCGAGTATTAGCAGTAATTAGTCTTATCAGTTTGAATTTTATTTGACATCCATGGAATCTAGGATTTATTTTAGTAGTAACTAATTCACCCCTTCCCTCTCAGTTACTCCTCTTATATTTCCAACAATTGGTATCAAAGCTTTTGGTGCTTGCAGAGAAGGTTTCAAGGACATAAGCTAAAGATCAAGATGTCTTACAAGAGAGAGATTCCAAAGCTGAACAAAGATAACTTTGCATCATAGAAAGGACTTATGAGGCTTCAACTGGCTACCATTAGTGATTCATGATGCAAATATCTTGATGAAAAATATAAACTCCCACTGGGACATTATCAATTGATGATATTGCTGAGAAAAAGAACCATAACATCATGATGATTGACATTGCATCTGCTCTTAGTTAAGTTGAATTTGATGAGGTCAAAGACTATAAAACTATTTTTGATATGTGGAACAAATTAAAAGAAATATATGGAGGAGATGACAAGGTAAGAAGAACCAAAGAAGAAAGACTTACAGGAAAATTTGATCAAATGAGAATGAGAGAAGATGAAAATGTTGCAAAATATGTGGAAAGAATCAAGGCCAGTGTTAGTGCAATCTGAGCATCTAGAGGAGAAATCAAAGAAGAAAATATTATAAGTAAAATACTTAGAACTTTGCTTCCCATCTATGCAATTAGAGTATCTACTATTCAAGAAAAGAGATGTGATCCAAATAAAAATATAGGCTTGGATGCCCTAGTAGGAAGATTGATAGCTTTTGAACTAGAAAAGTTTGACAACTATATTCTTGCTTCCAAGAATATTGAGTTTTCATTTGAAGTTAAACTCTCACTCAAAGAAAAAAGCAAGAAAATAAAAGATAATCAATTAGAAAGTGAGGAAGAAATTGAAGAAAGTTCTGATAGTGATCTTGAAATTGTTGAAGCTCTACTTGCAAAGAAATATTCCAAGAGTAGAGGAAAGTACAAAGGTAAAATCTCTCTAATCTATTTTTCTTGTGAAGAAATTAGCCATATTGCTACTAAGTGTTCAAACAAAGAAAGCAAAGAAGAAAAGAAAAGCCACAAGTACAAAGGCAAGAAGGAATTCAAAGGTCACAAATACTATAAAGACAAAGGTAAGAAAACTTGTTTTATGGCTAAAGGTTGTGATAACAGTGAAGATGAAATAGTGTATATTGCTGTAATATATTGCTGTAAAAGATGAATCTGATGATGAAGGAGATAAGATGGAACTTGTCTCTCATGTTAGCAAAAATGACACATGGATCATAGATAGTAGATCTTCTCACCATATGACTAGAGACAAAACTAAGTTTGAACATTTTGAACACTATGATGGAGGTAGTGTAAGGTTTGGAAACAATGAACCTTATTGCATAAAAGGAAAAGGTCATGTCTCATTAACCAATGAACTTATATGTGACAATTCCTATTGGGTTGAAGGACTAAAAATAATTTACTGAGTGTGGCATAGCTAGACAACATTGGATTCAATGTAGAATTCATGAATTGCAAAGCAAGATTACTAGATAACCAAGGAAATCTGATTGGATTGGGTAGGCAAACAAAAGGTAACCTATTTTATCTTGATGTTGGTGATTGTTCATGCTTTATTTCTCAAGTACAAGAAAGATGATTATGGGATAGAAGACTATATCATGTAAACTTTGATAATATGGTCAAGATAAGAAAACTGAAAAGAGTAAGAGGTCTTCCTAGTTCAAAGAAACCTAATGTTGGATTATGCAAGAATTGCCAAATTGGTAAAATGGGAAAGACTAGTTTTAAAAGAAAAGACTATTAATCAAAAGATATCTTGGAAATTGTGCATAGTAATTTATATGGACCCATTGGAATAGAAACTTATAGTGGAGAAATATTTTTCATTCTTTTTGTTGATGATTATTCTGCAATGATGACTGTTATGTATCTAAACAAAAAATTAGAAGCTTTTCACAAATTCAAATGGTATCTGGATAGAGTAGAAAAATAAACTAGAAAATGATTGAAATGCTTGAGATTAGATAGAGGTGGTGAATTCATCTCAAATGAATTCAACAATTTCTACATTGACAGAGGAATTAAAAGACAAGTATCAACCCTTGGTACTCTTGAGAAGAATAGAATAGCTGAAAGAAGAAATAGATCCATCATGGATTGTTCAAGGACATTAATGATTGAGAAGAATGTTGCTATCAAATACTAGGAACCTATTACCACTCCAGTTCATACTTTGAACCAAGTTTAGTTGACGAAGGACTCAAACAAAACTCCTTATGAATTATGGTATGGTTACAAACCTAATGTAAGTTATGTGAAAGTATTTGGTAGAAAATGTTGTATCTTGAAAGAATCTAGAAAAGGAAAATTTGATGTAAAAGGTGATGAAGGTATATTTCTAGGATATTCCTACAGAAGTAAAGAATACAAATGTCTAAATTTGTTCACTCACAAAATCATAGAAAGTACACATGTGAGAATTGATGAGTTTGCAAAAAAACTAAAGAAGAAAGCAAAAAGGAGCTAGAAGATTTGTCTACTATGAACTTGAAACATTGCCAAACACATTTGACAAAAATGAGACTTCATCTTTTGAGCTATCTAAATATCCAATAGTTACTGAGTTGTAGGAAGTACAAACCAATTCATAGGGCTCGAGTCACATTTAGAGGCTACCAAGTTAGTGCATACTGAGTTTGAAGAACCCAAGCCATAGATAGAAGGACCTGAGTCTAAAGTTGAAATTCAAAATGAAGATAGCATAATTCATTCAAAAGTCAAAGAACTTGTATTGGTTAAATATGTCAGAAGGCATCATGCACATAATAAGATCATTAGAGACAAATCAGATGGAACAATGATGATACATGGGGCCACACCACCCTTACCCACTCACAATCAAGAAAGCAACAATATAGAGACCAAGAAAAAAAAATGCTTCACAAATAATTTTATTATACTTGAAAAATCCTTACAACACCCACAAGATGATATGACTTCTTCAACATAAGAAAAATCCTAAATAAGAGTCTTCACACCAAGAGCTTCACCAATAACTTCTACTTGAAGAGCTACACCTTTAGAGTTTTCACACCTTGAAGTCTTCACGCCTTCTAGCTTCTACTTCTCAAACTTCTCCTTGAGCTTCCACTCCTCAAGCTACTCCTTGAGCTTGATTAGAAATGCTCATATGCCTTGCTTAAATAGGCACTTACCACCCTATGCATGACTTATCCACAATCTTCTAGAATTCCTCCTACACAATATCCACAACCTTCTAAAACTTCCATAACCTTCTAGAATTACAACTAAGCACCACCATGTGGCCCAATTAGAAAATTACATTTCCTTTATGGATCACATCAAATATTAAATGCAAGATTTAAGAAACTTTTCACAAGCTTCTAAGATGCCACCTACACACCTCGATTAATGTAATGACAACTATTTGTATTTTATTTTTCTATTTATGCCACCTATGCACCTCGAAAATAAAAATCCTCTTTTCCTTTCTTTTCTCCTTTTTATTTTTTATTATTTCTCCTCTAATTTTCGTCACTTTTCTCTCTCCTCCAGAATTTCTTTTTTTTTTTTTTGCCTTTTTTTCTTTTTCGATTTTTTTTTTTCAATAATTTTCCAATGCAAGATGCTCCTGCATCAGATGGTAGAGAAAATAAACTTCAAAACATTCCCTACGGGCTTACAATAGCATAAATTTGGAGAATATTTCTCCTTTTAGCACCTCCTCTCAAGCTCCAATCCGAACTTCCTTTTACAATGCCAGAAATATCCTTAAATAGACCCTGGAGGGTTAAGGACTAGGAGTACATTCTAGAAAGTGCTAGTAGGCATCCACCGACAAAATCAAAGGTTCCAGAAGCTGCGTTAGAAGTCGGTGCAAATCTAGAAGAATCCAAAAATGGTAGCCGAACTTCTGGGAGGCATAACTTTTGAACCGTAGCTCCGATTGACGAACTGTTTACATTTTCAGAAAGCTCTCGAAGCACTCTATAGCCCTATGGACAAGCTTTGCTCATCCCCTATTTTTTGACCCTTTTCGAGGTCATTTAATGCCCCAAACCTGACTTTGAAGTATTCTTAGGAGGTCTCCAAAACTCAAAAAACTACAATAACTTTCAAATCGTGGGGCCTATTGACCTGATTCTTTTTTTGGAATGCTCTAAATCATGATTACATTCATCTGGCCAATTCATACCTTCTAGTTTACTGAAATGATGGCCCAAATACATGCTCCTATTTTTTTGGGATTTTTCAAACGCACTGATAGTTGAACTATGAGAGTTGGAACCTTTATTTGAGCCAAATGGGTATCCAAAAATGTAAAGACATGAAACATAAACTAAGTCTAAGTACATTGTTTTGGGTGACATAGGATTGCCCTTATACCTCTGGATGCTCCTGCATCAGACACCCAGGGTAGATTGAAAAGTGATCCTGTCACTTTATGGATGGTTGAGGAAATCCCAAATGGGAAACCTCAGCTGCTGAAATCCAAGTTGAGTCCTCGATCGGCCATCCTTTCCATTTGACCAAATACTCTTCATACTGCCTATTTCTGGTACTCCTACCCACACGATGATCTAGAATGTCTTCTATCTCCTCCTCCTTAGAAGCAGGAATTGGACATGGCTCTAAAACCAGCTCCTCATCTGCACCATCATCATGATACTCTATTAAATTTGCAATGTTGAAAATGGGAGAAATGTGAATACCATCTGGCAGCTCCACCTCATATGCATTTCTTGAGTCATGTTTCTTCAAAACTTTGCAGGGGCCAAATTTCTTCATTTTCAGCTTATTGTAAGTACCAACTAGAAATCTTTCTTTTCGTAAGTGCACCATGACTAGATCCCCTACTTGGAATTCCTTATGTCTTCTCCTTTGATCAGCCCTAGCTTTATACTCTTGATTCATCTTGATAATGTGTGCTTGAACCTCCTCATGTAGATGCTTGATGTGTTCAGCAAATTCCTCAGCTTCAGCACTTGTCCTCTCCCCTTGTTCTATCTTCCTCAATTCTGGTGCAGTCCTTGGGCTATTCCCATATATAATTTGAAATGGTGATTTTCCAGTACTCCTATTTATATAGTTATTATAAGCAAACTCTGCTTGTGGTAGAATCAAATCCCATCCCTTGGGCTTATCTCCAACTAAGCATCTCAACAAATTGCCCAAACTTCTATTTACCACTTCTGTTTGACCATCAGTCTGTGGGTGATGCGTGGAAATGAATTTCAAGTCTGTTCTCAACTTCTTCCACATTGTCCTCCAGAAATACCCCACAAATTTAGTATCTCGGTCAGAAACTATACTTCTTGGAAGACCATGTAGTCTTACCACCTCTTTGAAAAACAAGTCTGTAATATGGACAGCATCATGAGTTTTGTGGCATGGAATGAAATGTGCCATTTTGGAGAACCTATCAACCACCACAAATACTGAGACATTACCCCTTTGTGTCCTTGGCAATCCAAGAACAAAATCCATACTTATGTCCTCCCATGGCCTTGATGGAACAGGCAATGGCTGATATAGGCCAGTATTTTGACTAAACCCCTTGGCAACTTGACAAACTTGGCAACTCTGTACAAACTTCTTCACATCCAGTGTAATTTGAAGCAAAAAATAATGTTCTCTAAGAATGGCAATGGTCTTATCCCGACCAAAATGTCCTGCCATCCCTCCACTGTGTTTCTCCTTAATCAGATTTTCCCTCATGGAACTCCTTGGAATGCACAATTGACTACCTTTGAACAACATGCCATCCTAAATCAAATAGTCTAACCACTTGGTTCTATCTACAGCAACAGGTTCTTTACAAGCTTTCCATGCTTCAGCAAAATCAGGATCCTCAGGGTACAAATTCTTGAGTTCATCAAACCCAACTACTTCAACCTGCATTGTTGTAAGCAACAACTGTCTCCTACTTAGGGCAATCCTGTGTCACCCAAAAAAAAAAGTACTTTGACTTAGTTTCTGTTTCATGTCTTTACATTTTTGGATACCCATTTGGCTCAAATAACAGTTCCAACTCTCATAGTTCAACTATCAGTGCATTTGAAAATCCCAAAAAAATAGGAGCATGTATTTGGGCCATCATTTTGGTAAACTAGAAGGTGTGAATTGGCCAAATGAATGTAATCTTGATTTAGAGCATTCTAAAAAAAGAATCAGGTCAATAGGCCCCACGGTTTGAAAATTATTGCAATTTTTTGGGTTTTGGAGACCTCCTAAGAATGCTTCAAATTCAGGTTTGGGGCATTAAATGACCTCAAAAAGGGTCAAAAAATGGGATACAAGCTAAGCTTGTCCATAGGGCTATAGAGTGCTTCGAGAGCTTTCCAAAAATGTAAACAGTTCATCAATCAGAGCTACGGTTCAAAATTTATGCCTCTCGAAAGTTCGGCTACCGTTTCTGGATTCTTCTAGATTTGCACCGACTTCTAACGCAGCTTCTGGAACCTTCTATTTTGTCGGTGGATGCCTACTAGCACTTTCTAGAATGTACTCCTAGTCCTTAACCCTCCAGGGTCTATTTAAGGATATTTCTGGCATTGTAAAAGGCAGTTCGGAGTGGAGTTTGAGAGGAGGTGCTAAAAGGAGAAATATTCTCCAGATTTATGCTATTGTAAGCCCTTAGGGCATGTTCTGAAGTTTATTTTCTCTGTACTATTTGTACTAGCTTATTTTCTCAGTTAATATAATTTCCCTTTTCTATTGTGTCCATTCTGTTCTTGGGTCGTGTCCCCATCAGTGGTATCAGAGCAGGAGTTCCTGAGAGTGCAGACAGATCACCGAACATGAGGCAGTTTGCAGCAGGACCTTGAGTTGGTTGAAGTTTGTCAAGAAGTTCTTGATTGTGTAGATAGATCACCGACTATGAGGCAGTTTGCACAAGGTTCTTGTGTTGCATGAGATTTGTCTTCTAAAGACTTGATTATGGAGAAGAGAAAGAAGAAGATGACTTTTGTGATTGGATGGATTCTGAGGATTCCTCGACTTGAGAAATTTAGAGCAAGAAATCAAAAATCATTGCTAGTTGATTTGCAAAAGCAAGTGAATGAATTAGAAGCTGAGTTGCAGAAACAAAGAGCATGTCTCCAGAAAAGAGGTGTTGATAATTCCTTGGATGTGGAAAAGAAAGACGATCCAGTGAAAGAGCAAGCGGATGAAGAGGAAATCATTTACGAACCTAAAGTTGAAGAAGATGAACGAGAAGAGGAAGAACATAAAGATGACAAGACTTACGAACCTGAAGTAGATCAAGATGATTTGAAGATTGCAGCAATGGAGGAGAAGTATAGTGCCTTAGTTGGAGATCAAACAAGTGAAGTAGTTACATGCATGAAAGAGGCAAGAAAAGATGAATATGTCAAAGAGGTAAATTCTTATGAATTATATGATGCTGAATTTGAGGTGATTTTGAAAGATACTAATGATGGTTTGCATGAGGATCTTGTTCGTGATGTATGGTATGCAAAGAAAGATTGGTATGGTGTTGCTGGGTTTATTACAGGTGTGATTAATTCAACAAGATTGGATGAGGAAGAGAGATTTCTGCAAAAAAATAAAAAATGTGGAAGATTTGCATGTTGGTTTTCTTGTCCCTATTGAGGTGGAAGCTTGTGGTGAAGATGAAGATGGTTCTATATCTCTCTTTTGACATCAAAGTGTGGGACACACTTTTCTATCTACCAAGGGAGTCTGATGCAGGAGCATCTTGCATGGAAAAATTAAATTATTAGAAGAAAAAAAAAGAGAGAAAAAAAAAGAGAAAAAAAAAAAAAAAATTGTGGAGGAGAGAGAAAGTGACGAAAATGGAAGGAAAATAATTAAAAATAGAAAATAGGAAAAGTAGAGAAAAGAGGAATCTCTATTTTCAAGGTGCATGGGTGGCATAAATAGAAAAATAATAAAATTAGTTGTTATTCCATTAATTGAGGTATGTAGATGGCATCATGCATAGAAAAATAATAAAAATAGTTGTTATTCCATTAATTGAGGTGTGTAGGTGGCATCATGCATAGAAAAAATAATAAAAATAGCTGTTATTCCATTAATTGAGGTGTGTAGGTGGCATCATGCATTTAATATTTGTTGTGATCCACAAAAGAAATGTAATTTTCTAATTGAGCCACATAGTGGTGCTTAGTTGTATTTAGGTGGAAACTCTAGAAGGTTGTAGATATTGTAGAAGGTTGTGGAGATTCTAGAATGTTGTGGATAAATCATGCCTTGGGTGGTAAGTTCCTATTTAAGAAAGGCCTATTATCATTTGTAAAAAAAAAAGTTTAAGAAATGGGAGCTCTTCTAATGGAAGTTGGAGAAATAGAAGCTCTTCAAGTAGAAGCTCTTCGGATGTAATTTCTTGTAGAAGCTCTTAGCGAGCAATCTCTCTTATATTGTAAGAATTTGGAGTTTTTCCATTTGGAGAATATTCTAATGAATTTCAAGTATTAATGGAACTTTTATGAAGCATTTTGTCATCTCTCTTGTCTCCATATTATTGCATTTTTGGTTGTGAGTTGGTATAGGTGGTGTGGCTCGTCATCAGTGGTATCAGAGTAGGAGTTCCTGAGAGTGCGGACAGATCGCCAAACGTGAGGCAGTTTGCACCAGGACCTTGAGTTGGTTGAAGTTTGTCAAGAAGATCTTGATTGTGTAGATAGATCGCCGACTGTGAGGCAGTTTGCACAAGGTTCTTGTGTTGCATGAGATTTGTCTTCTAAAGACTTGATTATGGAGAAGAGAAAGAAGAAGATGACTTTTGTGATTGGATGGATTCTGAGGATTCCTCGACTTGAGAAATTTAGAGCAAGAAATCAACAATCATTGCTAGTTGATTTGCAGAAGCAAGTGAATGAATTATAAGTTGAGTTGCGGAAACAAAGAGCATGTCACCAGAAAAGAGATGTTGATAATTCCTTGGATGTGGAAAAGAAAGACGATCCAGTGGAAGAGCAAGCGGATGAAGAGGAAATCATTTACGAACCTAAAGTTGAAGAAGATGAACGAGAAGAGGAAGAACATAAAGATGACAAGACTTACGAACCTGAAGTAGATCAAGATGATTTTAAGATTGCAGCAATGGAGGAGAAGTATAGTGCCTTAGTTGGAGATCAAACAAGTGAAGTAGTTACATGCATGAAAGAGGCAAGAAAAGATGAATATGTCAAAGAGATAAATTCTTATGAATTATATGATGCTGAATTTGAGGTGATTTTGAAAGATACTAATGATGGTTTGCATGAGGATCTTGTTTGTGATGTATGGTATGCAAAGGAAGATTGGTATGTTGTTGTTGGGTTTATTACAGGTGTGATTAATTCAACAAGATTGGATGAGGAAGAGAGATTTCTGCAGCAAACACTTGTTCCAGCTAGGTGTTGGAAAAGAAGAAAGAAGGAAATATATCGACATCAGATACTTGTTCCAGCTATGTGTTGGAGGAAGAGGAAAAAAATCTGTCAACAGTGGCTACTTCATTTTGTGAATCCATATTCACAAAATTTTTCCTATCATGGGAGTCAGATGCAGGAGCATCATGCATCAGCAAAAAAAAAAAAATGTGGAAGATTTGCATGTTGGTTTTCTTGTCCCTATTGAGGTGGAAGCTTGTGGTGAAGATGAAGATGGTTCTATATCTCTCTTTTGACATCAAAGTGTGGGGCACACTTTTCTATCTACCAAGGGAGTCTGATGCAAGAGCATCTTGCATGGAAAAATTAAATTATTAGAAAAAAAAAAAAAAACAGAAAAAAAAGAGGAAAAAAAAAAATTGTGGAGGAGAGAGAAAGTTATGAAATGGGAAGGAAAATAATTTAAAATAGAAAATAGGAAAAGTAGAGAAAAGAGGAATCTCTATTTTCAAGGTGCATGGGTGGCATAAATAGAAAAATAATAAAATTAGTTGTTATTCGATTAATTGAGGTGTGTAGGTGGCATCATGCATAGAAAAATAATAAAAGTAGTTGTTATTCCATTAATTGAGGTGTGTAGGTGGCATCATGCATAGAAAAAATAATAAAAATAGCTGTTATTCCATTAATTGAGGTGTGTAGGTGGCATCATGCATTTAATATTTGTTGTGATCCACAAATGAAATGTAATTTTCTAATTGGGCCACATAGTGGTGCTTAGTTGTATTTAGGTGGAAATTCTAGAAGGTTGTAGATATTGTAGAAGGTTGTGGAGATTCTAGAATGTTGTGGATAAATCATGCCTTGGGTGGTAAGTGCCTATTTATGAAAGGGCTATTATCATTTGTAAAAAAGAAAGTTCAAGAAATGGAAGCTCTTCTAATGGAAGTTGGAGAAATAGAAGCTCTTCAAGACAAGCTCTTCAAGTAGAAGCTCTTCAAATGTAATTTCTTGTAGAAGCTCTTAGCGAGCAATCTCTCTTATATTGTAAGAGTTTGGAGTTTTTCCATTTGGAGAATATTCTAATGAATTTCAAGTATTAATGAAATTTTTATGAAGCATTTTGTCATCTCTCTTGTCTCCATATTATTGCATTTTTGGTTGTGAGTTGGTACAGGTGGTGTGGCTCATCATCAAATGACAAGAAGAAAACTAAAAGGTACATGTTTACTTGCTAAATTTGAACCTAGAAGTGTTAAAGATGCACTAGAAAATGAAAGTTGGATTGAGGCTATGAATGAAGAAATAGAACAAATAGAAAAGAATAAAACTTTAACTCTTGTACCCAGGCCCAAAGATAAAAATGTGACTGGTACAAAATGGGTATTTAGAAATAAGATGAATGAAGATGGAAAAGTGTTAAGAAATAAAGCAAGATTGGTATGTGAAGGCTATTCTCAAGAAGATGGTATTGATTATAGTGAAACCTTTTCCCTTGCTACAAGATTAGAAGGTGTTAGGACTTTACTACCTTATGTAGCTCATAAAGGATTCCAAATATATCAAATGGATGTTAAATCTATAGTCTTGAATGGAATTCTTGATGAGGAAGTCTACATTAAAAAGCCAGAAGATTTTGTTGATCCAGACAAAAGGGACATGGTCTGAAAATTACACAAAGACCTATATGGTCTAAAACAAGCTTCTAGAGCCTAGTATGAAAGACTACATAACTATTTGATATAGATTGGCTTTCAAAGGACAAATGATAACAGTAGTTTGTACATCAAGGAAGGACTAGATAAGAAGATTGTATTGGTAGAAATATTTGTGGATGATACTCTATTCAAAAGAAATGATGACTTATGCAAAGCATTTTTAGAAGAAATGAATAAAGAATTTGAAATGTCCATGTTTGGTGAAATAAAATTCTTTTTTGGATTGCAAATACAATACAACAAAAATGGTATCTATATTAATCAATCTAAGTATATGAAAGAGATTCTCAAGAAATTTGGAATGGAAGATTCAAAACTAGTTGGAACCCCCATGTATACTGGACTTAAGCTTACAAAAGAATATGACTCCAAATAAGTAGATCAGATCTTATATAGATCAATGAATGGGAAATTACAGTATGTGGTACATACAAGGCTTGATATTGCCTTAGCAGTTGGGATAGTGGCAAGATTCTCAACTAAACCTAGAGTAAACCACATGATGGCAAAAAAAAAAAATCTTAAGATATCTGAAAGGTACTGAGGACTATGGCTTATGGTACAAAATTAGAGGCAACCTTGACCTAAAAGTATTTACTAATTTTGATTGGGCAGGAAATCTTGATGATAGAAAAAACACTAGTGGTGGAGCATTTTTACTTGGTAAAATGTTGGTATCCTAGACAAGCAAGAAGCAAAACTACACATCTCAATCTATAGAAAAAGCAGAATGTGTAGCATCAACAGTGAATTGCTCTAATATTGTTTTGTTCAAACAATTTTTGGAAGGAATGAAGGTTGAAATCAAAGAGCCAATAGTTATGTATTGTGATAATACCAGTGCAATTAATATATCAAAGAATCTAGTGATGCATTCCAAAATAAAGCACATTTCCATAAAATATCATTTTGTAAGAGACTTAGAATAGGACAACAAAATTTGATTAAAATATGTGCATACAAAAGAACAAATCGCAGATATATTCACTAAGCCATTACCTAAGGATGCATTTTTTTATCTAAGAGGTAAGCTAGGGGTCATTCCTCTATCTAAAGCTCACTAAGTAAAGTTTAGTGATGCATCAATAGGAACTAAGTTGAAGATCAATCAATTCATTTAGTATTGATAAGGACATATTGCAGATGAATCTATACTCAAGGTACATTGATACTAACCATAATTGTCTTCAGCATGTGTTGTCAAAGAGGGAGAAGTTTACTATCACACTTTTCTAAAATTTTGTAGAAGTTAACCAATTTCTCCATAGAGGGAGAATACTATAGGAAAAATTTTCTATATAAAATCAAAGAGTGAGAAACTTTCTGACAGAGGGAATCTTGTTCTCAAAATTTCATTGTGCTATGACATGTTGTGTTGCCATCAATGCCAAAGAGGGAGATTGGTGGATACAATTGATTAATTGTGTATTGTCTTTGATGTTACAAAAATGTCATATCATTTGATAGTTAGTGCATGCCAAGCTCACTTGGTTAGTGAAGACAATTACCCTAGTCTATTGAGCATTCCTAAGTTTACTCTACACAGAAGGCAGTATCTACCAAGCTCACTCGGGCATCAAAGGAAGTTATGTAGAAACAAGTGTTAACTAAGCTCACTTCATTAACAAAGGGAAAGTGGAACAAAGTTAGTATTAACTAAGTTCACTCGGTTACCAAAGAGATTTTGTAAGTTCATAGTGTTAACTAAACTTCTATTGGTTAACATAGGAAATCGCTTTAGAATCAGTTTCTATTGAGCTGGGTCGACTACCAAAGGATTTTCTTATTTTGGCATGAAAAGCTTGATTATTTTACCTATTTATTCTAGCTGACTGAGGTGATGAGTATTGGTTATTTTAATTTTTATTTGAGCCAAATTGACAATCTGAAAGGTATAAGTAAAAGGTCAAGTTGTGATTTCAAAGTGTGTGATATGCAAGTTGAATAAGTTGAAAGAGATAAGAAGAGAGGAAGCAAACTTGAAGGATAAGCTAGTATCCTTGGGGAGTAGAAAAGTATTATTTGATTAGGAAGGATCAAGTATGAACCAAAATAGAGATCTGTAATCAGCAATTTAGTTGCATCACAATCAGGTCATTTCATTGTTACCGTCTAACTATTGTAGTAGTGATCTAAAATATTTTAACAGAGTTGGTTTAACAACCATTTGTAAATCCTCTAACAAGGTGGAAGTTCCATTAAATCATTTCAAGAACTTTTTTAAGGCCACTCCTAATAGGTGATTAAATCATTTAATAGGGCCACACCTAATAGTGTGTTTTGTAACCCTTAATAGGGTTGGCTCCTAATAGGGATCACTTTAGAAGAGTGAAAAATAGTAACTAGTTATATTTGATGGTATTTCCCAAATTGGGTTTCCATGTTAAATCCTAGTTTCTTATGTGTTCATGTTATTTTTTTCATTCTTGCAAGTAATTATTGATAACATCTTAAGATCTATTAAAGTAATACACACTCTACATTTACCAAGTTATAATAATTTTTGAATGCTTACAGAGTATCAACAGTAATCAGTTTTATTAGTCTAAATTTTATTTGACATCCATGGGATCTAGGATTTATTTTAGTAGTAACTAATTCACCCCTCCCCTCTTAGTTACTCCTATTATATTTCCAACACAAAAGGCACTATTTTATGGAGAAAAGATGTGCTTGTACTCTATCAAATTAATGAATACATTGTTGAGATGGGTGAAAATTATAATAGTATTATGGATAATTATTTTTATGCATTCAAGGAGAAAATGAATAATATATTCTAAATCCCCAAGAAGCTATTTGAGGATTACAAGGATGATATATGTTTTATGGTAGATAGTGATAAAGTATACATTCAGGTAGTTAGGCCTAGAATTGCATGGGTGAAACCTCTTGGATATGAGGTTAATATTGATGAAATAAAAGATATTATTGATGCACTGATTAATGAACCAATTGATCCTAAGGAAATGTATTTTGGTACATATGATGAAGCCAAGGGTAGGATAGAACTAGAGATTAAACTTCCTTAGGTGGTAAATAAAGGCAAAAAGAGAATTGCCAAATTGAAAACAAGTTCAACTCTTTTGTTAAGAAAGGGAAAAGGTGAGGATGAAGAAGCAGAAGATGAGGAAAAATTAGAGGAGGAAGAGGCACTAAAGAAAAAGGGCAAGGTAACCTTTACCAAGCCTACTAAGCCATCCATTGCAATGTTCACCAAGAGATCCCCAAGGAAGAAATTAGACAAGGAAGGAGAAGACATAATATTTAGGAAACCTCTACCCACCTTCAAGGATAGATTGAAGGATTTGCAATTAGGGGCCAACATAACCAACTTCAAGGAATTGAAGTATGAGATTACGACTGAAGCATAATAGAAGTAGATAAATTTATACTTTAGATTCCTGGTGTTTTGATGGATAAGATCACACCAAGATGGGAATTTGCAAAGCAAACTACTAAAGATCTATATGAGAAAACCCTGAGGTAGCCTATGCCAAGCCTAACTGACAAGGAGGTGAAGGAATCCATGAAGAATAATGAAGAAAGGCTAACCTTAAAATTCAACACTTTCCTTGTATTGATGAAAAACATAGAGCATGTTGTGAACAATGCAACAAATACATGGAAGAATGTATATCTTCTTCATAAACCAAATGATTTTCCAGTCAACGTAAGTGACAAAGATGATAATGATGATAAAGAAAAAAATATGAAGAGACAACACATTTTGATAACATTGATAATGAAGAGTAATAGGAGCAAGAGGCTATTGAGGAAGAAAATAAAGATACAGAGGAAATTGACCCAATTAAGATTGTTGTAGTGGTTATAGCCTCACTTCCTCATTCTCCAAGAAAAGTATTGAAAACATCAAGCACAAAGACAACCTTTGTAGGATTGATTGAAAACACTCCAAGCACAACCAGTCAATCAATATTTGCACAAATACAAATCAAAATATCATTTACTGAAGTATCAAGTACTTCATCTATAAGCTACAAACTTTTCCCTCTTCAACAATTTTGGATACATCAATTTTGGCTTTAACAAGTACTTCTACTAGTATTTCTACAATAAGTGCAGTATCAATTTTTGCAACAAGCCCCAATATTTCTATTGTTGTTTCCATTCCAAGTACACTAGCAATAAGTGCAAGGAAAGTTGAGACCAAGCCTCAACTAAGCACAAAATTTTTGGGTAAAGGGAAAAAAAAAAGGAGGATGTTGATCTTGATGAGGAAATTGTGATATTTCAAAACTTAGTCCTGATCAAATGCAAACCTTTGGAGAATTACTCTAAAATAAAGCCAAGTAGAAGAGACTAAGAGAAGAAAGAGATAAAGAATTTAAAATCATTAAGGATGCCAAGAATATTTTGGTAGAGGCTATAGGCATAGAGATTGATTCCTCTTATCTAGTTTTGTTACGATTGGTAGAACCAGTCCAAAAGTATAATGAATAACTAGATGGAAAAGATAAATTATTATAAAAAGTAGAGAAAATTTTTGAAAATAAAGTGTCAGAGAACATTGGTCAATGAATTTCCATTTACCAAGTAGAATTATCTACTATTTTGGGTTCTCTGGAAACTTCTTGTACAAATGTAACTTTACTTTCTGGTAAACTATGTGATATTCCAAGCTTTACTCTGGAAATAAATGACAAATTGTCTAAGATTGATGAAAATCTCAAAGCAAGTTCTTAGCAATTGCAGCTTGACCCAAGTTCAAGCTTTGCACATTTTAAGAAGATCATATTTATGACAGATATGCATGCTGAATTGCTTAAAGGAGAAGCAAGAATTGGGTCTACATTGATAGATATTCAAAATATGGTACTCTCCAACATGGATGCACTAAAAAAGTACATTGCACATTCCAAAACCCTCATCTATGATAATAATTTCTCTATCACAGACCACATGATTGAACTTTTAGCAGAAGTGTAGTTGGCATTGCACACATGCAAGGTCTTGTAAGAGAACTGGGACAAGATGTTGGCAATCATACTAAAGGTACATTCAAATTTCTTGTCTCATTTTGAATATGTAAATACATATAGCATAATTCTTTGGCATTAACATTAAAAAGGGGGAGAAGTTATAAGAAAAAAAGGGGGGGAGAAGATATAAGATGATATAAAGAGGAGAAAGATGTAAAAATATAGGGGGAGAAAAGTCTAAAGAAATATTGTATGTAAATTATACTATATATTATCTTTGAAGGAAGCATTACCATGTACAAAAATGTATCCTTTACAAAAACATTTTGAAAAATATCAAAAATAGTATACTCTACTGAGTTGGAGATATAAGGTGATGGATAATTTAGTCTTGACTAATAAGTGTTTTGTCACTAATGCCAATGGGGGAGATTGTTGAGATTCTAGTCATGTTTGTTATTAGTGACATACACTTATTTAGATTGTGAGTCCAAACTGAGCATTTCAATTGCTACCGAGTCCTATGGATAGATTTCAGTTTGAACTAAACAATTATTGTAGAGTTAATTATTAGTAGTGTAAACATAGCATTATAGTGTATGCCAAATTTACCAGTATAAACCAAGTTGTACAATGTTTATCAAGTTCATAGGTGATGTGATGCAAGTCTAGTGTTGGCTGAGGTACTCAGTGTTAACCAAGAGACTTAGTTTATACTAAGCTTGAGATGAAAGTGTTTACCAAGCTATATAATGTGAACCAAGTGATTTAGTTTATATGCCGAGTTTCACAATATTCATAGAGTCACTAGTGTAGACCAAGTTTAGGACTACTTGAAAGTGATCAGTATGGACCAAGCTTTTATGTCTACCAAGTGCATGACAATGTTGAAAAATGACAATGGATGCCAAGTATCAAAACCTCATCAAGTTAGTTTTCAGAGCCTAAGTTTCTACATGACTTTGTAATATTTTGTGTAAACTTGTATAGTGGTTGTCTTTTTAATTATGTAATTAGATTGATATATGTAATATGTTGTATCACATCCAATAAGATGCACAATGAAATTGAAGAGGAAGTAATGTAATCATTAGAGAAGAGCAAAAGAGAGAATTACAAAGGCTACAACAGTATAAGGAGCAGCAAAGATTCATCTATCATAACAAGGTGATTTGTACACTCATAGAAATCTCATTCAATGAACCAAGTTGTAGATCAAAGATAATCTACTACTTCATCCTAATAGGTGGAATAGTCAAATCCTTTAACAAGGTAGACCTAACAATTTTATGTAAGTCTCTTTACCAAGTGCATACTTCATTGTATGTTTGTAAATCCTTTCACAAGGTGGACCTAGCAGTTCTTATTTCTTCTAATAGGGTAGATCATCAGAAGTGATCAATGTAAGCCTTAATAGGCCAAATTTATACTATATTACTAAAGCTTGTGGGTATCATCCCTAGCGTAGTTTTACTTTCTATTTGGAAGGTTTCTAGGTCACCAAATCTATGTGTCATAGTGTTATGTATGCTTTGATATTTTCTAAGTTTCTCATGCATGAAGTTAGATCAGAATTCATATAAAGGATTAATTGCTACTTGAGATAAAAGTTTTAGAAGTTACTAATTCACCCCTCCCCTCTTAGTAACTTAGCTTGTCATAATATTTCCAATAACTGCAAGTAGGTCATCAATTTTTTTGAGCTCCTTGCTTGGATGATTAACCTTCTTATGTATATCCAATTCCTACTTTTTCCTTTTCTTTGTAATGGCTTTTATCATTCAATATATTCATATCTACTTGTGATTTCATCATCCTCTCATTGGTTTTCCATTCAATGTTTAGATCATTCTACAATCTTTTATTCTCTGATCCTAGATTCATGATTTCTTCATTCTCATTGGTGAGTTGATCAGTGAAGTCTATTTGCTAAAGGGATAGGTGTTGAATTTAATTGTTCTTTCCTTCTATCTCTTCTTTTATCTTGTTTTTCTCTTCCATGACTTCACACAATCTTACTATTTGAATTTCTTGCTCTCTTCTTAGTTTCTTCTTCTTGAAGAGTACTATTCTTTTCAAATAGTTCTTTGATTACTTCATTAGCTTCATTTGAATTGTTGAATGGATGTCTTCAATACTTTCTTCAATGTTGAGTTGGTCATTCATCTAGATTGCAAGATCTTTTCTTTCTTGAGTTGTCCAATAGCCGATTCCAAATCTAGTTTCTCATTGTCAATAGCCTTGTCAACTCTAAATACCTACATAGCCTTTGATATTTTCTCAAGCTATTAAGCTTTACTACTAATAACCACAAAGCTCTAATACCAATTGTTGGAAAGATTATGATAGGCTAAGTTACTAAGAGGGGAGGGGTGAATTATTAACCAATAAAACTTAATCCTTAATTAGAAATTAATCCTTCACATGTATTCTAGTTTAATTGCATGCATGAGAAATTGAAAAACATTAAAGCATTCATAACACTTTGACACACAATTTGGTGACCCAGAAACCTTCCAAATAGAAAGTAAAACTAGGGTGGAGATGATACCCACAAGCTTTAATACTACAATATAAAGTTGGCCTGTTAAGGCTTACAATGATCAATTTTGATGATTTTCCCTATTAGGAGCAATAAGGACTACTAGTTCCACCTTGCAAATAGATTTACAAACATATAATGAAAGATGCACTCTATAAAGAGATTCACATAAGACTATTAAGTCTACCTTGAAAAAGGATTTTATTGATCCACCTATTAAGATGAAATAGTAGCTGATCTTTGATCTATAACTTGGTTTGTTGAATGAGTTTCCTTTGAGTATAGTAATCACCTTGCTATGATAGATAAATCTTTGTTGCTCTGTATACTGTTGTAGCCTTTGTAATTTTCTCCTCTACTCTTTTTTTCTTATTAAATTACATCATATCTTTTTCATACATTGGATTTGATACAATATGTTATATATATTCCAATCTAATTTACAAATTACAATGTCAACCACAATACAAGTTTACACAAAAATCACAAAGTTGGCCCAACTCTAGGAACTCATGTTCTAAAGATTGGCTCAATGAGGTTCTAATACTTGACATCCACTATCAATTCTCGAAATCATCATGCACTTGGTAAACATAGAAGCTTAGTCCATAATGATCACTTATAAGTATTCTCAAACTCAATCTACATTGGTGACTTAGTGAATACTATGAAACTCGACATATAAATTGAATCACTCGATTCACATTGCATAGATTAGTCAATGCTATCACTATGAGCTCAGTATAACCTAAATCACTTTGTTAACACTGAGTAGCTCAGTTTACACTAGACTCAAATCATATTAATTGCAAACTTAGTAAGCACTCCACAACTCGGTTTGTACTGATAAACTCAACATACACTGAGATGCTCAATTTATACTACCTACTGATCAACACCTTGGTAGCAATTTCTCAGTGTAAACTAAATATATTCCCTTGGCCTTGGTAGCAACTATAGAACTCGATAAATAATAAAATGCTTGGTTAACATTATTAACTATACAATGTGCTAGGTAGATACTTACAATCTAAATAAGTGTATCTCACTAATAACAAAAATGACTGTAATGTCAGCACACTTAGTGTATACTGTGGCCCAATTCACACTAGGAACTTGGTAGTAGTAATTCCCAAGTTATCTAGGTCAATGAAGGGAGCTCAATTATGTTTGATGGATTTTTTGATGCTCAATGGTGGTTTCTGACACTCGGTCGTGTGTTGGTTTCTATGTTGCCCAAGTTGTCTATGAACCAACCTTTTAGAATTTTAATTTGGGTTCTATGTATTTAATGAGTGTTGGAGCTGACTTGTGGCTTATGTATATATTTAATGTAAGGGTTTATTTTTATTTGTAGTGGGCTATGTTGACGTGTGAGTTAGTTGGGAATAAGTAGGGGTGTCTTATGGAGTCTTAAGTGAGACTCATCCAACTTGGGGAAGAGGATGTGGTAGATTAGCATATTCTGAGAAGGAATCATAGCTGAGACTTGGGAAATAAGGAGATTTCTTGGTGAGCTTGCAAGAAAATGTTGAGGTCTTCCTTGGATGTTTTTACTAGAGTGTGGATCGTGACTAGCTAGTGTTAGAACTAGTCTTGAAGGATCTTGTAGAACTATTTTTGTAATTGTTATTGTATTTGGCCAAAACCTAAAAGTCCTTGAAGCTAGGCATATTGCATGTAGACTATTATTTATCGAATAAATGGTTTCATTTTGTATTATATTGTGTATCTTGTATTATGTTTTCACTATGTGGTTATTTACAGGGATGTGGATTACCTCGAGTAGGTGTACCCACAAAATCTATCTACATCATAATCTATGCAAACCTCTTGTTTATGATCTTGTTGAAATAATTTCCATATTATCACATGTTACTATTAAGGCCCCTTTATTCAAAATGTTTAGGATAGAGGAATATAAGAGGAAATCCCTTTCTTGGTTAGGAAGGATTGGAAATAGTAATGTTATTGAAAGAGAGTCATCAATAGGGAATGAGGTACCACTTGTAGTAAAATAAAAAGAATACAAAGAATTCATATCCCAAATACCTTAAATATACTTGGATAAATCATCTAAATCTTATATAGAGAATACTGACCCTTTTTTCCTCAGCTTGATTATAAATGGAAATACCTTAAAAAATTACATGATTGATTCATGAACCTCTAACACTGTCATGTCCTTCAAAATCATAGAAGCTCTTGGTATAAAGTTAGACACCAAATATGGTAGATTTAGAGCCATGTATGCTAGAGAACTCCTTGGTATAGGTACCATCAATGCATTACCATTTGGGTTAGTTGCTTATCCAGATGTTGACTTGACTATGAATGTCCTACTAGTTGATATTCCTCCCCAATATGGAATGTTACTCTCAAGAAATTTGAGTGCTATAATGGGAGGTAACCTACAATGGGATTTATCTTTTTCCACATTTAATATAGGGGAAAAAGTCATTAAGGTTGATAGAGAACCAAAGGTTATTCACATGATGTAGGATAACATTGAAACAGATTCTACTTGTTTTCTAGATACACATATCAATTATTTTAGAGCTGAAATTACTATCCAAGAAATTGAAAAGATAGTCCCATTGATGTCACAAAAAGAAACAAAATGCATAGACTCACACAATATTTGGAAAATGTATTTTTATGGGGATAGTTCCAAAGAAGGGTCAAGGGCTAGAGTAGTTTTTATCTCTCTAAAGAAAAAAACAAATAGATATTCATTTACTTTGATTTTTACTTGTACAAATAACATAGTAGAATATGAAGAACTTTTACTTGGATAAGAGTAGTTACAAGTGATGGTATTAAAATGCTACATGTTATTGGTGATTCTAAATCAGTTGTGTCTCAGATTAAGGAGACATATGCATCTAAGAACAAGAGGTTAAAATAATATAGAAATTTTGTATGAGACCAAATTGAAGAGTTTGATGCTTTTGGAATCTCTTAGATGGATAGAAGTAATAAATGTTACCATTTCCTCCTAAATGTTTGGAAGTATTCTCTTTTATTTATAGATTTGGACCTCACATACTTTGCGTATATCAAGGACATCCCCTTGTTGAGCTTGTGCATCCTTGTAGAAACCTAAATAGGTTATTGGTGTGTTTGATGTGCTTGAATGTTTAGAACCTTCCCCACTTTGAACAAATGGGGACACATCCATCAAATTGAGCCTTAAGGATTCTTTCCTTTTATATGCTTTCAAAACTACCATGGGCTTCAAAATTTGTGCTACCAAGCCTCAATCAAGTCTAGATGATCATGAGCTCTCCTTTATCATTAAAAAGTATCAAAAATCATCTGGTAGTCTCCCAAAATACATGATAGAAATGAAGAAACTGCCAGAGAAAATGATTACATCATTAAATGAATCTTCCCTAAGACCTTTACATAAATGTGAATCATCTTCTTTAAGCTCTACATCTTCTACTCAAAGGAATCCATTGTCTTCATATTATAGATTCGAGGACCCCTTGAGAGAGAAAGTGAGTATTAACTCCTTTGAGAATATGCCAAGATTTCATCATGGGCTTATCTTTGACCGAGATAAGAATGACAAAAATGGTCCTAGACATACGTATGGGAGAACTTTTACTCCTTTGAGATTTTCATATGACATGGTGCTTGAGACCTTAGTAACAAAAAAAATCATTACTTTACCATACAAATATTCTACACCTTATGAACATGAGGTAAAACCTTCATGGTGGAGAGATTATCATTATTGTGGCTACCATACATGCAAAGGTCATACAAGTGAATATTTTATTGTATTGAAGTGTATAATTCAAGATCTTATTTATGAAAAAATCATTGATTTTGAAATTCCTAAAGATTTATGTAATGAAGATGATCGTGTTGATGAACCTATGTCAAATGATGGTTTCCTTGATACCTCCATTTCTTCCAATACTTATGCATCTCCCAAAACTTCAAAGCTATCCAACATCATTCCATCAAATAAAGGTCCTAATTCTTCTCATGAAATTAACTATAGTTATCCTCAAGGGATACCTCTTAAAGAAACTCAAGCTAATCTACACTTGTCTGAAAACCTTTTCCATGCTTTTAAGACTAAAGATCCTCAACCTTCATGAAGTACTATGTCTACTATGCTTACTTCAGCTAGTCCTTTGTTACCCCTTCAAGATCATAACATGCAAACCTCATATACTCCCTTGTCCTTAGAAGTGGCTCCATGTCAAGAGGACTCTCAAAAGGCTAAAGATAAAAATGTCAAGAAATATCAAGATCAAGCACCCCTTCATCTCCTTCAAAATGTCACTCTTCCATATACTATGTCTTATCCATCTCCTAAGTATGATGAAGACACTACTTCCACTATTTCCCTTGAGCTTACAAAAAATTGTGATCAAAATTCTATGCCTATTCTATCCAAAGAAACTTGTCAAGGTCAAAGTATTCCATCTTCTTTTTCTAACACTCCATGTTTGCTTTCACTTTCTACTCTTCTTAAGTATTTTCAAGCTCCAAAAAATCCTATCAAAGAAGTTTCTCCCATTCAAGATGCTCATGATCCTATTGCAGAATCCTAATGCTCACTCTAAATATTTTGATGTCCTTGGTTTTCATATCGATGTTGATGGATTCATTGATTATACTTTCTCATCTTTTATGTCCATCCTTGGACTTCCTCCACCAATACCAAGGGATTCATGTTTTCCTTTCATCTTTGGTCCTTATGTCCCTTCATTTCCCCTCCTAACTCTCCTAATTTTTCATCCATATTGGGGCCTTATGTCCCTCCATCTCCTATCTATCCTCAAGATCAATGTAGATACATATCCTTGAATCCTTTTCATCCACCCATCCATCTAAACCAGTCATATCCTCCTTCTTCTCCACAAGTCCCAAGTCTTTTCGAAGTAACTTGAATGTTCAATACAAGAAAAAGAAGAAATATGAGATTCCATTTAATAAGAAAGATCACCATGTCTCCTCTAATAGACATAGGGGCATAAAGTCAAAAGAGATCTCTAAGAAGAGAACTAAAAAACAAGTATGGGTTCCAAAATCCATAATTGAAGATATTCTCTCTAAATCATCAAAAAGAAATGAAAAGCCTATATGGAGTCCAAAGTCTCTCTTGAAAGAGTCTAATGTTTATCAACAAGTGAAGTTGACATTCAAGCTTCCAAATATTTCCATTTCATCTCCTTCCAAAAGAATTCTTCCATTCCTTCACGTATCCCTTCATTTATGTTTTCTCCATCCTCTTGCCACCCTTTAAGGTGTGTGTTGATGTTAATATTGCCTTCCTTTTTATCTAATTTTTCACAATCCTTCCATTCACTATCCTTTGACATTTTATCCCTTTTCCACATTTTCCTATTCCTCCTATCTTCCAACCTCACTTGCTTGGCATAAAACCTTATCCTTTATTTCTTTCTTCCATCTTCATTTCCCTATCAACATATTTGAGCATATCACTTTGAATCCTTGGAATATCGTGTTTTATCCATTCAAAGAGCATTATCTAAAAAGCTATCCTTCCACCAAAACATTAAAAAATAGAAATAAAAAAAGAGAAACAAAGAATGCCTTGGCAAAAACCTTGCAATAAGATGCCTTGGTAGAAAAATTAGAGAGAAATAAATTCATCCTATGGTGAAAATTACTCCCATGTGGCACCTGGATAAGTACCATGATGAAAACCTAGCAATCAGACATCATGCATAGTTCTTCTACATCTTTCATCCATTCCCTCATCTCACTTTGATCTTGACAATATTGACCTATACATGAACATTTGGCTATCTTGTGAGCTATCTTATGATGATCTTTCTTTCATTCCTTTTATGTTTAGCCTTCATATTTATTTTCCTCCATTCATTATAGCCTTTTGAAATTTCTACTTCTTTGGACTGCATTGTTTCCTACTTTTGCATCATGCTTTTATGACTTATCTTATGTTTTCCTTTCATTGCTTTTCCAAATGTGCTTTACATGACAATTTTTCCCTAGTTTGGGTACTCTTGAGGAGTTTTCCCTTTAGGATTTCTTACCTTTATTCTCCTTCATTCTTTTGTCTTCCATCTCTTCCACCATCTTGTTAATCCCTCATCCTCCACCTTGCTGGAGATTGGGACTACATGATGTGATATTACTTGGGAGTTTGATGCATGTTCTATCTAGGGGCATCCTTTGTATATATTTATTGATCCTGAAAAAAACCCCAAAAAAAATGATACATTGTCAAAAATTCTAAAAATGTAAAAATTTCTTGAAAAATGATCAGCTTAGTGAAAACCTAGCAATAGGCACTTTGATGTATCTCTAATATATATATATATATTCCAAAAATTCAAAAAAAGGAAAACTGCAATAAAATCCAAGTGGTGAAAACTTGGAAATGAGTGCTACTTGAGGCCTTTGTACCCCTATTTCTTAGCACATGTCCTCAACAATTAGCCTTTCTCCATCATTCCTTGTCCTTGTTTCCTTAGTTTGGTGTTGGTCTTTGTCTTTGTCTATGGGGCATAATTGTGTTAACTTTGGTCTCTTGGATGTGTTGATCTTTAGGACACCTCGTAAATGATGTTTTTCAACACCACTCTAGCTTTATTTTTCAATATAGCCCCTAACCTTGAGTGTTTTTTTTAACACTTACTAGTTTGGTCTTACCCTATTTTTCCATGTGATCTTACCTACTTGTAAGAATTTGATCCTTATCCTTAGAACTTATATTAGTTAACACACTTAGATTTTTAAACACAAACACATAATGCTTGAGCTATGTCATGATCTTTTCTTTGTGTGTTGACTATTATTAATTTTTATTGAGTGTCCTTCTCTAGTAAGTCTCTCTAGTATGCATAGCTAGAGGACTTAGGACATAGGGTATATTTTTCTTTGCTTTCTACTTATGGGTGTCATCTTAAAACTCTAGAGTGTCTCTTGTTGTCCCCTTGAAACACTGAGAGGATTTGAGGCATCATTCTTGATTGCTTTTTCACAACCATTCTTATGGTCATCCCAACATCTATGCCTTGATTTGAGCTTGGTTTTGCTACATTAAATTGGGTAAGATAACATTGAATTCATCTTGATCTTTATGTCTTTGATACTTTTGTTAGAACATTTCCACATTCCAATCTGATATAAATCACATTCATATCTTCAGAGTTACAATTGTGACTAGTGATGATTATGCAATTTTGTGATGTCCATTAATAATGACCTAATGATTAAAATAATCTCCTTAACATTTTTTAATGAATGATGAATGCAAAATAATGTGTTATAGTTGCTCTATTGCAAGTACACCTTTGCATTTTCATGTAGCTTTCATTGTTAGACTTCATGTTAATTTGAATTTTTAGGTTGCATTATGAGTTTGAGAGGGTCTTCCTTCATCTTTCTTATGGAATTTTAATCAACTACGGTCATGACTTGATCTTCATTTCCTTATCTTCTTTTGTGATCTCAATCAAAATTTTCTATCTTAAATAGTTGATTGATTTTGAAGCATTCTCTTTCTTGAGGCAAATTCTCTTTCTTCTTTCCATTTATTTCCATCTCTTCCAAACTTATATCTTCCATTTTATTTCACCCCATTTCTTTTCTTCTAATTCAACTTTAGGGTATAATCGTTTATGCTTGATGACCTGCCTTGGTTCTTTTATCCTTATATTTTTCATTTTACATCAAGAACCTTATCTTTAGTTCAATTTGATCAAATTTATCAATTTTTTATTTCTCCTCTATTTCATTTCAATTTTGATCATGAGGGGGCAATACCTATCAAACTTCAATCCTTGATTCATCTCTATCAATCTTTGTTCTTCCTAAGATAGCCTTGTCTTTGTTAAGACAAAATTGTTATCAAAACTTGTATTCTTTGTCCTGATGTGTTCCTAAGTTGACCACACATTAGAGTTGTTTTGTGATCCCAAATTGACCTCACACTTCAACTACATTCTTTGAATACATGTATTCTCAAAATGGTCACACATTAGTCAAAGATAGGAAAATGTAAGCACCCTAAAATGGTCACCTAGACTTTGGGCCCCCATTCTTCAATTTTTCAATTTTCTAAATCAATTTATTAGTTTCCTAAATCAATGCATTACAATATTTTATTGAATCAATTCAAATCATTTTCTTGATCAAATTGTAATTAATTTAATTATTTCAATATTTCGTAAGGTTTGATCATCTTATTCTAGGTCTTATTTAATTAGAATAAAACTTATCTTTTAATTAAATAAAATAGCTCCCATTTAATTAAAAGAAAATATTCTCATTCAATTAAATAAAATAATCCCCTTTTAATTAAAAGAAAATCCCTCTTTTAATTTTTTTTAAAAAAATCCCCACTTAAATTTCTCCTTACGATGAGAAAAATAAAATAAAATAAATAAATAAATAAAAATCCTTTTTATTCTACACTTAAATGCACATATCTCTAAGTGGGATTCCTTAATTTCCTCTTTCCACTTTCTTGTGAAACACTCCTCTTTTCTCATTGGTGGAATTTTGTCTCACATGGATCGAGCCTTATTATCACAAATCAGTTGTAAGAAGCCTCCCACCTTCACAATTGACTATATAAGGATCCCTCTCCTTCTCATTTTATAATAAGAAGAATAGATGTTAGTTGCTAGAGAATTGTTATGTTGTACATTTGGAGAGCAATTTAGGAGAAGGAGTTTTAGCCTTAGTGTTTGGACATTGGAGCTTCATTATAACTTCTCTCTTCTTGTCTTCTTCTCTCATGCATCCATGACTTCCACCATCATGCTTGATCCTTACATTTTCATATTAGCTTTGTTAGTCTCATATTGGTTTTGACAAGTGAGTGTCTACATAGTTGAATCATTTACTTAGTTAATGCCAAATAAGTAGTACATGTCGTGTCCATAGTGAGTGTCCATGGTGAGTGCCAAGACACTCATGTGTCGAATCACTCAAGCACCAAGAAAATAGTGTATCCTAAGTGATTCATGTGCAAAGTAGATAGTCCATATAGAGTGATATAGATGTCGAGCCATAGTATTAAGAATAGTATATACCGAGCATTTGACGCCAGGTAAGATAATTTTGTTATAGTTGTTTGTAATGACACAAACAACTATGTAAACCATTTTTTAGCTGACTTAATGATTGAATTATGATATTTGGAGATAAAGAAAAATCTTAATTTGGATTCCTAATGCATTTCTTGCAGCCAATCAAAAAAAGGGAAGGTTTAAATGGAAAAATGGATGAATCACAACTTGTGATTCATACCTAACCCTAAGTCACCAAAGTCTTCTTAAGGATGAAAAACCCTAAACTATCTATGATGTGAAGAGGAAAGTTTGCATGCACAAATAGAGCATTCATGGTAGCTTAGGAGTAATGAACATAGACTAAATTGCAAAATCAGTTAGAGGAGAATAGAGGAAAGGAAAAGTATACAACAATGAGAGATATGATCAGAAGGATCAAGAATACATTTGTATAGAGGTGATCTTTCATCAAGCAATCAAGTCCCAATTATAGGATCATTTCTAAATTATTCTAGCAGGTGAATTAGTTAAATCTCTTAATAGAGTAGTCCCTAACAAGCTATATTGAAATCTTTTAAGAGGGTACTTTCTTAATTATGATTTGAAGTCCTTTAACTAGGCACACTTCTAATAGGGTGTTGAAATCCTTTACCAGGGTGAGACCTAATAGTCTTTGTAAGCCTTCAATAGGACAAACCTTTCATAGGGTAGATCATGTCTCATGATAAAATATTGTAACCTTCATTGGATTCACTTTCTTACTATAGTAGTGAAGATTTGTGTGTTTCATCACTACCCTAGTTTTATCTTCTCATTGGAGGGTTTTTGGGTAATCATATCTAGTGTCATATGTGTTTACTTGTTTACATGTTTTAGATGTACATGATTTACATGGTATTTCAATTTATTTAGAGAATGTATGAGATGGATGTGTGGTGAAATCTTTTATGGGTAAAAGTTTAAACTACTAATTCAGCCCCCCATAAGTTTACCTTTCCTATTGTAATTCAACAACTTGTATCATAGCCTTTTTCTCAAAAAAAAAGAGAAACTTTTCAACTTTGAGGAAAGATCTTGAAAATGGAAGTCTACAAGTTGGGAAAGATCATTGAGAATTAGGGAATTGAAATACAACTCATTCTACATCAAATGAATGAAGCAAGAGAAGAACTAAATAAATCTTTGAAGAGAAGGAAGGAAATTTTTATTGAGGAGAATGACAAAAAATACAAAGAGATAGGCACTACTATGTGATTTGGTAATTGAGACTTTAATGAATTTGATGTAGCAATTATAGATCTAATGGAAAAGAATGGAGCTGAAGCTAAGGAAATCAAAAATCTCAAGTTAGAGAAAGAATCACAAGCCATACCACTATGTGAGGTGACTAAATAGAAAAAGGAAGTTATGAAAGGTAGAGCCATGATTGAAGATGAGAAAAGAGATTTGACAAACATACTGGAAGAAAAGTCATCAGAGCTAACCAAGATTTGCAAGCCAAATGATGAATGTAGATTATGAGTTGAATGTTAAGGAGATTAAGATAAGAACATTGAAGTTGCAAAATGACATAAAAAGGAAAAAGGAATTTTTGGAGAGTTTAAATAACCCTAATGAAGCCATCAAATACTAATGCGGGAGCATCCGAAGGTATAAGGGCAATCCTGTGTCACCAAAAAAAATATATCTAGAAATAGTTTATGTTTCATGTTCTTTCATTTTTGGATACCCATTTGGGTCAAATAAAGGTTCGAACTCTCATAGTTCCACTATTAGTGTTTTAGGTTAGATTTTTTAAGCACCTTGGGATATGTGTAAATGCAAAAAAAAAGGACTACATAATTGAGCCATAATTATGGTGAGTTAGAAGGTGTAAACTGGAGGGATGATTAAAATTGTAATATAGAACATTCCAAAAAAAGAATTAGGTCAAAAAACTGGACAATTTGAAAGTTATTGTAGTTTTTTGATTTTTGGAGACCTCCTAAGAATGCTTCAAAGTCAGGTTTGAGGCACTAAATGACCTCGTATAGGCCTAAAAAATGGGGGATGAGAAAAGCTGATCCATAGGGCTATAGAGCACTGCAAAAGCTTTTCAGAACTATAAATGGTTCATCAATCAGAGCTATGGTTCAAAAGTTATGCCTCCTAGAAGTTTGGCTACCGTTTTTGGATTCTTCTAATTTTGCACCAACTTCTAAAGAAACTTTTGGAGCCTTCCATTTTGGAATTTGATTCCAACTAGCACTTTCTATAATGTATTCCTAATCCTTAACCCTTTGGGGTCTATTTAAAGAACATTTTTGGCATTGTAAAAGGCAGTTCAGAGTGGAGTTTGAGAGAAGGTACTGGAAGAAGAAATTATCTCCAAATTTATACTATTGTAAGCCCATAGGGCATGTTTTGGAGTCTATTCTCTTTGCACTGAGTGTATTAGCATATTCTCATAGTTAATAAAGTTTTCCCTTTCCTATTGTGTCCATTCTGTTCTTGGGTTGTGTCTCCATCAAATACTTTTAGCAATTATTGAGATCTCCTAGATCCAATAATGATACATCTAGATTGGGATACACAAGTACTAAAGAAGGAGAATCATCCAAAAATGATGAAGAAAGGAATAACAAAGGTAAGAAATCTAAACCTATTTTTCATAATTGTGGTAAGAAAGGACATACTAATAATGTGTGTAGGAGCAAGACTATAAATCAAAATGTCAAGCATAAGAGCGTGATTCAGTGTCATAAGTGCAACAAACAAGGTCATCAAGCACATGAATATAGAACCAAGATCATGCACACACAAAGATTTGAAGGATATTGTTATAACTATTATAAGTATGGACATAGAGCTTTTGAGTGTAGATCCAAACACATGTGGTCATCAAATAGGAAAATAAAGGTAAGGAACAATGGTAACTCTTATAACTAGGATTACAACACAAGATATAGCTATCACTATGTCAAGAATATAGACATGTTCCTAAAAATTACATTAGGACACACTTAAAAGGTAGTGGTTGAGTCAAACCACATGTTTTAAATATTTGAAGATTGGTCACATTAGTCACTACTATCCAACAAGGTCAAAGGCACCAAGTGTTGGTCTCAGATTAGTTTTGAAAAGTGAGTGTTCACACACTTTAGTAATTTACTTAGTTCATTCCAAATAAGTATATGCTAAGCACAACATGTATATAATGAAGCATGCTGAGTCCATAATGAGTGTTGAGCCACTCATGTGTTAAGTCACTCAAGTGTGGAGTAGATAGTGTATGTTGAGTGATTCAAAAGCTGAGAAAATAGTGGATGTTGAGTGATATAGATGATGAGCTAGAGTATAAAGAACAATATATGCCACGCATCAGATGTCGAGTAAGATAGTTTTTTCATAGTTTCTTGTAATGGAACAAACAACTATGTAAACCATTTTTTAGTTGACTTAAGGATTGAATTATGATATTTAAAGATAAGGATGAATCTTAATTTGAAATCCCAATGCATTACATGTAGCCAATTAGGAAAAGGGAAGGTTTATATAGAAAAATGGATGACTCACAACTATTGATTAATACCTAACCCAAAGTCACAAAATTCTTCTTAAGGAGGAAAAACCCTAAACTATCTATGTAGTAAAGAGAGAAGTTTGCATGCACAAACAAAGCATTCATGGTGGCTAACGAGTTGTGATTTGAAATAGTATTGCAAAATCAGTTAAAGAAGAACAAAGGAAGAAGATAATATACAACAAAAAGACAATATGGTCAAGAAGGATCAAGAATACATTAGTATAGAGGTGATCTATCATGAGGCAATCAAGTGTTTATTGTAGGATCATTGTTGAATCATTCTAGCAGGTGAATTAGTTAAATCTCTTAACAAAGTAGTCCTAATAGGTTGTATTGAAATCCTTTAATAGGTTACTTGCTTAATGGTGAGTTGAAATAATTTAACTAGACACAATTCTAATAGGGTACTTAAATCTTGTAATAAGGTAAGACCTAATAGTATTTGTAAGCCTTTAATAGGGTAGACCTTTCACAGGGTAGATCATGTCTCATGATAAAACATTGTAACCTTCTTTGGATACACTCTATTATTGCAATAGTAAAGATTTGTGGGTTTCATCCCCACCCAATTTTTACCTTCTCATTGGAGGGTTTATGAGTAATAATATGTGGTGTTATATGTGTTTACTTGTTCTCATATTTTAGATGTACATGCTTTACATGGTATTTTAGTTTACTTAGTAAATATATGAGATGGATGTCTGGGAAAGTTTTTATGGGTAGAAGGTTAAACTATTGATCTACCCCACCTCGCGCCCCCCGCCCCCCCCCCCCCCCCCCCCCCCCCCCCCCCCCTACTCTCAGAAGTTTACCTTTCCTATTGTAATTCCAGCAAGTGGTATTAGAGCCTTGTTCTCAAAAGAAGAAGCTTTGAAAATTTGAGGAAAGATCATGAAAATGGAAGTCTACAAGGTGGGAAAGATTATTGACAATTAGGGAATTGAAATACAACTCATTCTACATTAACTAGATGAAGCAACAAAAGAACTAAATAAATCTTTGAAGAGAAGGAAGGAAAGTGCTATTGAGGAGAATGACACACAATATAGAGAGATAGACACTACTAAGTTATTTTCTAATGGAGACTCCAATGAATTTGATCCAACAATTGCAGATCTAATGGAAAAGAACATAGCCCAAGCTAAGCAAATCAAAAATCTCAAGTTAGAGCAAGAATGAAAATTCATAATGCTATGTGAGGTGACTGAATAGGAAAAGAAAGCTATGGAAGACTAAGCCATTATTGAAGATGAGAAACAAGTTTTAACAAATAGATTGGAAGAAAAGTTATCAGAGCTAACCAAGATTTCCAACATACAATTGGATACTATAAGCCAAATAATGAATGCCAACTATGAATTAAATGTTAAGGACATTGAGATAACAACATTGAAATTGTAGAATGAGAAATTTAAGAGTGACCTAAATAGGGAAAAATAATTTACTTAAAGTTTCAACAAACAAAATGAAGCCATCAAATACTTTGAGTAATTATCGAGATCTCCTAGATCCAATAATGACACATCTAGATTGGGATACACATGCATTGAAGAAGGAGAGTCGCCCAAAAATGTTGAAGAAAGGAACAAAAAAGGTAAGAACTCTAAACCTACTTGTCATAATTTTTATAAGAAGGGACATACTGCTAATGCGTGTAGGAGCAAGAATGTAAATTAGAATGTCAAGCATAAGATCATGGTTCACTACCATAAGTGCAATAATAAAAGAAATCAAACACATGAATGCAAAAAAAAGACCATGTAGACACAAAGATTGGAAGGATATTTTTATAAATATTAGAAGTATGGACATAGAGCTTTTGAGTGCTGATCCAAACCCATGTGTTCATAAAAAATGTAGTCAAAGGTAAGGAAAAATGGAAACTTTTATAACTGGGATTATAACACAAGATATAGCTATCATTATTGTCAAGAATATGGACATGGTCCTAAAAATTGCATTAGGACACACTTCAGAGGTGGCTAAAAAAGGTCATTGAGTCAAACCACATGTTTTAGCTACTTGAAGATTGGTCACATCAGTTGCTACTATCCAACAAGGTTAAAGACACCAAGTTGTGAATTTGATAAAGGCAAGGCAGATGTTGAAAATGTTAGAGATGAGATGAACAAGACATGGAAGAAAAAAGATGGTTGCAGCACATCAAATGGAGAAGAGATCACTTCACCCAATGGGTCAGGTTATCACACCTCATCAAATTAAGAAATCAAGAGGTATTTGGGATTGATATTTAAAGGTTATATCATACATCAGTTCCAAAATGACTTAGTACTATAAAATACTATATAAACATGAATAAAGATGCAAAATGTTATTTGGAATCCAAAAAAATCTCTAGGTTTTTCATGTTACTACTGAGTATGAAATGTTTCCTATGATTGGAAAGTGGAGTGCTAGAAGATGTTGAGCTAATAGAATTGCTACTTGATGTCGAGCTCACAATAGTTTCCAAACAAATGAAATGGTAATAAATGCCAAGCAATCTTGAAACTAGTTTGCGCTGAGCTTATAGATGCATAAGAACTCAACATTTTTTGTAGGGTTTCAAAGGGTATTTGATTGATTTTTGACTCATTTTCATCATTTAGAAATCAAGAAAGAGAAAGGAGAGAAAAAGGCGATAAAAAAACTCATGGAAAATAGTTGCAAAAGATTTTATCAACAATTCTACATTATTTGATCAAATCTTACAAGGTATTTATCACGTGTTTAGTTACATTGTTTATATTTTCATAAATCCTAGTTTCACAAAATTTCCTGAAGTTCAAAGAATGTAGATGGAAAGGAAATTTTGAATGTTCAATTGTTTAGTAACAAGGTCAAGCAACCAATATTCAAAGCCATACTTGATAATGGTTACAAACAAGACCCCTCTAGTGCATTATCCATGATATTGCTGAATTTTTTAATCGTGCAAGAGGTTAGGAAGTGCTAAAACTATAAAATTGGAAGTATTGGTGATATGGAGATTAGGCAAGCATATGCCAGACTTTGTGAGAATGATGTATTGAAGGAAGAATACAAAATTGAAGAAAAGAAAGGGTTAACATGAGCCCTAGATTTTCCAAATGTGTTCAAAATAAAATGGATCAGGATAATATTGAGTAGAATTCATAACAAGTCACTTTGGTTAGATAATGGTCCCAAAAAGATAACCAAAAGGATAATCCATAGGGTAACAAGGTATCAAACCCTAGATCAGCCTAAGATCCTAAGAAGTGACTCAAAAGAATTTATTAAGAAAAATACTAGAGCTATATGGAACAAGAGAGGAATGACTATTGATACCATTACAAATCCCTTGATAGATTTTGTCATAAGGGTTATTTGACATAATTTTTTTCAATCCAACAGATTGAATAGTGTGCCCTGTATTGTAGTAGATGTTGGATACAAAATTTTCAAGAAAGATCACACATATGATCTAGTAGAGTTACAACTACAACAATTGGCTGAAAACCTAGGAGCAATAAGGAAGACAAAGAGTGAGCGATGCAAATTTGGTCCTATTTTGTTATGCATTTTCTTTTATGTACAAAACACTTTTCCTACATTTGGCACAATTTTATGGAAATTTGAATCAGTTATGACCAGCTATTTTAAGGATTTCAAGTAATCAATGAAAAAGGGATTGAGAATTCTAGTGTCACTAGTAGAAAAGCATTATGATGATATCTATTTTAAAGTGGATGCTTACAATACATTTGTCCAAGTAACAACAACAAGGGTGGGATAGCTAAGGCCACTTGGATATGAAATTAATGTAGATGAGGCTTCTACAGCTATAATATTTTTACTGGTGGAAGAAGTTGATAAAAATGAAAAAGCATTTGGAAACTATGAAATGACCAAATCCAAAATCACCATGGAACTAAAGATTGCTTCTTTAATCAATAAGAAAGAGAAATTGGTGAAGAAATTAAAAGCTAAATTTGGAGAATGTGATAAGCATGAAGAAGAAAATGAAGAAGAGGATGAAAGTGAAGAAGACACCTAAGCTCAAGCACCTCTACCTTGAACACAAGGAATGGGTGAAGACCAACTAGAGGAGGAGACTAAAGGTGCTAAGGGAGAAAAAGTTGAGGAAGTATCTACTCCCACAAACCAAAAGAAGAGGAAGGCTAAGGCCCAACCTGTGACAAAAGCAAAGAAGGTAGCTAAGCTAACTCAGCCCAAACCTTTGGCACCTACTAAAATGGCTAGTACATGTGATATTGCATAAAAGAAAAAAGAAAAGACAAAACTAGTAGAATAGGGAGGTGAAGTATAGAAAAAACCAAGAAGTAAGTACATTGCTCTTGCAAAATCTGATGAGGAGAAAATAGAATCAGATGACAACAACCAATTCAAAGTGGTGAGTCACAATCCTCTATTAGACTTAGAAATCTATGTGAAAATATTAAGGATATTGTAGATTTATTAGGATTTTCTCATGTTAACTTTGATAATCTTGGGAAAGTTGAGAAAAATCAAGTAGAGGAAGCTATATATGCCATGATGGAAAATTTCAAGAAAGCCCCATTAGAAATTTCCAACTCAATGCCTATGAGCCTATATGAGAGATTTGAGCAAAAATGGCACTATTGGTTAAACCAGACTTCACTTGCACAAGAAATCCTAAACTCAGTAAGGCACAAATTACTAAGGTTTTGAAGAAATATGTAGTTAGGTTTGTACCTAAATATAGAGCCTTTAGCATTCTACAAAACAATATTAAAGATGTAGTTAAGAAATCCAAATAGATATGCAAGGTAAATTATGGACTTGCTACAATAAAGAAAGGTGACCAAGAGCCCATTGAGGTGAAGGATGATGATAAAGATGATTATAATGAAGAAACTATTAAGGGTGAAACAAAACTAAAAGGAGATGACAAGGAAACAACCGGGGTAGAGCAACACGAGGAACAAAGTGTATAGGATACATAGTTGCTTAATGTCAGCCCCCAACATGAAATAAGTGAAAATACTAAAACAATTACAATTAAGGATGTATCTAATGTCACATCTCAAAACATCAATTCCCTTACAAAGGATGATCTCAAGAAGATACTTGATCAGTCTACACCATAGGCCAAATTATGTGATAATCTGGTATTGGTGAGTTTTGATGAGATATATAAAATAGTGACTGAAACTACAAGGAAAGAGGTGAATAGACAAGAACCACCTACTATTTCCCCTCAAGTCACTAATGTAAAACATTTGGATAAGGTACCTAAAGATACATCTAAGAAAGTTGATACAACTGCAAAGGACATAGTGGAAACTCAAGCTACTATCTGCAAAGGACATAGTGGAAACAAAAAGTGAAATAGGTCAAATAATCTTATCTACACCTACAGCACAAGCACACAGTGAAAGTCAAAATATTATGGAAAAATATAACAAGCATGAAGAGACCAATTTGATGCCTAAGGTGAAGGAGCAAGTAGCAATTCAAGCCCTGGTAACCTTACCAGAATCTGACATTCCTTCAAGTCACACTCTTTAGAAGCTAAGTATAGATGCAACACCATTGCAAATCTTAGTGTCGAGCCTGAGCTCATCAAAGGTAAAAGAAGTCATAAAATATGGAGATGTGAGCCTTGATGAAGAAATTATTTTGCCAAAATATGATTATTAATACCATAACAATTGAGTAGATGGGCATATTACAAGAAGCCCTAGCTAGAAAGAAGCATAAAGAATTGCTCAAAAAGAAGCAAAGGTAGAAGCAAGCATTATAGGCTATCAAAGACATCATTTTAGATGCACTTAGTCTACTGACTCCAGATGAGACCAAGCCACTCATTGAACAATTGACATATATAGTCTAGAAGGTTAGTGATATAGACCTAGACATAAATTCCAAATTGCTAGAATGGTAAAAAAAAAACTCCAAAGAAAAGTTAATGAGAAAATATCAGGTGACATAACACTCAAAAAAGTTGCATTTCCAACTAAACTAGAAAGTGTGAAGAAGGTACTTAAGAATATCTTCTCACTATACACAAAATTCTAGCCTTTAACACCAACTCAAAGTGAAAAACACTTTAGAATATTTCTACAAACCCAAAGTTAGTTAGTTGCATTATCAATAGAAGAAGCCAATATAAGGGCTTAACTGACTAGCATCCAAGCAATATTGATCCCAGACATGGAAATTTTGCACAAGGAATTAGTATGCCAAAGCTCTTACGAAGAAAATCCAAATCTGTCAACATTGGAAGGCCTAGTCCACCTTGCTACTGAGCTAGCTATCCAAATCAAATCTTTGGATATAGCATGTAAAAATTGGGATGCAGCTATCAAGATTATACTCAAGGTCCATAAATCCTTTTTGGACAAACACACTATAAGTGTATAACCCATTTGACAAAAGGGGTAGAAATAAACAAGGGAAATGTATATATAAATTTTGGAGGAAATATAAATTTTGAGGACATAAAAAGTAGAGAGAAAAGGAGAAAATGAGCAATGGGGGAGAAATAAAAAGAGGAAGGTATAGAGTAGAGAGTAAGAGAAGGGATAGATAAAAGATAGAATAAGCTAAGGAGGGGCAAGCACAAACAACATGAAGTCAAAGAGAATCATTAGAGACACATTTACTTAGTAGGAGTATAGAATTTTGAATATGGAATAGACCTATCAATTTAGGGGGAGTTATCAAAATATGAGGTACAAGTCATTATAGAATTTTGAAATATTGAAGTTCTTAATTTAAGCTGAGTAAGAGATATGTTATGCTCTTAAGGATAAGGATATTAATGCATGATAGAGTGATTTTGACACTCATGTCAAAGGGAGAGATCATTAGTCTCAGATTGGTTTTGACAAGTGAGTATCCACACACTTTAGTCATTTAATTAGTTCATCTTGAATAAGTAAGTCCATGCTAAGAAGAACAAGTATATAATGGAGCATGTTGAGTCCATAGTGAGTGCCAAGCCACTCATGTGCCAAGTCACTCAAGTGCTGAAAACAAGTCTATGCCAAATTATTCAAGAGTTGAGAAAATAGTGGATGTCGAGTGATACATATGTTGAGCCAGAGTATAAAAAATAGTATATCCTAAGCATCAGATGCTGAGTAAGATAATTATGTCATAGCTGTTTGTAATGGAACAAACAACTATGTAAACTACTTTTTATCCAGCTTTAGGATTGAATTATGATATTTAAAGATAAGGATGAATCTTAATTTGAAATCCCAATCCATTGCATGTAGCCAATCAAAAAAAGGGAAGGTTTAAGTGGAAAATGGATGAATCACATTCGTTGATGCATACCTAAACCTAAGTCACAAAAGTATTCTTAAGGAGGATAAACCATAAAATATCTATGTAGCAAAGAGAGAAGTTTGCATGTGAAAATAGAGTGTTCATAGTGGCTAAGGAGTTGTGATTTGAGATAACATGTCAAAATCAGTTAAAGGAGAATAGAAGAAGAAGATAATATATAGTAGCGAGAAAATATAATAAAGAAGGATCAAGAATACATTAGTACAAAGGTGATATGACATCAAACAGTCAAGTGCTTACCGCAAGATCATTGCTAAATCATTCTAGTAGGTGAATCAGTTAAATCTCTTAACAAGGTAGTCCTAATAGGTTGTATTGAAATCCTTTAACAGGGTACTTGCTTAATTGTGAGTTGAAGTCTTTTAACCATACACACCTCTAATAGGGTGTTTAAATCCTTTAGTAGGGTAAGACTTAATAGTCTTTGTAAGCCTTTAACAAGGTAGACCTTTCACAAGGTAGATCATCTCTCATGATCAAATATTGTAACCTTCATTGGATACACTTTATTACTATAGTAGTCAAGATCTGTGGGTGTCATCCCCACCCCAATTCCTTTCACAAGGTAGATCATCTCTCATGATCAAATATTGTAACCTTCATTGGATACACTTTATTACTATAGTAGTCAAGATCTGTGGGTGTCATCCCCACCCCAATTTTATCTTCTCATTGGAGGGTTTCTAGGTAATCATATCTAGTTTATATGTGTTTACTTGTTTTCATGTTTTATATGTACATGCTTTACATGGTATTTCAATTTACTCAGTAAATGTATGAGATGGATGTGTGGTGAAATTTTTTATGGGTAGAAGGATAAACTACTAATTCACACCCACCCCCCCCTCCCCCCCCCCAAAAGTTTACCTTTCCTATTGTAATTCCAACACCAAGTTGTGAATTTGATAAAAGAAAAGGCAAGGAAAATGTTGAAAATGTTAGAGATGAGATGAATAAGACATGGAAGAAAAAGGATGGTTGTAGCACATCAAATGTAGAAGGAATCACTTTACATAATGGTTCAAGTGATCACACCTAATCAAATTAAGAAATCAAGGGGTCTGTGGGACTAATATTTAAAGGTTATATAACACATCAGTTCCAAAAGGACTTAGTACTGAAAAGGTTATAAAAGCATGTATAGAAATGCAATATGTTATTAGGAATGCAAAATATGATCTCTAGGTATTTCATGTTATTGCCAAGTATGGAATGTTTCCTATGTTTGTTGAGTGGAACACTAGAGGATGCCAAACTAATAGGCTAGCTTGTTGGTGGTAAGCTCATAATGGTTATGAAAAAAATTGAATGGTAACAAATACTGAGTATGCCTGGAATTGGTTTATGTTGAGCTTATTGTTGTGTAAGCACTCAGCATTAATTGTAGGGTTTCAAAGCATATTTGATCAATTTGTGACTCATTTTCATCATTTCAAAATTTAGAAAGAGTAAGGAGAGTAGAAGAAAATTAGAAAACTCATCCAAAGTAGTTGCAAAATATTGTAGTAGCAATTCTACATCATTCAATCTAATCTTACAAGGTAGTTATCAAGTGTCAAGTTACGTTATTTATATTTTTGGAAACCCTAGTTTCACAAAATGGAATTGAGCTCAAGGAATGTAGAGGGAAGGGAAGTTTTGAATGTTCAATTTATTATTAACAAGGTCAATTAACCAATATTCAAAACCATATTAGATATCTCTGACAAACAAGACCCCTCCAATAAGTAATTTATGATACAACCAAATTTTTTAATGGTGCAAGATGTTAGGAAATAATATAACTATAAAATTGGAAGTATAGGTGATATGTAGATCAAGCAAGCATATGATAGACTTTGTGAGAGTGGTGTGCTAAGAGAAGAGTACAAAATTATAGAAAAGAAAGGGTTAATATGAACCCTAGATTTCTCAAATGTGTTCATAATAGAATAGATTAAGATAGTATTGAGAAAAATTTATGACAACTCATTTTGGTTAGATAGTAAACCCATCAAGATAACCAAAAGGATAATCCATAGGGTAATAGGGTATCCAACCCTAGATTGGGCTAAGACCCTAAGAAGTGACTCAAAAGAAGTTATTGAGAAAAATATTGGAGCTTTATGGAATAAGAGAGGAATGAATATTGATACCATTAAAGATCCCTTGAAAGAGTTTGTAGTAAGGGTTATTTCACACAAATTTTACCACTCCAGTAGATTGAATAGTGTGCTCTGTATTGTAGTAAATGTTGGATACAAAATTGTCAAGAAAGATCACACATATGATCTAGTAGAGTTGCAACTACAACAATTGGCTGAAAACCTAGGAGCAATAAGGAAGAAAAAGAGTGCACAATATGTTGTAAATATGATTAATCAATAAAATAAGGTGAGATATGGGGTTGTCATTTATGGAAACATTTTTTTTGCAGTTTAGTCATGATTATTTGTGAAGGAAAATTTTCTAAGTATTGGACAATGTTACAATAGCATGACAAGATTTGTTGATAGCAAAATATTCCCTTGGAATATTCTCTTGCATAGTTAGCCCTAGATGCATGACATCATCCTAATGATGTATACCATTTTGCATGTCCTTACGAACAACCTAGTTCATGTTATGGAGGAAATATTGATGCAGATACCTCATAGTGCTGAACAAAGCATGTCAACAAATTGACTTGTATGACTTGTAGAATTGTTTTGATTACTAAATCTTGAAGAGTCAACTCTAAGGATGATATGTGAGCCAACTATGGAAGAAGTTATTGACATGTTTGATAAAAGTAAAGAACTTCAATTGTGATCTTAATAAGGAATGTGATATTATGATATGTGATGTGATGCAATGTTATGTGAGATATGATGCAAATTTATATATGTGTACTCACTCTTTGTATGAAGAACTAAAAATCAAAAGAATTGTGAAGTACATCAAGTGATCCAACATTGTATGTATATCTATTCTCTTGAAGAACTTATTGTATAGTTTCATGTTAGGGAAGTTGGCTCTTCTTACACACATTTGTATGTGATCCACCAACTCCTAATAGGGTTGAAGCAACTCCTGACAGGGTTGAGGCCTCTAACAAGGCCTAATCTCCTAATAGGGACTTAAGGCACTATACATTCCTCGTAGACTCCTAACAAGCTCAATATCCTTAACACAACTCTTTTATATAGTGAATCATCTAGTTGGTTTCATCCGCACCAAAGTTTTCCCTTGGCTAGGGTTTCCCTAGTTAACAAAATATGATGTCATGAGCTCTCTTTGTGCATGATTGATTATAATATTTAGCACTATTGTTTTAATTATTTATGCATGCATTAAAGTAGTTAATAATATCTAGTTGTGGGCAAAAAGATTGAAAATACTAATTCACCCCCCTTCTTAGTAATATCTAGTTCTAGGCAAAAAGATTGGTATTAGAGCTTAGTTATTTAGAAGAGGCTTAATAGCTTGAATAAGATCCCTATGGATATGAAATAGTTGATGAAATTATCTCGAAGAAGCTATTGAACAAATTGATCTCCTTACTAATGAAAGAGATGGCCTAAAAGACATATATAAAGATGCAAAAGCTTACATTGGTGAACTAAAGTACAAGATAGATGACCTAAAGCAAAAAGGACTAGTGAGAAAACCAATCATGATGATATTGGAGATCTAAAGAAAGAAAATGAGATCTTGAAACATGAGTTTAAAATAGTTGAACTCAAACTATGTCTTAAGAAAAATGGAGGAAAGAATGACTCTGAAAGAAAAATTGAAAATGCAAATCTAAGATCCCAGTTAAGCAAAGTAACATTTGAATTGAAATTTTTCAAGTAAGAATATGCTGAATTAGAGAAATACATCACTATTGTGAAAGGTGAATTGGTGCAAACCAAACAACAACTTGAGAAATTGTACACCAGTAGTGAAAAGATTGAAGAACAAATATTTGTATAGAGATCTAGTTATGATAAGATTGGACTTAGATTCTTCCTTGGACAATCCACCAAGAAGTCTATTGAGAGAAAAGAATATGATATTCCTAAAGTCAAAAAGGATCTAAGCATAAGAAAAGTAGATGATACATCCAAAGATAAGGAGAATTTTATTCACTCTGAGAAATCTAAAGAATCTAATCAAGATGAGGATAATAGAGGAAAGGAATCTCATGCCTAGTGTAATGAACTTGAACATACTAGAGATGATTACAAAGGTAAGTCTTTTAAACTTATTTCAAATTTTTATTGTCATAATTGTCATGGATATGGAAATTATCTAGTAAATTTGATAATGATAATGCAAATAGTTGGATGTTTAGGAACACTAATTGTGTAGACAACAGAAGAAGATCTCACAACAATGAAAGTGGAGAAAGAAGAAAAATTATTTGTTACAACTACAACAATCTTGGACACATAGCAAGGATTTGCAGAGCACTAGACAACCAGAACAATGAAAAAAGAAGGAATGTACCTATATGCCAATTATGTAATAACTTTGGACACACATCAAAGTTTTGCAGAATAGATAGAAGAAACCTTATTAGGAATTAGAATTATAGAAGGAACAATAGAAGAAATGATCATAGTCTAATGGCGGAAATGGAGGAGTTGAAAGAAGAATTTAAGGAAATATTTGTAAAGGCAAGAGAAGCTAGAAGTTCTCATATAGTTTAGGAAGAAGCTCATCCTAATGTTCCTGACAAGACAGTAAAGTTACTTATTGTTTGTGACCCATCTTACCTATGTTAAGCATTCTTAGTAAAACAATGCTTTAGTTAATCATAACTAATGTTAGAAAGAATATCATAAGTTGTGAAGTTAAAAATATATACTAGAGGTTGAGAGGAGTCTACAATAAATTATGCATTTCTTAATATGATAATTATAAGGATATATAAGAAGAATAATATCTCTATTATACAGAGATAGTATTTTGGACTAGTGGCAGACATGCATTTAATGTGAAGTATAGATTTCAAAAGATTTAAAGGATACAAATTGATTTACAAACATCATTTACTTGTGCAAAATATTAAGTGCAAGATTGAAGAAGGATTTGAAGTGTTGAAGAAGTTTGAAGATATCGAGATCCCTAAAAATCCTAAAATTCAAAATTAAGGTATTTTTCAAACTTGTTGAGCATATTTTTAGAAATGGAAAGACAAGAAGTGTTTAATGTTAGTAATAGACCTAGATACAACTTCAAGAAATTGGAGAAAATGTGCAACATTGATTAGTCATTTGAAACCAGAATATGCATACCGAGAACAACTTAACCTAGTTAAGCATATGTTCTACATGAACTTTAATAACCATGAATGGAAAAGAATCATTCTAAGAAAAGTTCATGATGACCTTTTATGGTTGGGAGTTTCAACCATATGCATTGATAATGACCTAATTCACAAAGTCACAGGATTGAGTAATGAAGGATGCAATCCCATGAACATTAAGAATGTGCACAAGTTAGTTGAAACAAATCTCAAAAAAAGTTTTGATGGTAGAAATATGAATATTAACTCTATTCAAGATGATTGAGTAAGACTTGTTAGTAAAATTTTGGGATATAAGTTCAACCATGGATCTAGGAAAGATTCATTCCCTACTAGATTTCTTCATGCAACTTATGTGACAGTAGTAAAGGGAGAAAAGGTTAATCTATGTGATATTATCCAAACTTAGTTGTTGGATAACATATCAAAAATCAAGAAACCCAAGAGCCCAATCTTTAGGTTTGAATCCCTATTGACTCATATATTCTTCTATGTAATAAAGAAGTTTCCTGGTATTTCAAATTGGGATGGAAGTGAGTGTGCAATATAGACTATCACTCATGTATACAAAACTAAACTAGAAATAGTCAAAGATAATGATATTGACAAAATGATGAAACCATTCCAAGTTGAAATGATACAAAGGTATAGAATACCTCCTGCGCTAGTAGAAAAATGTAAGGATAAACTATGTTTTATGGTAGAAATAGATTACACATGCATGGAGGCAGTAGTTCCTTGAGTAAAATTCATTGAACCTATGGGTTATGTAATGAGTGAAGAACTAATTGAAGGATATGCATAGATAATCCTACAATTTGAAGTTAATTTTGAATGACCTAGATAGGGGACATATACTGAGAAAATGAGAGAAGTGAAAACAAATCAAATAGTCATGGATTTCAAGAAGAAGGTAGAAAAAGTAATTGATTCTATCTTAAAGGAATTAGGGAAGTCAAGAAAGGAATTTGAAGAGGTGAAAGGGATAGCCTTGGAAATGAAGGCCAAAAGTCAATCTGAGCTATTAATCCCTACACCTATTGTAGTAATCAGACCTACTAAAGGGGTCATAGTTGTATAGACATGTACACAATCACCTACAATGCTATATACAATATTTTCACAGAAGCAATCGTTGAGGAATCTAAAGAAAATGGAGGAAGTGTCAACACCAAGGAAGTCCACAAGGCTTGAGAAAACCAAACCTAAGAAGAGAGTGAAGAAAACTACAAGTGGACCTAGTAAGAGGAGAAGAACCTTGCAAATCAGTTCCTCTGAATCTAAAGAAGAAACTGGTGATAGATTAGTAGAACCAGTAGATCAAGAAGCAAAGACATTAGTAGGAAGAAAAGCTTGGAAACCGAAGGTAGAAAATCTCAACATGCAAATTATTAATGACAATAATTTTGTGTAATTGAATAAGTATTATGACTTGTATAATAATATGGATAGAAGATAGCTAGAGAATTCTATAGTTAGAAATATGATTCTAAAAGATAAAAGGTTTGATAGCATAAGAGGTCAAGTGCCTGAAGATTTGTATAATAGACTAATAAAAAAGAAAAGTAGAGTAATTGAGGAAGATAAGAAAATAAGGAAAAATATGGTAAAAAAGTTATGTATGGTAAATAATGAGGAAACGATAAAGGAAATTCTGAAAGGACTAACACCATTGTTGAGAAATCAAAAGAGATCTATTATTCTTATGGGAGGAAATTATGAAGAAGTAAATGAGGAAACTGAAAAAGGCTATACTCACATACATCTCTACTATGCCTGAGAAGCATGTGTAGCTAGAGAAGGCAAGGCCTATACCTAAGGAGACTGAGAAGAGTGCACAGATAGATGAGATAAGTCCTATTGTGGTAATAGTCAGTCCACCTCATAGTTCTAAGCAACCGAGTGATTCACCTCACATTACCATTGGTAGTGAATCTATGCAAGTAGATAACACCAGTGTGATAGTGGATAGAACTGAAGACCCATTTAAAAAATTTGGCCCTAGTATTGTTGGAAATATTGTTGATTACAATAGCTCATCTAATGAGGAAAAAGAATAGGAGCAAAAGGAAGAAGATGCACCTTCTATAAAGAAATTTGAATCTAGCATTAAAGAAGCTACTACAAGTGTGCCTTTAGCAATAGCTGTAGTAAAACTATCTACATCACCTACACAAGTAGAATTAGTCACTACAAAAATAGTACAGTCAGATGACGAAGATGAGGCACAAAACCTTATATCTTCTTTAAGTAAACTCCTTGAAAAGAAGAAATTAGTCAAGTCTATTGAGAATACTTTAACCTTAGTTATGGAAAAAATTGAGAAGGTAGTAAGTTCTATTGATACACCTATAGACATTCAATAGAGAGTAGCAATTTTGTGCAAAAGCTTTGATAATGAGTTTACAACACTTACCAATGTTGCTACAATTCAAGCACAAACCGAGCATGATGGTAAACTTCTTAATACCATGTGTAAAAATATAAGAAATGATATACAAACACTAAATGAATGCATTAAGACATTAAGGAAGAGTATGGAGGAAGGGGAGCATATATATGCTAAGTACAACATGGCATACCTTCATCTTCACAGTTTTGATGAGCAAGTCAAAGAGAAGGTAACTAAGCTTCAAAAACTCACTAATAACTTTCTAAAATAGAATTATAAATTAGAAACATTTGAGCATACAATGTAAGAAATTCATGATAACATCCAGGATATACAAGTAGAAAAGGAGAAAGCTCTAAAAAGATTTACTCTTTTGAGGGACCATTTATTCCCATACATTACATTATTACAAAATCAGTTGGAGGAATGTTTGGTAGCCAAGACCTCATATGAAAAGTCTATGGCTAAAGATTTGAATGCAATAGAGTTAGCTGCATATCATCTATGTGTGGTAATTAGTGTGTCTGAAGCACTAAAATATAGTTGGAAGAAACACCTTGTGTAGTTGAAGACTAACTTCAGTGATTGTTTTTCCACATTTTGACGTAGCTTTCAAATTTTGATAGGATTTTCATTTTACCTTTGTCATTGATGTCAAAGGGGGAGAAATAAGGAAAATTGTAATTATAAGTTATATAGTTGTACTTTGACATATAGTAGTAAGCTTTGCCTCTAGCAAGCTTTGTAATTAGAGTTATAAGGGATGTAATCTTTTTCAAAACATGAATACAATGTTTTTACAATGTTATGGTTATTTATTTTGATTGGTATGACAACATGTTTGGGACTTAGCCAATTTTCCCAAAAAGTTTCCATCAATGCCAAATGGAGAGATTGTTGGAAATATGACCAATCAATTAAATAAGGTGAGATATGTAGTTGTCATTTATGGAAACATTTGTTTTGCAGTTTAGTCATGATTATTTGTGAAGGAAAATTGTCTAAGTATTGGAAATGTTATAGCAACATGAAAAGATTTGTTGATAGAAAAATATTCCCTTGGAATATTCTCTTACACGGTTAACCCTAGATGCATGAGATCATCCTAATGATGCATACTAGTGTGCATGTCCATACAAGCAACCTAGTCCAAGTTATGGAGGAAATACTGATGTAGATACCTCACAATGCATAATAGAGTATGTTAGCAAATTGACTTGTACAACTTGCAAAATTGTTTTAGCTACTAAATCTTGATGAGTTAACTCCAAGGATGATATGAAAGTCGAATAAGAAAGAATTTATTGATGTTTTTTATGTAAGTAAAGAACTTCAATTGTGATGTTAATAAGTATGATATGTGATGCAAAACAATGTTATGCAAGATATGATGCAAATTGATATGTGCCCAGTCACTCTTTGTATGAAGAACTAATAATCAGAAGAATTGCAAGGTACAACAAGTGATCCAACATTGTATGTATATCTATTCTCTTGAAGAAATTATTGTATAGTTGCATGTTAAGGTAGTGGGCTCTTCTTGCACACATTTGTATGTGATCCACCAACTCCTAACAGGGTTAAAGAAACTACTAACATGGTTGAGGATTCTAACAAGGCCTAGTCTCCTAACAGGGACCCAAGACATTATAGATTCTTCATAGACTCCTAACAGGGTCAATATCATTAACCATATTCTTTTATATAGTGAATCATCTAATGGGTTTCATCCCCATTAGGGTTTTCCCTTGGCCAAGGTTTCCCTAGTTAACAAAATATAGTGTTATGAGCTCTCTTTGTTCATGGTTGTTTGTACTATTTAGTACTACTATTTTACTTCTTAATGCATGTATTAAAGTAGTTAATAATATCTAGTTGTGGGGAAAAAGATTGAAAATATTGATTCACCCTCTCCTCTAGGTGTTATCTATTTCTAACACAATGTAAGTTTGGTTCTATTTTGATATACATTTTCTTTTATGTACAAAACACTTTTCCCACATTTGGCATAGTTGCATGGAAAACCAATAGGTCAGTGGTAGTACATATTGGTGAATTCATTGAACAATTGGGAGAGAACTTTGAATCAATTATGACCAGCTATTTTAAAGATTTTAAGCAATAAATGAGGAAAAGATTGAGAATTCTAGTGTCACTAGTAGAAAAGCATTATGATGATGTTTGTTTTCTAGTGGATGTTGACTATACATTTGTCCAAGAAATACCAGCAAGGGTGAAATGGTTAATGCCACTTGGATATGAAATCAATATAGATGAGGCCTTTACAACTATTCTAGCATTACTGGTAGAAGAAGTTGATAAAAATACAAAAGCATTTGGAAATTATGAAATGGCCAAGTCAAAAATTGCCATGGAACTAAAGACTACCTCTTTTATCAAGAAGAAAGAGAAATTGGTGAGGAAATTAAATGCTAAATTTGGAGAGGGTGACAAGTAGGAAGAAGATGAAGAAGGAGAGGGTGAGGAGGAAGAAGACACCCAAGCACAAGCATCACTAGCTTTAATGCAAGGAATGGGTGAAGACTAGCAAGAGGAGGAGATTGAAGGTGCCAAAGAAGAAGAATCTAAGAAAGCATCTACTCCCATAGATCAAAAGAAAAGGAAGGCTAAGGCCCAACTAGTGACAAAAGCAAAGAAGGTAGCCAAGCTAAGTTAGCCCAAATATACAACACCTACTACAAGGGCTAGTGCATGTGTTACTACACAAAAGGCAAAAGAAAAGATAAAACCAACAGAATAGGGAGGTGAAATGTAGAAAAGATTGAGAAGAAAATACATTGCATAAGTAGAATCTAATGAGGAGAAAATAGAGTCAGATGATAATATCCAATTCAAAGTGGTGAGTCTCAATCCTCTATTAGACTTAGAAAATTTATGTGAAAATGTCAAGAATAATGCAGCTTTGATAGGATTTACTCATGTGCATTTTGATAATCTTAGTTAAGTTGAGAAAAATTAGGTGGAGGAAGCTATATATGCAATGATGGAAAATTTTAAGAAATCCCCACTAGAAATTGCCAACTCAATACCTAAGAGCCTATATGAGAGAGTTGAGCAAAAATGACACTATTTCTTGAACCTAGAAAGAAAAATAAGGGAGACTTCACTTGCACAAGTCATGCTTGAATGCAACAAGGCACAAATTGCTAAGGCCATGAAGAAAAATATGCAGTTAGGTGTGTACCTAAATATATATCCTTTAGCATATTACAAAATAATATTGAAGATGTTGTGAAGAAGTCTACTTAGATGTGGAAATTGACATGTATGATTTAGCAACAATAAAGGTAGGTGAATAGGAACCTATTGAGGTGAAAGATGATGAAGATGATAATGATAAAGACACCATTGAGGGAAATATAGAGATACAAGCAGACAACTAGGCAATAGTTGAGGCAAAGTAGTAAGAAGAACAATGTACAAGATATACAATTGCCTGATGTCACCCCTCAACATGTAACAAGTGCTAAAATAGTAACAATTAATGATGTATTTGATGTCATAGCTTAGAATATAAATCCCATTACAAAGGAAGATCGCAAGAATATACTTGATATGTCCACACTATAGGCAAAACTATGTTATAATCTTGTATTGGTGAGTGTGGATGAATTATAGAAACAAGTGGCTAAAACTACAAGGGAAGAGGTGAATCCACAAGAACCACCTAAAATTACCCCTCAAGTCACCAATATACAAGCTTTGGATAAGGTACCTGAAGCTATACTTGAAAAGGTTGATACAATTGCAAAGGACTCATTAGAAACTCAAGCCACTATAGAAACACAAAGTATAATAGGTCAGATAGACTTATCTACACCTATAGCACAAGAAAAAGGTGCAAGTCAAAACATTGTGGAAGTCAAGGATAAGCTTGAAGAAATAGAATTGACACCTAAGGTGATGGAACAAGTAATAATTCAAGCCCAGGTAACCTTACAAGAATCCAACACTCCTTCAAGTCACACTCTTTAGAAGCCAAGCACAAATGCATTACCATTGCAAATCTCAATGCCAAGCTCGAGCTCATCAAAGGCTAAAGAAGTCATGAAATATGGAGATTTGAGCCTTAATGAATAGATTATGTTACCAAAATATGATTATGACACAATAAAAATTGACTAGATGAGCATATTACAAGAAAACCTAGCAAAAAAGAGATTACAAGAAGTGCTCAAGAAGGAGCATAGGTAGATGCAAGCATTGTAGGATATCAAAGACATCTTTTTAGATGCATTTAGTCTACCAAATCTAGCTAAGACCAAGCCATTGATTGAATAACTGGAAAACATAGTGGAGAAGGTTAGTGATATAGACCTAAACATAAATGCAAAACTGTTAGAATGGTCAAAAAAGAAATTCCAAATAAGAGTAAATGAGAAAATATCAGGTGACATAGTACTCACACAAGTTGCATTGGCAACAAAGGTAGAAGGTGTGAAGAAAGTACTTGAGAAAATTTTCTTACTATACACAAAATTTTGCAATCCAACACTCTTCACACAAGAGACTAGAAGTCACATTTTGAGTTTGGAAGGTTAGATTAGTGCATCAGATGCAAAATTTCCTATGACACTAGCTCAAGGTGAAAAGCACTTTAGAACTTTGTACCAAATCCAGAGTTGTTGGAGTTGATAAAATCCAAATCTGAAGATGCCTAAGATCACCTGCATGTGAAAACCTATCAAAGAGAAGCCAAGGAGAGAAGAGCATGGAGCAAAGGAAGAAACCCTAAATGGACATGAGAGACAACAAGTGTGCAAAAACAATAAAATTGTATTTACAATGAGAATGAGTTGTTATTATGAAAATACAATGAGGGAGCCTAAATATAAAGAGCTCCAAGAATCTTCTAGAACAAGCTAGAAGATTCTAGGAGATAACTGTGACAACTAAGCATACACCCACATAAGGTGGAAATTCCTCGAACAATGTGAGAGGATAAGTATGACTTAGGAGAGAACAAACTCCTGTATTGTCAACAACTTATAACAAACTCCTAGACTACAATTAATAAATAAAGTGAATTTACCTAAGTAAGCTTAAGTAATAGAATAAATAATTAGTAAATTAATTATTTACTCTAATACTCCCCCTTAAGTGCAACTTAGGGAAATGCCTTAAGTTCACAAAACTAAGATGGATGCAAAATGGGTCTTGGAAGCAAGGCCATATTATGTACCCATGTACAATGCAAAGAAATGCAACCTCTAGAAATGGGGAAAGAGAGAAAACTATGTGGGAAAAACCCTCCCCCAAAAAGAGGTAAGAACCTACTGAAGAACTAAATAAGCCTCCAACTAGGGAAATGTCCCCTAAAATAGGAACAAGGAGTAATCATGAAGAGCATCACTGAAGCAAGACGAAACCAAAAAATCTTTGCCATTAGAAGAAAATTTGTGATCTGAACAACCTCCATGGAACAAGAAGGCAAGAATCGAGTGTTTCTATATGGTAGATGATCCATCTTACCAAAATGCATAGGTAGCTAGCCACTGCAATCGCCTTGTATATAGGATTAACCACTAAATACATAGATCACACTAATGAACCATCAAACCAGAGATGCATTAGAACAACAACATAACCCCCCCTTAATGCAGATGGGGTGTGGTGATAGGAAACTAAGAAGGTGGGCCAAAGTCTCCTACAGACGAACCAGGAACGATGAGAGAGGAAGAGGTACAGACACCTATAAAGACATAGTCACAATGACACTATATGGGGCAAATGTCATGGAAGGGACACTCACTTGACAAAGGGAGAATGCCTAAAATAGAAAACAAGTATCCCCCCTATGGTGCTTTATGAAAATAGTGCAAGTACAACTGACTCAAAACAACATTCATGACCCCCAGAATGTAAGACTGGCACTTTATCTCAGTGTATATACAAAAGTGCTTCAAAATGATAGCTACAATGATCAAAATGAAAAATAAGCTGCAACAAAACATAGTACAGCTCAAAACAAACTAAACCATGCTAGGAAAATGATCCTCGAGCTAAAAACACTCAAGATATCCACCATATAGAAAAAATGCCAAAAATATGATAGAAAGAGCATGAGCCAAAATTTAAGAAAAATGACTACATTTCTAAAAAGATGATAGAACCATCTTTCCAAGAATATAAAGATTTCAAAAAAATGGCATGGGATGCAAAAGATAAGCATGTCGAAGTCAAAAACCTAACTTCAAACTTCAACTAAAAAATAAGCAATAAAAATGCATCAAAACCTAAAAATATCTACACCAATGTCTCTGTCTCATAACCAACTTTTTGCTGCTTCTTTTGGATTGGAAAAATAATTCTGTATGCTCAAGTTATGGCCAAAAAATTGAAGGTAGGTCCAAAATGACTTAGAAGGAGAGGTGCAAGAAGGTGGATGATGTAGTGCTAATGTAATGATGATTTCAGCATTTCACGACCTTAAATTTGATGGCCTGTGGCCTGTTAATGAAAAAAAGGGTGCCATGTGGCAAGATGACATCAGCAAGATGACGTTAGCAGGCTGACATGGCAGGGTCCACGTGGCAAGGTGCCACATGGCACCCATGCCATGTGTCACAACCTAGTTGGTGCTGACTATGCTGATGTGGCTATTGCTGACTGGATGGGTGGAGCTTTGGACAAAGGTTGTGCACCGATTAAAACCATTGTCGATGTTGCTATTGAACAGGTTGTCGGTGGGCAGTTAGGCCACGATTTTGCTGTAGTGGCATAGCCGGCTGTGACTACTCGTGGGTTGCACGTAGGTATGGCCGCAATGGCACGGCAGTGGCCACTGGGCAATGTGATAGCGGAGCACCAAAAAAAAGATTTTTAAATTTTTTTTTCTCAAATTCGTCTGTACAACCATACGAAAACTTCCTGCAACTAAATTTTTTTTGCCTTCCAGAGCCCAATCTCCAAAATTGACAAATTTTATATGGATCCTAGCTGAAAAGTGCCTTCTAAATCCAATGGAAACATCTGTTTGGGCTAAAAGTGCTCCAAAAATTCACTGTTCCCCTGATTTGAAGAAAAAATGCACAAACAAACTAGGGTTTTTGACTCCAAATCATGGCTTCAAAAATTCTTCAACAAAGAAGCAATAGGGAGGCTTTGATACCATGTTGGAGTTGATAAAATCCAACTTCAAAGATGCCCAAGATCACCTGCATGTGAAAACCTATCAAAGAGAAGCCAAGGAGAGAAGAGCATAGAGCAAAGGAAACAACCCTAAACGGACATAAGAGACAACAAGTATGCAAAAATAATGAAATTGTATTTTCAATGAGAATGAATTGTTGTTATGAAAATAAAATGAGGTAACTCGAATATAAAGAGCTCCAAGAATCTTCCTGAACAAGCTAGAAGATGCTAGGAGATAAGTGTGACAACTAAGCATACATCCACATAAGGTGGAAAGTCTTTGAACAATGTGAGAGGATAAGTATGACTTAGGAGAGAACAAGCTCTTGTATTGTCAAAAGCTTATAACAAACTCCTAGACTAAAATTAATAAATAAAATTCATTTACCTAAGTAAGCTTAAGTAATAGAATAAATAATTAGTAAATTAATTATTTACTCTAACAAGAGTTAGTTAGCTACATTGTTAGTAGAAGAAGCCAATATAAGGGCTAAACTGACTAGCATCCAAACAACATTGACCCCACACATGGAAATTTTGCACAAGGAATTAGGCTATGCCAAAACTCTCATGAAGAAAGATCCAAATCTTTGAACATTAGATGGCCTAGTCCACCTTGCTATCGAGTGAGCTATCCAAATCAAATCCTTGGATATAGCATGTGAAAATTGGGATGCATCTCTCAAGATTATACTAGAGGTCCATAAATCCTTTTTGGATAAACACACTATAAGTTTATAGACCATTTAACATAAGTTTCAAAAAGGGAGAGAATTAAAATAGGGGAGATATATAGATTTTAGGGGAGATATATAAAATCTTGGGGAGATGAGCAAAGAGAAAGAAATAAAAAGAGGAAGATATAGAGCAAAGAGTAAGAGAAGGGATAGAGAAAAGTTAGAATAAGATATGGGGTAGCAAGAACAAATAGCATGAAGTCGAAGAGCATTATTTAAGGCACATTTACTTAGCAAGAGTACAAGAATTTTGAATATAGAACAAACCTATCAACTTAGGGGGAGTTATCAGATTTTGAGGAACAAGTTGTTACCAAAGTTTTGAAATTTTGATGTCTTGTATATAAGTCAAATAAGAGATATGTTATGCTCATAAGGATAAGGATATTAAAGCATGACAAAGTGTTTTTGACACTCATATCAAAGGAGGTGATTGTAAGTCTCAGACTGGTTTTGACAAGTGAGTGTCCACACACTTTAGTCATTTACTTAGTTTATGCCAAGTAAGTAGAACATTTTGAGCACATGTATATAATGGAGCATGTTGAGTCCATAGGGAGTGTTAAGCCACTCATGTGCCAAGATACTCATGGCACAAAATTATTAGCTCTCTCATGAACATCCTGATGATGGATCATGGAGTATGATCTGAAACATTGATGCTAAAAAAAATCTTACACAATCTCACCCAGAAGCTCTAATACAAAATATCATGGATTGTGGAAATCTGTTACAATTAAGTCACTCAAGTGCTGAGTAGATAGTGTATGTCAAGTGATTTAGCTGTCAGGTAGACAATGGATGCCAAATGATATAGATGTCGAGATAGAGTACAAAGAATAGTATATGTCAAGCATCAAATGTCGAGTAAGATAATGTTGTTATAGTTGTTTGGAATGACACAAACAACTATGTAAACCATTTTTGAGCCAATTTAAGGATTGAATTACAATATTTGGAGATAAGGACAAATCTTAATTTGAATTCCCAATGCACTACATGCAACCAATCAGAAAAGGGAAGGTTTATGCAAAAAAATAGATGAATCATAGCTGTTGATTCATACCTAAACCTAAGTCACCAAAGTCTTCTTAAGGAGGACAAACCCTAAAATATCTATGATGTGAAGAGAGAAGTTTGCATATGCAAATAGAGCATTCATGGTAGCTAACGAGTTATGAACAGAGACTAAATTGCATAATCAATTAGAAGAGAATAGAGGAAAGGAAAAGTTTACAAAAATAAGAGATTTGATTAGAAGGATCAAGAATACATCCATATAGAGGTGATCTATCATCAAGCAATCAAGTGCCAACTATAGGATCATTGCTAAATCATTCTAGCAAGTGAATCAGTTAAATCTCTTAATAGAGTAGTCCTAATAGGTTGTATTGGAATCCTTTAATAGGGTACTTTCTTAATTGTGAGTTGAATTCCTTTAACCAGGCACACTTCTAATAGGGTGTTGAAAACATTTAACAAGGTGAGACCTAAAAGTCTCTTTGAGCCTTTAACACAAGAGACCTTTCATAGGGTAGATAATGTCTCATGATCAAATATTGCAACCTTCATTAGTTACACTTTATTATTGTAGTAGTGAAAATTTGTGGGTGTCATCCCTACCCTAGTTTTATCTTCTCATTGGAGGGTTTTTGGGTAATCGTATTTTGTGTCATATGTGTTTACTTGTTTACATGTTTTAAATGTACATGCTTTATATGGTATTTTAGTTTACTTAGAGAATGTATGAGATGGATGTGTGGTGAAAGCTTTTATCAGTAGAAGTTTAAACCACTAATTCACCTCCCCACCCCCTCTTAGATGTTTACCTTTCCTATTGTAATTCCAACAAGCTTAGAGTCATATTTTCTTTCTTAGATTAATCTTGCATTGTTATTTCCTTTTATAGATTAGATTTTATTTCTTGCATTTTTTTATATTTTTATCATTTAGATTAGCTTGCATATTCATTTGCATGCATATTTTGATATTTGAATCCCTCATTTTATGGTGTACTTGCATGGGCATAAAATAGGTCAAAGTGAGGACCTCCACAACAAACCCTTACACTCCATGAATAGAGAGCTTTGAGTCACAATTTGATATCTCATTCTTGAGAAGTCTTGGATATGATGACTCATAGAAGTGTGTCAAAATTTTAGCACACAATAAGAAAATGATAGATCTACTAGCTAACATAGCCATTAAGCCTAATGATATTTATTTTGTTGGGGTCTCTAAGATTGAAGTGTAGAATAGGCCTTGAATCTTTGATAATATAAAAAACTACCAAGTATTTGAGGATAATAAAGATATTCTAAATTTCCTTCTAAATGTAGGAAAATACTATAGTTAGGAGTTAGACTGCAATGCCTTGATTGAGAATGCAGATGGGAAGGATACTATTTTTAGCTAAAAGATCTTGCAACTAAATAATAAAGTGCCTAAAGGGATGGTAGTTTAGTAAAGTGTGTTTGATAATCAAGATAGGGTCCACCTAGAGGCCAAATACAAGAAACCATAAGAGCTTAAAGAAGTGAACCTTGGAACAACTAAATCTCCCAAAAAGTGTATATAGGTAAGACTCTATCTCCTACAATAAGAAAGTCCCTAGTTGATTTGTTAAGGAAATTTAGGCATGTTTTTTCATGGTCATATGATGATCTTAAAGCTTATAGGGAATATTTGCTTTAGCATTTTATTCCATTAATGGAGAATATCAAGCCTTTTAGAAAAAATTAGAGACATATCAATCCTACAATAGCCCCCAAAATGTAAGAAGATTTCATGATTCTTAGAGATGGGGGAATTATTAAGCCTAGTAGACATTCCTCATGGGTACCTAATTTAGTGCCTATACAGAAGAAGAATGGTGATATAAGGCTACATTTATACTTTAGAAATTTGAATATTGGTTCCTTGAAGACAATTATGGTATGTCCAATATGGAAGCCATGTTGCAATAGGTCACTGGCTCAAAGTCGATGTCCATGATGGATAGATTTTTTGGTTACAATCAAGTGCTAGTTGATGAGAAAGAACAATTTGGAACAACATTTGCAACTCCATGGGTAACACATGTATATGTTAGAATTCCTTTTGGCTTTACCAATATAGGGGCTACTTTCCAAAGGGCCATAGATGTTTCCTTTGCTAAGTATATAGAAAAATTCATGGTTTTGTACCAAGATGACGTGACATCTTATTCCAAGAAAGCTAAAGACCACTACAAACATTTATAGAAAATATTTTTAAATTCTTTAGAATATGGAGTCTCTTTGAATCCAAGGAAGTATACTTTTGGGATTATAGAAGGAAAATTTCTAGACCATATAGTATCCAAGGATGGAGTTAAGATTGATCAAGAGAGGGTGACATCAATAGATAAGGTTCCTAAGCCAAAAAAATGTCAAAGGAATACAATCATTCTTTGGCCAAGTCAATTATTTAAGAAGGTTTGTGACAAATTTCCCTACGATCAACAAACCTATCTCTAAGATGCTTAAGAAATGCGTAGTCATCAATTAGGAAGGTGAACCATCAATTGCCTTACAAGAAATTAAGGATGCAATAAAGAATAATCCAATACTAAGAACACCAGATTATGCAAAATCAATACACATATTTTCTTTTTCTTCCTTCCACACCATTACCATAGATTTACTCTAGAAAAACTAAGAGGGTTTTGAACAACCCATTGAGTTTTTTAGTAAGTCATTCCAACTTGTAGAGCTCAAGTATGATATCATTGAAAAATAACCATATTCTCTTGTGAAGGTTGTTAAATATTTTAGGTATTATTTGGTAGGTGCTACTATTATAACATTTGTTCCTAGTGCTGCTATAGAGGATATCTTTTCCCAACAAGGTCTGGTAGAAGGTGTAGATGGGTTAGTAGAATCCAATAATTTAACATGGAGATTCAAATTTAAAAATTGGTGAGAGGCTAGACATTAGGATAGTTTATGGTTCAATCAAATTTGGATTCAAATCAAATCAATGTTGTATATGAAGATCACATGCCATATACTTGTGATATGTATGACTGTGAATGGTATAAATATGTTATTTATTACTTGTAACATCTAGAAGCTCCATCTCATTTGATTAATAATGAAAGAAGGTATGTGAAGCTATAAATAATCAAGTATATTATCATTGATGGAAATATTTGGTGGAGATATTTTGAAGGAATATTACTAAAGTGTATTGATTATGAGGAATCAACAAAAGTACTCACTAGAATTCATTTAGGAGTATGTGGAGCTCATTATATGGCCAACTCTACTTCCCATAAGGTGATAAGGGTTGGGTTTTGGTGGCCAAGCTTTTTTAAGGAAACTCATGTTCTAGTCAAGAGATGTGATCTCTACTAAATGCTTTCTAGTAAGTTGAAGTTCTCTAGAAATACTCCTTTAAAGTCAGTATAAGTACAAGCATCTTTCCAATAGTGGGGAATGGACTTCATTGGGGAAGTAGTAAATAAATCTAGTACTAGTTATTCATGGAATCTAGTAGCAATTGACTAATTCATGAATTAGGTAGAAGCCATTCCTACTAGAAAAACTACTAGAATTTTTTTGATTAATTTTTCATTGAACAATATAATCACATGTTAGAAATAATAGTCCACCAAGATAATTGAGTAGGGGGGATCAGTTATCCAACTCAAAATATTTATCAACCTTAATTAATCTTAACCATGTAACCAAAGTAAAAAATAACCATAACAAGATGCACATACATAATTACACTAGTTTTGTTAACTAGGAAATCCCTTGATCAGAGGGAAAACCTTACTGGGAATGATGCCTACAAAGATGTATGTATGTATGTATGTATGTATGTATTTATGTATATATATGTATATGTATATATATGTATATGTATATGTATATGTATATATATATATACATACATATATATGTATATGTATATATCTATATATATATATGTATATATATATATATATATTATATTTATATATATATATATACATATACATACATAGATATATACATATACATATGTATATGTATATATATATATATATATATATATATATATTCCTTGTTAGAGGATGGGTCCTATTAGGAATCTATAAACACATTCAATATATAAGAGTCCCTATTAGGAGTTGTAGAAGGCAAAAGGACCCATTGTCCAAATAGCTTTTGGGGCAAGACCACTGAACTTCACTATCCAACTAGTCTCTCAACCATTTCTTGTAGAAAAATTATTTGTACTATACTTTATCATCTTTTCTCTATGATTTCATTAGGAAAATCATTATTAGACCTTGTAGACTAGGTCATGAACCTTGGATCCAAATATCAAATCTCGGATCTAAAAATAAAACCTTGGCAATGAAGTTTTCTCCAACTTCACTATGCTCTACTTATCTTTGCAATTATATATTTTCTTATCCTTTTCTCTCTTATTTATTACTCCTTTCTTCCATAAATAACAAAGGAAAATGCCATTCTTTATACTGATTCCATAAAACAATTCCTTTTAGTCAGCTATTACACCTTCTCAATTAATTATTATTGGACCCGATTAAGAACACTTTTTACTCAACGATAACATCAATCTGTCACATTGTAACTTGAATAAATTTCTATACATGTAATATTATGATAAGAGAGCTTATCCATGTGATCTCCAACATTTATTCTACACACCTTTAACCTTGCTTCTTATAATAACAACTTTTTGAAGAAATATAGCAAGTTTACTAGAACATGCTTCTGTAAACTATATCTCTAAATAGTCTTCACCAAAACTTGCATAACTTCTTCTAGAATTAATATCTTTCACACCCAAGGTTAGATATAGGTACTAGACACTTAGTGGTATCCCTCTTTAACCTCACTAGTGAAAATACTCAATGATCTATCGCTACCAACTTGATCTTTACCATTATTTTTCTATGAGATACCATAGAAAGCTACTATATTGATATCAATGATAAACACAGTCATGAATGTAACATATCATCATTATAATGATCTAATCATGTTTCTACAATACTCCCCCATAGGAATATCTTTAGAATTCATACTTCTACTAAAAATTACTAGAAAAGTTGTTATTAATTTTTTGTTAAACAATATAATTACAAGATTTGGATATCCTAAAAGGATTGTAACATATAATGCCATGTGTTTTAGATCTAAAAGTTTATAATATTTTGTGACAAGTATGACATTACTATTGGAGATATAAGAGGGGTAAATGAGAGGGAAGGGGTGAATTAGTTACCAAAAAAAAAATCCCAAGTCCCTTGAATGTCTTTAAAAAATTCTAACGAAGCCAATCATTGGTTAGAACTATATATATATTGTAACCTTGTTAACAAAGAAATCTTGATATATTAATGTGTATTAACCTTTAGTAACTTAGTTGTAGAAAAATAAACTAGTAATAAAATAACATGAACATATGATACATGAAGATTTAACATGGAAACCCAATTTGGGAAAACCACCAATGCAACTAGTTAAAACTTTTCACTCTTCTGAAGTGAGCCATGTTAGGAGTGACCTTGTTAGAGGTCTTAAGAAACTTCAATCTAGAAATGCCACCTTGTTAGAGGATTTCCAAAAATGACTTTTAAGTCAACTTTATTAAGAGATTTCTTCATCGCTACAATTTTTAGAGAGTAACAATGACTGACCTAATTGATGAAGTAGCTGATCTATAGATTTAGATCACTATTTTGGTTTATCCTCTAGATCCTCCTTGATTAGAATATTGTTTGTAGCTCCCTGGATACTCTATCCTCAATAAGATATCCTTCTTAATTTGCATCATGTATTCTTCTTCAAAACTAAATTCTTTAGTCCACAAGTTGACCTTTCATATATATTAAATCTCATGTCAAGTTAACTTGAAAACCCTTTTCAAACAAATAATTAACATCCACTGAGTCAACATGAATCCTTTTAATTAATAGAAGTGTTCTACTAAAGCTTGATTGACATCAAAACTGAGTCACTTACTTAATACTAAGTTCCTTTGGTAACCAACCTCTCTTGGTTTACACTGATCTCCTATGGTAACTGACCTAACTTGATTAGGATTGAAATACTTCATTGATCGACTTAAACATTAGTTCTTTGAACTAGGTTCCTTATGAATTTTTTTTCAGCTAATACTGGAATCTTCTTCAGTGCCCAACTAAGTTTGATTACTGCTATTTTTTGTTAGTTAATAGAGTATAACATTTGTGTAACATCAATGACAATATACCATTGAATAATTGTTTTTGATGGAGACACAACCCAAGTACAAAATGGACACAATAGGAAAGGGAAACTTTATTAACTATGAAAATATGCTAATACACTTAGTGTAGAGTAAACAGACTCCAAAACATGCCATATGGGCTTACAATAGTATAAATTTGTAGATAATTTCTTCTCCCAGTACCTTCTCTCAAACTCCACTCTAAACTGCCTCTTGCAATGCCAGAAATGTCCTTAAGTAGACCCCCAAAAGTTAAGAATTAGGAATACATTCTAGAAAGTGCTAGTTGGCATCCACTGCCAAAATAGAAGGCTCTAGAAGTTGCATTGGAAGTCGCCACAAAATTAGAAGAATCCAAAAATGATAGCCAAAATTTTGAGAGGCATAACTTTTGAACCGTAACTCCAATTGATGAACCATTTATATTTTTGAAAAGCTCTCAATGTGCTCTATAGCCCTATGGAAAAGCTTCACTCATCCCCCCTTTTTTAGGCCCATGCAAGGTCATTTTTGTGCCTCAAACATGACTTTAAAGCATTCTTAAGAGGTCTCCAGAAATTGAAAAGTTGCAATAAATTTCTAACCATCGGGCCTTTTGACCTGATTCTTTTTTTGGAATGTTCTAAATTACAATTACCATCATCCCTCCAAATTGTACCTTCTAACTCACCATAATTATGGCTCAATTACATAGTCCTATTTTTTTGGCATTTGTATGTATCCCAAGGTGCTTAAAAACTCTAACTCAAAACACTAATAGTGGAACTATGAGAGTTGGAACCTTTATTTGACCCAAATGGGTATCCAGAAATGAAAACACATGAAACAAAAACTAAGTCTAGGTATATTGTTTTGGGTGACACATGATTGCCCTTAGACCTCTGGATGCTCTTGCATTAGACACCCAGGGTAGATTGAAAAGTGACCTTGTCACTTTATGGATGGTAGAGGAAATTCCAAATGGGAAACCTCAGCTATTGATATCCAAGTTGAGTCCTCTATCAACCATCCTTTCCACTTAACTAGGTACTCTTCATACTTCCTATTTCTGGTACTCTTGCCCACACAACTGTCCAAAATCTCTTCTATCTCCTTCTTAGAAGTAGGAATTGGACATGGCTCCAACATCAACTCTTGATCTACACCATCATCATGATACTCTATTAAGTCTGCAATGTTGAAGATTGGAGAAATGTGAATTCCATATGGAAACTCCACCTCATATGCATTTCCTAAATCATGTTTCTTTAGAATTTTACAGTGGCCAAATTTTTTCAACTTTAGCTTTTTGAAAGTACCTACTGGAAATCTTTCCTTTCTTAAGTGTACCATGACTAGATCCCCTACTTGGAACTCCTTATGTATTCTCCTTTGATCAGCCCTAGCTTTATACTATTGGTTCATCTTGGTAATGTGTGCTTGGAGCTCCTCATGTAGACACTTGATATGTTTAGCAAATTCTTCTACTTCAGTACTTGTCCTCTCCCCTTGCTCCATCTTCCTTAATTCTGGTGTAGTCCTTGGGCTACTTCCATATACAATTTGGAATGGTGATCTACCAATACTCCTATTTATAGATTTATTGTAAGAAAATTCTACATATGGTAGAATCAAATCCCATCCCTTGGGCTTATCCCCACTTAAACATCTCAATAAATTTCCTAGACTTCTATTTACTACTTTTGTCTATCCATCATTTTGCAGGTGATGTGTAGAAGTATAGTCCATGGGAGGCCATGTAGTCTCACCACCTCTCTGAAAAACAAGTCTGCAATATGGAGGACATCATGAGTTTTGTGGCATGGAATGAAATGTGCCATTTTGGAGAACCTATCAACCACCACAAATACTGAGTCATTGTCATGTCTTCAAATAATTAAAAATAATAATCTTTGCTAAGGCAGGCAGGCCCAAAAAGGTGAAGTTTCGAAAAAAGGAGATGATCTTTGGAAGCTAATGGACTAATAAATGAAAATTATTATTAAAATATGTTTTATTAACCCCTCTTGGATGTGAATTAGGGTTATTACCTATTTAAGGAGTTTGGAGGGATTTTGGGTTGATTCCATAACTTAATTTTTGGTCATTTCTTTGTTATTCTTCAGAGGTTGCCAAATCTGTGGAGAAGGAGACCCAAGAACGGGAGTTTGTAGGTTTCCAAGGAGACCCAAGAATGGGAGTTTGTAGGTTTCTAGGAAGGCTAAAGATGGGATTTTGAAGCCATTCCATGTGCATGCTCATGCAGAGTTTTCCTTTGTGCTGAACAGTGCAGATTTGTGAGTTTTCGGGTGTATATTTTGTAAGAGTTTGGTGTTTCCAGTTGAGTATTTCATATCAGTTTGGGTTGTTGCTGTATATTAGACTTTTACGTGTTAAAATATAGCTGAAAATATGTATTTGGATATGATTATACTTCTGTGATAGATTATTAAGTTTTTGTGGTGATTCCAAGCTATTTTGTGCTATTTTCAGGAGCTCGATGAGCATTGTTTTTGTCCTCTGTTTGGGAGCTATTGTGTGCATGTTATACAGATATGGAAATGTCATTTTATAGGCTGTTATGCTGCTCAAATTTTTGTAAAAAATTCCACTTTCAGATTTATTAATAATAGGTGAAGCTGTGAAGCTTTTGGCACTATTTCTGGCATACCTGATTTGGGGTTTATTGAGAAATTGGTGGATCTTTGTGATATTAGTTGTTTGATCTTGAAAATCTGATTAGAGGTTGGAAATATCATACAAAATTAGTAAAGGGACAACTACCTAGATCTTGCATGTCATAATTTATGGTTGCATGTTGCTTCTAATCAGTTGCATGTCAAAATCTATGGTTGCATGCTACTTCTAATCATTTGCATGTTAGTTCTTGGTGAATTTGGTGGTTGCATGTTGCTTCTAATCAGCTACATGTCAAAATCTATGGTTGCATGCTACTTCTAATCAATTGCATGTTAGCTCTTGGTTTTTGAAGAAGTTATAACCTATTGAGGTTACACTCTACTTTATCCAGAATGGACAGGTATAGTACAGAGTCTCAGAGGACATGATCTTGGACAATTGATATCCAGAGTCAGAACAATAGAAAGGATGGTTATTTAGACATTCGAGATAAACTTAGGAAAATAAGCCATGACATGTCTGAACAGTTGGTTGAGCCCCACCATATAATGAATGACATGTTGTCCGACCCACCTAAGGTGGATAAGTTGATTGGATTTCTATTTGGAAAATTTTCTCACAGGGAAGATGACACAATTACCAAGAACTTGCATGAGGATTTTGAGAAACTAGCTTATAGCTAGGCTGAGGTCTCATATTCTACTCCACCATAGGAGGTAGTGAGAAAAGATATTATGCAAATTGATAGTAATGGTCAACTTGATACTCAAATTGAGACAATTGTATACAAGTCGTCAAAGGGTGATGTCACAGGTATTCAGGATGGTATAGTTACAATAGTTAATGACTACAACATAGTGGGTTCAGATGATGATTATGAGGATGTTGTTGTGCATGATGGTGAGATACCTAGTAGAGATGAGTAGACATCGAGAATTCATGACTTTGCTGAGAAAGAGTACCAGGCACAATTAGATGCTTTGACACATGAGGTTGAGGCTGGTAGTACTTTACATGATTTGTCCAGCTGGCTGAAAGTAGACAAAGATAGTATTGTGACTTCATTATCTCATCATGACAGGTATATGAATTTAGTTGGTATTGGTCATATTACTCAGGTGAGGAGTTTTCTTGAGTTACCAGCTGATTCTAGTTTATAGATATAGCCTCGAGATTGTTATATTGGCATTTGGGATTCAGTTGACTGGAGATCTTTAACACTTTTTGGTAGTAGTGTTTGTTTGGGTGCTATCATGGATTTGATTAGTAGATTGCAGGGTGTTGTCTTTTCTTGTGCCAGCAACTTGTCTGATGCTGGTATTAGTTTTTATACACCAATGATGGGTTTTGTTCATATATCCAATCGACCATACTTGCTGGAATGTGTTGATGATCTTTCATATTTGGCAGTGTGTACAGATGAGTCCCAGGATCATATTGGCATTGATGACATCCAGGAGGATACAGTGGGTAGTTTTGAAGACTTAGTTTCCTTGGCAGTTTCTTTTGGTACAGAGGAGTTAGACATCAGTGCTACAGTTTTTGATACTCCATATGTTGATATGAGCTTTGGAGTTGATTCACAGGATATGGATGGTAATACTCTAGAGACTAGTAACTTTGAGGATACTCCTTTAGATAGTGCATCAGAGGAGGTTTGTAGGAGATAGTCTAGCCAGTGTCATCATGTATCTAATCAGTTAAGAGTTAGTGAGTGAGACATTGCTATTGCTTGCTAGCATTTTGATGCTGCTCCTCAATTGTTAGTAGTTTATGGATGGGGTTCTCCTACTAGTGATGAGCAGGGAGGAAGTTATCTTTCCTTAACAGAGTTCCACTCTTTATGGGAGGCTATCTAGATTCTGAGACAAGATTATATGCAGTTGGTATTCGATAGAGATTATCTTATGGAGTGGGGAAGTACAGCATACGATGCATTGTTGGCCAAGGAAGATGAGGTGAGTGAGCTTACTCAGCAGCTTCAGGTGACTTCTGAGATTCTTGAGAGTACACAGTTGGCTTTCAAGGAGTCACAGTTTCATTTGGCTAAGGTGACCATGGAGTTAGAGAAACTATAGTCTTTACCAGATTCTATACAGTCACAAGCTATGGTGTTTGGTGATCTGAGGATGTCCATGGTCGAGATTGTCAAAGAAAGTGGAGATGGAGATGCATTGATCCTCGATACTAACATTGGCATATCGGGTTTTTCCCCACTAGAGTCAAGTTTAGTTGAGTTGGGTACAGTCACAAGCTATGGTGTTTGGTGATCTGAGGATGTCCATGGTCGAGATTGTCAAAGAAAGTGGAGATAGAGATGCATTGATCCTCGATACTAACATTGGCATATCGGGTTTTTCCCCACTAGAGTCAAGTTCAGTTTAGTTGGGTACTACAATAGATTTTTGTGGTATGCCTGACATGGTGGTGACCTCCAATACTAATGGCACAAAGGGTAGAGATGATGTATCAAAGACCATGTGTGATGTTGGTGAGCTGACAGTTGGCATGGTTCCTGCTAGTAATACTACTCCCTTGGCGATGTCTTCAGAGGTAGTAGTCAGTTCCAACTTGGTTAGTGATCAATTGTAGTTAGTGACATCTAGATTATAGTCTGAGCCACTAACTGAGATTGGCACATTCTATTGACATTACATTGTGAGGTATGCTCATCAATTCATCTTTGATGACCATGTTGATGAGATGATGATACAGAGATGTACTTTGGTTCCTAGTGCTTATCATCAGTTATGGGATAGTTTAATGCCTTAGGATGAGAGTTGTGATGGGCATGACATGGTGATAGGTCCTACAATTGACAACTTAATAATACATGACTTAGAGCAGGAGTTTTGGAGTGATGCTTCAATGGGTGTTGTTATTGATTCTACTCTTTTGGCTATGACATCTCCTGACTTAGCTAGTGATCAGTCACAGTGGGTTGTATCACTTGTTCATGGTGAGCTCTTGACTGAGGTTGGTTTTTTTTATCAACATTATATTGTAGGGTATGTACATCAGTTAGCATTTGATCCTTGTGCGAAGGAGTTGATGGCAGACAAACTTGGTTTGGGTTCCATTTCTTGTTGTTTATCTTGTGATGGCTTTTCACCATCAGGGGTGCATGGGAGTTATGGTTATGAGACAGTGACCAGTGATCTGTAGAGTTGTGTTGACTACAGGAGTTGTACAGTGTGTGGATTCTCCATACTTGGTACAGTTTCATTCGGGAGCATCACCATTATTGCAGAGTTGGATTGTACATTTTGTATAGGCCAGTGGGATGCGTTGATGGTATTTATTATGTTGGCAATTTGATTTGTCCACTTTACTTGAGTTTTGATGCTTTAAGAGTGTGTGTCTCATGGGTTTTTAACTATGGAAGTTGTGACTTTGGAGTTTGGTTGAGCAGTAATTGTCAGTTTGATTATGGATTCCTCTTGGCTATATTGCAGAGGATATTGCAGGAGCTTGTGTTAATTGACAATAGTATAGTTCATTACTACATTTGGGATCTAGGTGGATTGATTGGTCTATTGTTCAGCCATTGCTTGAGGACAAGCAATATTTGGAAGGGGAGGACTTGTCATGTCCCCTTTTCAAATAATTAAAAATAATAATATTTGCTAAGGCAGGCAGGCCAAAAAAGGTGAAGTTTCAAAAAAAGGGGATAATCTTTGGAAGCTAAAGGACTAATAAATGAAAAATATTATTAAAATATGTTTTATTAACCCCTCTTGGACGTGAGCTAGGTTTATGCCCTATTTAAGGAGTTTGGAGGCATTTCGGGCTGATTCCAGAACTTGATTTTTGCTCATTTCTTTGTTATTCTTCAGAGGCTACCAAACCTATGGAGAAGGAGACCCAAGAACGGGAGTTTGCAGGTTTCCAGGGAGACCCAAGAATGGGAGTTTGTAGGTTTCTAGGAAGGCTAAGGATAGGATTTTGAAGCCATTCCATGTGCATGCTCATGCAGAGTTTGCCTTTGTGTTGAATAGTGCAGATTTGTGGGTTTTCGAGTGTATATTTTGTAAGAGTTTGGTGTTTCCAGTTGAGTATTTCATATCAGTTTGGGTTGCTGCTATATATCAAACTTTTAAATTTTAAAATAGAGCTAAAAATATGTATTTGGATATGATTATACTTTTGTGATAGATTATTAAGTTTTTTTGGTGATTCAGGGCTATTTTGTGCTATTTTCGTGAGCTCGATGAGCATTGTTTTTGTCCTCCATTCGGGAGCTATTGTGTGCATGTTATAAAGATATGGAAATTTAATTTTATAAATTTTTATTCTGCTCAAATTTCCTTAAAAATGTCCACTTTCAGATTTATTAATAATAGGTGAAGCTGTGAAGCTTTTGGCACTATTTTTGGCATACCCGATTTGGGGTTTATTGAGAAATTGGTGGATCTTTGTGATATTAGTTTTTTGATCTTGAAAATCTGATTAGAGGTTGGAAATATCATACAAAATCAGTAAAGGGACATTTCAGTCATTAACCCTTTATGTCCTTGGCAATCCAAGAACAAAATCCATACTTATGTCCTCCCATGGCTTTGGTGGAATAGGCAATGGCTGATATAGTCTAGTATTGTGACTAAATCCCTTGGTTGCTTGACAAACCTGACAACTCTGTAAAAACTTCTTCACATCCTATGAAATTTGAGGCCAAAAATAATGTTCTCTAAGAATGGAAAGGTACTTATCATGACCAAAATGTCCTACCATCCCTCCACTATGTTTCTCCTTGATCAGATTTTCCCTCTTTGGAATGCACAATTGACTGCCCTTGAACAACATACCATCCTAAATCAAATAGTCTAACCACTTGGTTCTATCTACAACAATAGGTTCTTTACAAGATTTCCATGCTTTAGCAAAATCAGGATCCTCAGGGTATAGATTTTTGAGTTCATCAAACCCAACTACTTCAACTTGGATTACTGTAAGCAACAACTACCTCCTACTCAATGCATCTGCAACCCTATTAAACTTTCCACTTCTATGCTTCAAGAAAAATGTATAGTTCTGCAAGAACTCTACACACTTCATATGCCTTTGGTTCAATTTACCTTGGCTATTTAGGCATTGTAATGCCTGGTGATCAGTATATAAAACAAATTTCTTTGGCAATAAATAATGTCTCCATTTCTTTAAGGCCTGAACTATTGCATAGAACTCTTGATCATAAATAGAATACTTCTTCTTCGCATCATTCAATTTTTCACTAAAATATGCAATAGGCTTACCTTCTTGGCTCAACACAACCCCAATAAAACTACCACTAGCATCACAATCCACCTAGAACACCTTACTAAAATCAAGAAGTGCCAACACAAGTTGTTCTGTCACCTTCTTCTTCAGTAATTCAAAACTTCTCCCAGCTGCTATAGTCCATTTGAACTCTTTTCTATCCCCTCTTATTGTGTTAGTTAGGGGTACACATATGCCACTAGAATTCTTAATGAACTTATTGTAAAAACTAACTAGACCATGAAATGATCTCACCTCAATAGCAGACCTTGGAGTAGGCCATTCCAAGATGGCTTTTACCTTCTCTGGATCCATTCTAAGACCTTCAAGTGATACAAAAAACCCTAGGTAGATGAACTCTTTTTTAACAAAGGTACACTTCTTCAGATTAATTAACAATTTCTCTTACCTCAACCTTTCAAGGACACTATGAATATGCAATAAATGTTCTACCAAGGTCTTGCTGAAAATTAAAATATCATCCAAATAGACAATAACAAATTTTCCCAAGAACTTCTTAAGTACCTCATTCATAAGCCACATGAAGGTGCTTGGGTCATTCATCAATCCAAAGGGCATGACTAGCCACACATAAAGACCCTCCTTGGTCTTGAAGGTAGTTTTCCACTCATCTCCTTCTCGTATCCATATCTGGTGATAGCCACTCTTGAGATCTATCTTTGTGAAGTACTAAGATCCACTCAAGCAGTCCATAAGATCATCCATTCTTGGAAAAGGAAATTGATACTTGATGGTTATCCTATTTATAGCTTAAGAGTCTGTACACATTCTCCACTCTCCATCCTTCTTTGGTGCCAGTACTGCAGGTACTGCACATGGACTTAGGCTCTCTCGAATCAAACCCTTCCTCAATAGCTCATGAACCTGTCTATTTAGGTCCTCAGTTTTAGTAGGAGTCATCCTATGAGCAGCCTTGTTAGGAAAACTAGCTCCAGGGATTAAATCTATCGGATGACTAATTTTCCTTATGGGTGGCAATCCTTCTGGAACATTATCAAAGATGATATCTCCAAACTCAGTTAATAAATTTGAAACTTCAAGTGGTATTTCACTACTACCTTCCTTATATTTTCTAGGAATCAAAGCATAACACATACACTGATGTTTTATGCCATCTAAAAACTTTCTTCCATCAACAAGATAGATCCTAGCACTGTTGCATACCTTTTCACCTTCTTTTATCATGGGCTTCAATTTGTGGAAAACTCCATCCTTTGTTAGAGAGTATGTGTTTTTATGACCATCATGTACTGCATGCCTATCAAATTGCCATGGTCTTCCCAACAATAGATGGAAGACATCCATTGGAATAATATCAAAGAGAACTTCATCATGGTAACTCCCAATTTTGAGCTTCACTAAACATTATTCACTTACCAAGACCTTATGATCATCCTTCACCCAAGTGATCCGATAGGGCTGGGGGTGTTTCTCCCTCTTGAGCTTTAGCTTAGAAACCATCTCCTCTGACACCAAGTTGTCAGTGCTACCACCATCAATGATCACATCACAATATTTATCCTCACACTTGCACCTAGTATGAAATAAACTCCTCCTTTGTCCTGGTTCAATCTCACCACTTGGTAGGAACCTTTCATTTACTAAAGTCCCTCCTCTTTTTGCATCCTCTAAATGTGATGACTATGCATCCTCATCCACATGAGCAACCCTAGCTTGACCCTTAGCTCTCCTATATATCCTTCCTTATCATTGACGGCATTCAAAGGCACGATGACCTTCTTCATTGCAATGGAAACAAGTACCATGGAAACCTCCTCTTCCTAAACCTTGTCCACATCCTCTACCTCTTCCTGTCTGATCTCCAAAGTCTTGATCATGGGAGCAGTTGAAACTTTCATTCCTCTAGTTCCTACTAGTACCCACATCTTCATTTTTCTTTTGGGTCTCATTTTGGCCTCCATATGACCTACCATTGCCCCTTCCTCCTTTAACACACCCTATTTGTCTCCCTTCAAACCTTTTATTTAGCTTCTCTTCAACTCACAAGTTAGATTGGTATGCCTCTTCAACACTGGTCATCCTTACCAGACTTAATTCCTCCTAGATGCTAGGTCACAACCCACTGATATAATGAGCAACCTTCCCCTTATTCACTTCTACATGCCCTGCTCTAATCAGAAGTCAATAAAACTCCTTTGTATATTCCTGGATTAATTTTCCTACTTTCTTTAACCCATGCATCTTCTTAAACAAATCAAGCTTGTAGTCAACAGGAATGAACTGCTTCTTTAGTTTGTCCACCATGCAATCCCACCTTGTGATCCTCTCCTTTCCTCTTCTATTTCTTTCCAACTGAACCTCTTGCCACCAAATTTTTGCATGACCTTTTAGTTTTGCCTTTACAAACTTAACCCTATCTGGGTCCATGATATCCTCATACTCAAAGTACTCCTCCAGTTCATTGATCGAGTCGATCAACTCATCTGGTTTTAGATTTCTTGAAAATACACCCACATCAATCGTAGGTCTTTTTCCAAACTTATTAATGGCCCAAAAATGCCTCTCTTTTTCCTATTTTATAACTTCCCCTTTAACTTTCCCTTTTGGTCCAATTTCTTCTTCATTGTTGTCCTCACTTTTGTCACCTGTGGCAACATTTGTTCCTCTATGGAGCTCCTCCTATAATGCTTGAACCTTTGGAGGGCTCTAACATCCTTAGGATTAATAGCTTCAACCCTTCCACCACACTCTCTTCATGGAGGCATCTTCTTAACTCAAACCCACAACCGCACAGTCCTAGTGCAAACTGCCTCATAGTCGATGCTCTATCTACACACTCAGGAAAACCTGCTCTGATACCACTTGATGGAAACACAACCCAAGTACAAAATGGATACAACAGGAAAGGGAAACTTTATTAACTATGAAAATATGATAATACACTTAGTGTGGAGTAAAAAAACTCCAAAACATGCCCTATGGGCTTACAATAGTATAAATCTGGAGATAATTTCTTCTCGTAGTACCTTCTCTCAAACTCCACTTTAAACTACCTCATACAATGCCAGAAATGTCCTTAAATAGACCCCCAAAGGTTAAGGATTAGGAATACATTCTAGAAAGTGCTAGTTGGGATCCACCTCCAAAATAGAAGGCTCCAAAAGTCGCATTAGAATTCAGCGCAAAATTAGAAGAATCCAGAAACTGTAGCCAAACTTCTGGGAGGCATAACTTTTGAACCGTAGCTCTGATTGACGAACCATTTACATTTTCGGAAAGCTCTCAAAGTGCTCTATAGACATGTGGACAAGCTTCAGTCATCCCCCATTTTTTAGGCCCATACAAGGTCATTTTTGTGCCTCAAACTTGACTTTGAAGCATTCTTAGGAGGTCTCCAAAAATTCAAATACTGCAATAACTTTCTAACCATGGAGCTTTTTGACCTGATTCTTTTTCAGGAATGTTCTAAATTACAATTACCATTATCCCTCAATATTGCACCTTCTAACTCACCATAATTATGGCTCAATTACATAGTCCTATTTTTCTGGCATTTACATGTATCCCAAGGTGCTTAAAAACTCTAACTCAAAACACTAATAGTGGAACTTGGAGAGTTGGAACCTTTATTTGACCCAAATGGGTATCCAAAAATGAAAACACATGAAACAAAAACTAAGTCTAGGTATATTTTTTTGGGTGACACAAGATTGCCCTTATACCTTTGGATGCTCGTGCATCAGTTTTCAACAATCTGCCTCTTTAGTATTGATGGCAACACAACATGTCATAAGAAAAGAAAACTTGGATCAATTGAATGATTTATAGAATTTTATATTATCCTTTGTTTCAATCTAATTCCATGAAAAGTATCTTTGAGATTCTCCCTATGATATCAAACTCTATCTGATCAAAATCTCCCTCTTACATATAACTTCCTTTGATTAAAAAAAAAATCAATCTCTCCCTCAATTCTCTTGATATGAACATGGTTCAATCTCTCCCTCTTTGAAATAAAATGCCAAAGACTTTATACAATGAATTTTCAATGTACTTGATTTACTAATTCATATGCAATAAGCTCTGAAATTCTTGCATGAACTAGATAGATATTCAATATAGCTTGGTTGATGCATAACAAATTTATACTCTAGTGAGCATCAGATAGGGGAATGACCACTAGCTTACCTCTAAGAAACAAAAATTCATCTTGAGGTAATGGCTTGGTGAATATGTCAAAAACTTGCTCCTTTGTTTTCACATATTCTAATCTAACATCTTTATCTTGAACTAATTCTCTTAGAAAATGATACTTGATTGCAATGTGTTTTTTCTTGGTGTGCATTACTAGATTCTTGGATATGTTAATTTAACTTGTGTTATCTCATTCCTAACAACAATTTCTTGAACCAAATTATGTTGGAACAATTAACTGTTGCAACAACATATTATACCTCTACTCTAGGCTAAGAGATGTACTTTTCATTTTTCTTTTTCATGATACTAACCTCTTTCCAAGAAAGAATGCTCCTCCACTCATTCTTGTCATCAATTCTTCCAACCCAATCAATATCAATAAAGGATTTCAACTCAAAGTTTCCTTCTTTCTTGTACCATAAACCAAATTCTTGAGTGTCTTTTAGATATCTTATAATCCTTTTGACTATCATCATATGATTTTCTCTAGGATTTGCAAAAATATTGCAACTATACCAACTATTAATGCAATATCAAGCCTTGTAAGAACCATTTACTAAAGTTTCTAAATCATGAATCTGTAGGTAGTCTGATTCACCTCTTTTGAATCATAGTTCTTGCATAGTTTGTGTCTAATAGACATAGCCATTCTAACTAGTTTGGAATCTTCATACCCAAAGTCTTCAATATCTAGTTCATGTGATTTGATTGAGTAATGTAGATGTCATCCTTCATTCAATGAACTTGTAAACCAAAAAATAATTTTCTTTCTCCAAACATTGACATTTCAAATTATTTCCTCATTTTTTTAGAGAATGATCTACACAAGTCATCATGCCCTGTAAATGATAATCACCCATAAATATTTCTACTAACAATATCTTATTTAGTGGTCCTTCTTTAATATCCAAACTACTATGATCATTTGTTCTTTGAAAACCAATCCTTACCAGATATTCAATGTTGTTCAATTGTGCCACACTTAGAAGATTATGTCTTAGTCCTTTAACCCACTTAATATTATCATACTCAAGTTCGTCGGTTAATGCAATGCATCCTTTTTCTTTCACATAGCATGTTTCATTATTTCCAAATCTAACACTTCCACCATTATAATACTCCAAGTGTTCAAACTTATTTTTGTTAGCAATCATTTCATGAGAGAAACCACTATGTATTATCCATGTGTCATCCTTTCTAACATGAAAAATATGTGTCATCTTTTCATTTTCCTAATCATTTGATTCATCTTTAATAGAAGTGTATACCATTTCATATTCATCATCACTGTTAGAATCTTTAGCAATGTAATAGGATGTCTTACCTTTGTCTTTGTAGTCTTTGTAGCTGTCAAAATATTTCTTTCCTTTGTACTTGTTGAATTTTCTACCATCTTTTCTTTCTTTATTTGGACACCTTGTAGAAATGTGACCAACTTATTCATAAGAAAAAAAAATCAAAGGTATTTTACCTTTATATTTACTTTTTCCTTTTAGTAACCTTCTTGCAAGAAGGGCTTTAATAGTCTCAAGATCATCATCTAAAATCTTCATCTTCTTCATTATAAATATGATTCCCTTTTGAGTTTCCTTCCTTTCTACCAATAGTTAGTTCAGATTTGAATGTTGATTCTATGTTTTTATAGCTAGGAAGATAGTTATCAAAGTTATCCAACTCAAAAGTTGTCAATATTACCACTAGTGCATCCAATGTTATATCATTTTTGGGATCACATCTCATCTCTTGAATAGCTGAAATTCTAATTTCATAAATAGGAAGAAGAGTTTTTAATACATTTTTGACTATTGTAGCATCTTCTATTTTTCCTCCTGCATCTCTAATTGCACTCACACTTGCTTTAATTCTTTCATTGTATTTAGCAATGTTTTCATCTTCTTCCATCTTCATCTAGTTAAAATGGCCTCTTAGACTCTCTTCTTTGGCTCTTTTCACATTTTCATCTCCTTTGTAGATTTTTCCTAACTTGTTCCACGTATAATAGGCAATAGGACAATCTTTGACTTCATGAAATTTAGAATAGTTGAGAGAGGTAGCAATGTCAATCATCATTGTGTTGTGACTATTCATGCCCATCATCTAATCCACAGTTAAAGGATTTGAAGCTATGATATACTAATTTTCTTAGAAGAGTAGACCTATTTTTCCAATGGTTCTGATATGTATCTGTATGAGTTCTTTCCATGCTACAAAGTTATCTCTTTTAAGCTTAGGGATCTCTATTCTATAAGACATATTGATCTTTAGTTTAGGTCTTTGAAATCTTTCCTTTAAGAACCAATAGCTCTCATACCAATTGTTGGAAATGTAAGAGCAGTAACTGAGAGGGTAGGGGTGGATTAATTACCACAAAAATAATTCCAAGTCCCTTGAATGTCTTTACAAACTTCTTACTAAGCCAAGATCTTGCACTGCTCAGTTAGAACTAGATATATATTATAACTCGGTTAACAAAATAATATTGATATATTAATGTGTATCAACATTTAGTAACTTAGTTGTAGAAAAATAAAGAAGTAGGAAAATAACATGAACACATGAGACACCAAGATTTAGTGTGGAAACCCAAATCAAGAAAACCACCAATGCAACTAGTTACAAATTTTCACTCTTTCGAAGTGAGCCCTATTAGGAGCCAACCCTATTAAAGGTTACAAAACACACATTTAAGTGTGACCCTATTAAAGGATTCAAATTACCCTATTAGGAAAGGCCTTGTTAGAGGTCTTAAGACACTTCAATCTAGAAATGCCACCTTGTTAGAGGATTTAAAAAAATGACTATTAAGTCAACTCTGTTAAGATATTTCTTCACTACTATAATTGTTAGAGAGTAACAATCATTGACCTGATTGATGAAGCAACTAATTTGCATATACAGATCACTATTCTAGTTTATCCTTTGGATCCTCCTTGATTAGAATATTTTTTGTGGCTCCCTAGATACTTTTTTCTCAATCCAATATCCTTCTTAATTCACATCATGCATTCTTCTTCAAAAATACATTATTCAATCCAAAACTTGACCTTTCATATATATGAAATCCCATGTCAAGTCATCTTGAAAAATCTTTTAAAATAAAAAATTAACATTGACTAAGTTGACTTGAATCAACCTTTTAATTAACAAAAGTATTTTGCTGAAGGTTGGTTGACATTAAATCTGGTCACTCAATTAACACTGAGTTCCTTTGGTAACTATTGTCACAAAAGCTTGCAGCCTTGTCCAAAGTATTACCTAAGGAAAACCTCATAAAACATGGAAACAACCTCCAAGATGTGGGACTTGAACTATGAGGTTGAGTCTCTAGAGAAGGTCGGCTTCCTCTACTATTAGGATGCACTTAAACTATTATTGAAGAGAAAAGGCAAAAGGAACACATGAAAGAAACTACCTAATCTATTCTAAAGAGGTGATGCACCAAAATAGGGTGTCCAAACTAGTCTCTACCCATCCATGCATAGTGCTATTATTATGATAGTCTAAAGATATACAGATTCAAACTTTTCTTTAATCTATAAACTATACATAGATTAGATAGCCATGTGAGTGACACAAGGAAAATACTTCACTTCTTATCATTCATGGGTCAAAGAGATATAGAGAATGTAGATTATAGATATTCATAGTACATTGAAGAAAGGAAAATGATTTTACATAGTATGATGACAATTGAAAGAGATAAGGTAGAAATTCATATAACTCAGAGGCAATAGGGAAAATTTATAGTAGTATACAAAGGAAGTACTAAAGAAATAAAGAAGATCTGACCCCAAGAAAGAGTAAAAAATTTTCCTTTATAGTGCAAGCATAACTTGGATGACTTCCCTCATAAGAAAAAATCAACTACTACAATAAAATCTTTAGAGAATAGTTATTGCAAAGATAAAAAGATCTGGCCATTGAGTAAATCCACACATGAGATTATTACTTCCCCACAAAATAGATCTCTAAGAGGTCAAGAGTGATGGTTATTTAATCTCTAGTTTAATGAGTGGATTAACAAATGGTAGTGAAGTACTCCTTTTGCATTTATCAAGCCTAGGGATCAATGAGAGTAGTTGGAAAGAATTAGAAAGATTAGATTCATCATTCAAGAGACTACTCCTACTGTCATCAACCTCTAACTCAATCATGATCCTTGGTCAACTAATGTTTAACCGTTTAATCCTACTACATGGACCATACATTTCTCACCATTATGCCACCATGATAGCCATAAAATCCTTATGCCTTGCATTCAACCACCCATGGTCACAACCTCGCCATCACATTTTATTAATAACTATTAATGCTTGTGAAACAAAAAATCATTAATCATCACTACCTCACAACCTGCACTTGGCATTCTTTTCCAACCACGCAAAAGTTGAGGTTAGACCATATCTACACCATCAAAACTTAAACTAATGTTATTGTTTGACCCTCACAATCAAGTAAAATAAACAAATTGCTACTTTACAAATCAAATCTTAACCATTTCCTAATCTGTGAAGATCATGGATTGGTTGTAGATCTAGATGATCTAACGGTGTATGATATGGCTTAAAAAATTGAATATATACCTTCATTGCATCATTGCAATTTAAACCATAGTATATCAATGTAACTATGCAATCAGGTGAAATCAAAACAAACCATACCTTCACTGCCTTAGCCTTGGTTAGCACTTAACTACTCGTGACCATGCAAATCACTCAATCACAACTTAAAATAACATAAGGCATAACATGAAATAAATAATATGGCCAACGTTAAATAATTTCATGAGAACCCTAGGTGACCATTAAAAAAAATCATTATTTGAATTTTATTTTTTCGTGGGAGGGAAACTTTGAGCTAACATTTATGGTCACTCAGGGGGGATGCAAGGCTACTTAGCATAAGACTAGTAACCATCAAAAGATCGATTGGCCTATAGAGTCTTTGAAACTAGGAAACTCAATTATTCACCACCTCTGCTACATTTTGAAACATAACATGCCTTTTCCTCCTACAACTTGTAAAACTTTTAGAGCTAGACCCTTCTTCTACAAAATAAAACATGTGCCCATGCACTTCTTTGAAAACAAGAAAGAACAAAAAATCAAAACTACTCTAACTATGTAGATGAGATATTGATATTCATTAGAAATAGGATTTAAATATACCCCATTAACAATAATGGGAGATACTTCACCATTAGATCTACTCAACTAAAAGGCATTAGATTGTTTACAACTGATAATCACATAGGGACCACTCCATAAGGCATTGAACTTAGAGTGTCTACTAGCCTTTGCTCTGTTTGCATCCCAAATCAATACAAGATGACCTTCCCTAAAAAAATTTGGCTTAGATTTTTTTTTATCAAAACTCCTCTTCATTTGTTGCTAATGTATTTCTAAGTTCTAGATTTCTTGACCTCTTTTCTCCTCTAACTCCATGAGATCTTCCATTCTTATAGACATAGCATCATTTTCAATCAACTCCAGCTAATGAGCCAACTCAAGAGCAGGAAACTCTAGTGAGACAAGAAGCCTAGTTTCCTTTCCATAGACTAACATGAAGGGAGAATTTCCTATGGTTCTCTTGGGTGTTATTCTATCAGCCCAAAGGGTAGTCCTTAACTTTTGGTGCCAACATATTTGGTTATCTTCAATAGTTCTCTTGATGGCCTTGATCAAATTCTTATTAGATGACTTGGCCAAGCCATTACCTTGAGGGTAATAATTAGAAGATGTGCTCAATTAAATGACATGATCAAGTGCCCATGTACAAATCTAAGATCCAATGAATGATTTAGCATTAACTAAAATAATAGTTGAGGGGGCACCAAACCTGGTTACAATCCCATTAAGGAACTTAATGACTGAAGGTTCTATGGAATACTTTAATTCTACTACCAGTGTCCACCTTGTAAAATAATTTGTAGCAGCTAAAATCCATTTATGACTAGAGCTAGAAGGAGGATTGATGGGGCCAATATAATCTAATCCCCACTGGGAAAAAGGTTGATCTACCTAGATAGGGTGAAGTGGAAGAGTTGCAATTCTTTGCTTACTTGAGAAGAAAGCAAACTTCTCACATTTCCTTACATGTTTATGAAAATCATAGAACAAGGATGGTTAGTAGTAACCAACTCTCATAATTTTCATTGTGATAGTTCTTGTTGAAAAGTGGCCACCATCAGGACCATCATGAAGTCCTTTAACTATCCTCTCTACTTGATCTATATCAACACATCTTAGCAGGGCTCCATTGAAATATTTCCTAAAAAGAATACCATCAATCATAGCATAAGGAATAGATTGGATTTTGAATTGTCTTCTCTTAGCTTTATCCAGCCCTTGAGGATACCCATGCCCAACTAAGAAGGCCTTTATATCATTCATCCAACTCCTTGGATTGTCATTTCTTGCCTCCTATTGTTCTATCAATACCAAGACAACCTCTTCCTCAATCTCATGAGATGAGATCATCTATTCACATAATCTCCTTCCCCTTATAAGCTTGGTGATCTGGATATCCACATCATATTTCATTACCTTGGTGAACCAAATAACTCTCTTCTCACTAATTTCTTTTCTCAACAAAAAATCATTTACACTAGCATGAGGAGCCAACAAGCATATTTTGTTATGAGATAATAGGTGTCTGAATTTATTCAAGGCTCTTATGTCTACAAATGGCCTACTTTTCCACATAGCTATACTTATTTTCATATTCTTTGAGTCCTTCACTAAAAAAAAATAGGTTGCTCTTTATTTTTTTCATTTAGCTAGATCAAAAAAATAGAAATACTTGACTCACATTCCAAGGTATAAAGGATTAAATCCTTATCAAAATTAGGATTAATAAGAGTAGGAGCTAAAGCTATGGCTGCCTTGATCTCCTTGAAACTTACTTTCCCTTCCTTGGTCCATGAGAAGGCCATATTATTTTTTAGCATAGTTGTAAGAGGTTTCACCATGGTAGCTAGTTTAGGAATAAATCTTCTTACAAAATTTATTCTACCAAGGAAACTTTGTAGACCCTTCTTGTGGCTAGGGAGAGTGAGGGCAAGTATTTCCTTTCTTCTTTCTAGATCAATGGTCAAACCCTCTTTAGATATAATATACCCTTATAATTTTCCTTGATTAGTGGTGAAGACACACTTACTTAGATTTAGGGACACCCAGTACTCTGTACATCTCACAAATACCTACCTAAGGTGACCAAAATACTCTACTACATCCTTTGAGTATACTGTGATATCATCGAGGTAGACCAATATGAACCTTTCAATCATATTTTTGAAGTCCATCTCCATCACTTTTTGAAATGTGGCACCTACATTTGTTAATCCAAATGACATCTTATTATAGGCATAGGTACCACATTTGGTACTAAAAGTAGTTTTATATTTGTCAGTCTTATTGACCAACACCTAATTATAACCTAAGAACCCATCCAAGAAGGAGAATCTCTCTGAACCACTAACATTAAACAATATTAGTTCTGTAGAAGGGAGATGATTGAGATCCCTAAAATCTATGCAAAGTCTAATCTCTCCATTCTTTTTCCTAATAGGGACAAGGTTTTCCACCCAAGAGGAGTGCTTGAAAGGGAAAATTATATTGGCCTCAATTAATTTGGACAACTCATTTCTTATTAGGGGCTCAATCTTGGGGTTTGATGACATCTATTTTAGCCTAACAAGCTTGACATTATCCACCAGATCTATAGTATGTTGAAACAAGCTAGGGTAAAATCCCCTCAAATCATCATATGTCCAAGCAAATATATCATTAAATTCTTGACATAGATGAACAAAATTTTCTTTCATAGTTTTAGAACATACCTTTCCCAAGTTTAGCATCTTTCCATCAATGACTATGATTGGCACATGGTCTCCTTTGTTTGCAACAAGGTTCATGCCTATTTCCCTCACTTGGTCATTAGGGTCAAAGAAACTCTCTAGGGTAGTGAGACCCTTATGCAATTTTTTGGAGTTGAGGTTGATGATTTGATCTCCATATTGATCATGCAATCTTGACAGATTTCTATTTGAAAATTCTACTTCATTCTACAAGAAATTCACAATTTGTGCATATAATTCAAAGACCTGCCAATTGATATCATTATCAGGAATAGTGGGCTTGACCTCCATTTTAATTTTCTACCTCTTCTCATCTTCAAGCCTTCTTGAGACACCATGAGATGCACCCACTATTGCAAGTCTATCAACATATCTATTTTCTTTTCTAGGAATGCTTTGAATATTAAATGCACTGAAACCTTCAAGTGAATCCCATACCCTATGTTTGTAAGACATGAACAAATTATTCTTAGTGATATTTTTATTCCTCACCTGATTGATCACAAAATCACTATCCCCATACACACTCAATGCTTGGATTCCTCTTCTTTGAGAAAGTAAGAGACCTTAAATTAGAGCTTCATATTTAGCTACATTTATAGTACAACTAAATTGTAGCATAAATGAGAAATAACACTTTTCTAATGTAGGAGAAACCAACATTACACCAGCCCCTAACCTATTCTTATTTCTTGATCTATCAAAGTACATGCTCATTGTTCCACTTGTATCTTCTTCAGCTTTCATCAAGTTATGGATGAGAGCATCCTTTTTTTATATGCAATACATGCCCAAGCCAATCTCTAAGGTTTTTGATATAGGGTCAAACTGATAAGCATTAGCCCGTTCATCCAAGAGGAAATTAGGTGTATTAGATAAGAAAGTGGCAGGCTGATTTGTTGTATCATTTTCATCTATTTCTAGGATGGTACGATTTGTATTGATGAGATTAGGAGTGTAGGACCCAATATGATGGAGGGCTAATGGTTCCAATTTAATTGAAGAATTGGTTCCATATCTAGTTCTGAAAAACATATATGACCAATCAGAAGATATGTAGGCACCTATTTGAGAAATGAAATCTCTTGATAAACAAATGGAAAAATGCAACTTGACTTCAGAAATTGATATATCTTGAACTATAATGTAACCTAGATAGGCATGTAAGGCCATTTCAATATTCCTAAGGATTCCTATGATCTTGACAATACTACCATCAAGTTGCAACGCATCTTTAACAATAGGTTCATATTTCATTTCTAAGGTATTAGCAACACACTTGGGAATTACTAAACTACTAGCCCATGAATCAATCATACAATTGTGAACTAGCTTATCTCCTATAAGCAAAGAAAAATAGAATGGAGGAGGTCTAACCTTTTTTCTTATTTCTACCTCCCTTAATGGTTGCACCAAGCTTACAACATTCTCCATGCTAGGTGGTTGATCTTTGAGTTCAATTCTTTCCAACTCTTGTTGTAGTAGCCTTCTTTGTGATGACACAGTAGTTACAACATACTATATAGAAATTTTTGCATTAGTCTTCCTCACTTTCACTACCACACTAAAAGAAGCATTAGATGTTCTGACAGAAGCCTTGGAAGTAGAATCTACAGGTTATTCACATTATCTCTACTTTCACCTTGCATTTGTTGCTAAGAAGCATTGGCAAGTTGATCCACATTGTGTTGCTAGGAAACTACTAGTATGCATGGTGCTAAAATTAATGTGGAAGGCTAATTAGGAGGTTGAGGTGCCATCTCTTCTGCAACTCTTTTCTTGATCTTGGTATTGTAAGCATAGGAATCTTAGTTTACATTACCATTCTCTTCTAGTAGATAGTTCATAAAAGAAAAATCATCCTACTAAAAGGTATAAATAGGTTGATTAGCATTTTTTTGTTGGGAAACCACTCATTCTATTATACTTAAGGCCAAGTAAGATTCTTCCTTTTAGCACATACAATATCCATAGGAGTAGTTACAAGAAGAGAAAAAATCTTGATCTTGGGAAAAGTTGTTCTAAGGGACTAAGGCCCTATTTAAGTTGGTGTTTGAAGACTAGGGGTGGTAAATAGGTCTATTTAGATTGTGAGGATGATTGATAGGTCTATTCTAATTGTAGGGGTTATGACTTTGGTTTAGAGGTCTACCATGAGTAGGACCTTGACTTTGGAGTTGGAGAGGCTTATTATTTTGATCTTGTTGCCTCTTCATGGTCACCAACTCATTTCCTATTTTATATATGACTTCCTTATTCTCCACCATCTTCCTTTCTTGATCCAACATCCTTCTATCCACATTTTGCATCAATGTCTACATCATAGCCTCAATCCTATCAACTCCACTAAAGGATGTAGAGGCTATTGGAACCACAACAAGAGGCTAACTTACAGAGGGAACATGAATAGGGGCTATAGTGGGCTGATGGTTGGGCATGCTAGGGAAAAAAGGCATTGGGGGTCTTCAAGTTAACTTCCCTCCCTATATCAAAATATTTTCAGACCTTATGGAAACCTCATAAGCATTTGGTAAGGTGTCTTCCCCTATAGATTGCAAGGTGGTAACAATGTCACCATTGAAGGCTCTGAGATAATACAAGAATGCATTGCTGAGAGAGGGATTCACTATAGTAGGTATTCTATCTTTCCTAAAATATATAATTGAAATTAGTCATATATTCATGGGGGGCCCTCTTGATAGTTTTTAGCTGCTCTAAAAGTGATAGGTGGTCACTTTTATCCTCAAAATTCTTACAAAAGGCTGCCCCTAACCCATCCCAATTAGTAATAAAGTTGTGAGGAAAACCTCTATACCATTGTAATATCTTTCCTTTCAAGGATGAAGCCAAAATCTTGACCACTACATCAACCTTAGAGATGCACTGGATATTACATACATTAAACACTTCTTGAATATGTTCAATAGGGGATGTGGAGATTTCACTAGTAAACTCAAGTACACTTTAGAGAGGGTATACTAGTGTGTCATGCTTTTGGGATAATAGAAGGAGCCTCCCACCATTAAAGGTGGCAAAATCATAAGCTCTAGCCATATAAGAAAGTGTTCTATTGATATGAGTAGACGGTATCATAGGTGGACATGTAAAAATAGGAGGAGTAGAGATAGATCTTATAGGGGTGTGTGCTACTGTCCCTCTCCTAACTAGTGATAAGGATACTCTAACTTTTCTTCTTGGGTTAGAAAGAGAAAGTTCTTGATACTGGAACTTACCTCTCAAAGATTCCCTTGTGTGTCTCTTGGGCATGACTCACAACAACTTTGACCTAGAAACTAGATGTGCTTTGAACCTTAGAGCTGCCAAGTACTTCTAAACAATGAGCCTCTCCAATGCTTTATACTGAAGGCAGTACTATCTCTTCAGCATGGACAAGGAATTTTTCCTGATGCCAGTGAACTTTGGAATATTAAAATATATGATGTCCCACTGGGCATGCCAAAAATTTTTGATAAAAAAGCTTGCACCCTTGTCCAAAGTCTTACCTAAGGACAAGCTCATGAAACATGAAAACAACCTCCAAGCTATGGGACTTGAACTATGAGGTTGTTTCTCTAGAGAAGGCCAACTTCCTCTACTATTAGGATGCACTTAAACTATTCTTAAAGAGAAAAGGGACAAGGAACACATGAAATAAACTACCTAATCTATTTTAAAGAGGTGATGCACCAAAATAGGGTGTTGAGATCAATCTCTTCCCATACATGCACAGTAATATTATTATGATAGTCTAAAGATATATAGATTCAAGCTTTGCTTTAATCTATAAACTACACATAGATCAAACAACCATATGAGTGACATAAGGAAAATACTTCACTTCTTATCATTCATGGGCCAAAGAGATATAGAGAATGCAAATTATAGATATCCACAATACATTGAAGAAATACAAATAAATTTACACAGTATGATGATAGTTGAAAGAGATAAGGCAAAAAGTCATATAACTTAGAGGCAATAGAGAGTTTATGTTAAGGTAGTACTAAAGAGATAGAGAAGATCCAACCCTAGAAAAGAGTGTAAAATTTCCCTTTATATTGCAAGCATAACTTGGATGACTTCCCTCATTAGACAAAATCAACTACTACAATCAAATCTCTAGGGAATAGTTACTACAAAGCTAAAAAGATCTAGCCATTGAGTAAATCCACACATGAAAGGATCACTTCCATACCAAATAACTCTCTAAGAGGTTAAGAGTGGTGGTTATTTAATCTCTAGCTAAATGAATGGACCAAAAAATGGTGGTGGGGTATTCCTTTTGCATTTATCAAGCCTAAGGATCAATGAGAGTAGTTGCATAAAATTAGAAAGATTGGATTCATTGTTCATAGGATTTCTCTTGCTGTCATCAACCTCCAACTCAATCATGAACCTTTGTCAAATGAGGTTTAACCATTCAATCCTACTACATGGACCAAACATTTCTCACCATTACACCATATTGTCAATGGTCCAATCCTTATGCCTTGCATTCAACCACCCACAGTCACAATCTTATCATTACCTTTTATTAATAACTATTACTTCTTGTGAAACTCCAATCCATTGAGCATCACTACCTTACAACCTACACTCAACATTCTTTGCTAACCGCCATAACCACATAAAACTTGAGGTTAGATCATATCTGCACCATTGTAGCTTAAAGTGATGTTATTATCTGACCCCCATGTTCAAGAAAAACAAAGAAACTACTACTTCAGGACTCAAACCTTAACCATTTCTTGATTTGTGAAGATCATGTGTTGGTCATAGATCTGGATGGTTTAATGGCATAGGACATGTCTTAAAATACTAAAGATATACCTTTTCCATACCATCATAACTTAAACCATAGAATATCAATGTAATTGTGTAATTAGGTGAAATCAAAACAAAGTGTACCTTTGCTACCTTGACCTTGGTCAACACTTAACAACCCGCAACCATGTGAATCACTCAATCACAACTTAAAATATCATAAGGCATAACATGAAATAAATAATATGGCCAATATTAAATCATTTCTTGAGAACCCTAGGTGACCATTAAAAAAAATCATTAATTGAATTTTATTTTTTGGTGGGAGGGAAACTTTGGGCTAACAGTAATTGACCTGACTCAGTTTACATAGAATTCTTGTGGTAACTAGCTTGACTTGGTTAGTACTAAAATCCTTCATTGACTGACTTAACTTGGTTAACCCTAGTTCTCAAACTAGGTTCTTTCTAAATTCTTCTTTACTGATAATGGTGTCCTCTTTAGTCCCCAACTGAGCTTGGTTACTACTAGTTGTGCTCAATTAGAGTGTGACATTTGTGTAACATCAATGATAATACACAATTGAATAATTTTTTTCAAAAATTACAAGGTCAACATCATCCCCCTATCATCTACAAGGGAATAAGAAAGTTGAATCTACAAATAAGAGTTTGATTAAGACCATCAAGAGAACCTTGGTGATAACAAGAAAGAATGGGATTGTTAGCTATAGCTAGTAGTTTGGGCTGACAAAGTGAGAGTTAAGAAAAAAATAGATGTTTCACCTTTTTATTTGGTTTATGGGATTCAAGAAATAATGCCTCAAACCAACCTAATAGATCTATATAGTTATATCTAAATGTATGATGAGGATATCATAGATGACATGCAAGAAAGGATGGATGAATTGGTATGATTAATTGAGTTTAGGAAGGAAGCTTCTACCTAGAATGCTAAGTTGTTATTACATACAAAACACGTATATGAAATAAAATAAATTGCAAGAAAATTTGAATAATCAGATTTAGTATTTACATGGAATGCTAGAATGGAAGATAAGGTTAAACATGGAAAGTTTGACCCTATTTGGCTAAGCCCATATTTGATTCATGAAAAATGGGGAGAAGATTCTTATCTTATCAAAGAACTATCAAAAAATAATCTAGAATTGCTAGTTCATGGAAAATTCTTGAAGAAGTACTTTTGTTGAAGATACTTATTTTCTCATGAATAGTAGGCTAGGCTCTTGTACATTTACAAATCCCTTTATATATTTTATTTCTTTATATATATGTTTTGTGATTTCCTACTATGTCTATGTGGATCCCTAAAAAATTTGTCAATGTGTCAATTATGTGGTCTTCTTATCCTAGAGATTTTGAATCCTTAAATGGATGCTAGCTATACATTATGCCTAGATAGAGCCTCTATTGGCCTATTTTTTTACCTTGTTTGAATCTTGAGAATTTGTTGTGAAAATACAATTTAAAAGAAGAGATTAGGGTTACATATTTTCTATTAAAACCCTAATTCTTTATCTCTCATGATTGTTTTTCATATTAGAAGCTTGTTAAAAATAGATTGATATAAGTATGAGAATGTGTTTCAATCATTTTCTTCTCAGTGATGTCAAACTTGCTACTTGTTGGTGAGACAACTACTTAGTTGATTTGAGTACTATCATTTGTGTGATTAATGAAGAGGATTTGATCAAATGAGATAACAAAGAACCTAGAGGAAAGGTTGAGTTATGATATCAAAAACGAGTACAAAGATTAGTTAAGATAGTGATGTTACAATGCATTGATTATCTACTATAGGTTGCAAAGATTGAATACACTAATAATGTCTAGAAGAATAAGTTAGAGGAATTGAGTCTACCAAGCTTGACCAAGTGGATAGTAGGTGTTGAGAAAAGTTAGTGCAAGTTGAGCAGAAAATAAGTTGGAGATGAGAAAAGTCAAAGTTTAGTGTATGTCAAGGGATACTGTGTAAGTCGGGTAAAGTTTAGTTGATGCTGAGCACTAGTAAACTTTAGTGTTTTTTAAGTTATCTAGTTGAAGCCAAGTGACAACATATTAATGTCGGTTGCTAGTATTCTTGTTAAATTATAGAATTGACAAATCTAAGACAACTATTTATTTTCTTGAATTTTGTGAAGCATATGGAAGATAACTTTAATGAGTTGGTGGCACAAAATTCATGGTAAACCATTTTGAGGTGAATTCAAAGAGGATTGAAGACAAAGTTTCTAGAAGGGACTAAAATGAAAAGATGGGTTGATTCATTGAATCCTACCTAATTCTACCTAACCCTAGAATGGACAATAGAGGATGAATGACAAAAGATCTTAATTTTCTATTTACAGAGATGGTTGGTCAGAAGCAAGGTTGGTCATGTTCATGAACCTAAGTTAGACAAGAGGTCTAAGGTATTGTTTCATTCAGTGACCAAATAGAAGAGACTACTATTGATAAGAAAATCAAGAATCCTTAAGGCTATGAATTCTTGAAGGGTGAACAAGCTATCAAAGCTAAAGTGTGTGAAAACCAAGAAGAATGGAGGACTTAAACATAGATCTATAATTTGCAGGTAAGTTGTAATTTGTTATCAGATCAAGCCTTACTATTACTCTCTAATCATTGTAGCACTCTAGGGTGAATCCTTTGGATTAAGATTGACCTAACAGTCATTTGTAAATCCTTTAACTGGGTGACATTCCAAGTGAATGATCTAAATTCATTTAACAAGGCTCACTCCTAATAGGATGATTGAAATCCTCTAACCAAGTCGCACTTAATAGTGTATATTGTAACCTTTAACAGGGTTGGCCTTTCATAGGGCATCACTTCAGAAGTGTGAGAATGAGTAGCATGTAACTGGTGATTTTTCCAAAATTGGGTCCCTACATAAAATCACTATGTCAAATGTGTTATTTAATCTATTGTGTTTCATGCTTACATTTTTGTAAAGTTGATTTGATAGTAACCTACAAGTTTAAGTGATTGTATGATCTAATGGATGCATGCATGTTGAATATGTTTTATGGATATGGATTTAGTAAGTTTTGAAAAGTTTTATTTTTAAATTTTGGGCCTTGGATAACCAATTCACCCCCCCCCCTCTTATTTATTCTAAAGAATTCCAAAAAAACTCTCATTTTGAAATTGTTTCATGCTCTTAAAAGATCTTTGAAACTTTAAGGTACAATCCTGCAACCAAAGGTTATCACTCTATCACTAGTTTTTCTTGCCATGAACTTTTTTATGGTGTGATGTGCAACATAGTCAAGTTCTTAGTGTCCACTTGGTCACTATTGTTAATTGAAAATGGTTGATCAAAATAGCAAAGTCACGATGCAATTTGTAAGTTGCTTTTGTAGTGTTGCACAGTTATGTATGGAGTCAAAATTCCAAAAAATAACCACTTGAAAAAGGCATTCATGCTCAATTGCTAACTTGTTAAGTAAACAAAGATAGGATATGTGAAGGAATCTAAACATAGAATTGTTTATGCATAACATAAATATTATGGTGTAATGGTGTGACTGAGGTTAAAGAAGTTGTTCATAGTTTCATAACCTAAAGTCAAAACAAATAAAGTGATGGAGCAACTTGAAGATCTCTTAATTGCATAATTCCATGCTAAGTTTGTAGTTTGATAGAAGAGTCATGATGATGTAAAATAGTTAGTGTGACATGTGAAAATTCTTGATCACTTAGTTGCAAGGTCCAAAGGATAATAAGAAATACAAGTTGCAACCTAGCAATCATCTTTGTTCTCATAGTTGCATGTCTAAAAGATACAATTAGGATAACACCTACAAATTAGAGAAAAATAATTAAGAGCTTATAAAGGCTTGGTCATTACTTAGTGACACAGTTAAAGTGATAAAGAAAAATTTAGGTAGTGATCACACAAATTCTTAGATTTAACATGTTTTTCACAATCACTAGCTTAAATGCTAATATTAAATTCAAGCAACGATGGCATGATTGTTGTTGTTTGAAGCTTTGTAGGATATGAAACACAATTAAATAAAAAGGGCATGACCATGCAATGTAGTCAAGAGATGAAAATTTATATGCAATCTCTCATTTGTGTGGTTATAAATACAAAGAACAACATAAGCTATGAAGCAACAATCAAGACACGATAGCAGTGTTCTCTTAGTTGCATAGCTAAAGTCACAAGATAAAGCATAGACTACAAAGAAATGACAAGGTAATTTTATAAGGTTTCTCTCTTTCACAAGGCTAAGGGATTAAACATAAAATCATATAGCAATGTTGTGAACAAGGATTTCTCATAGTCACATGCAGAGATAAGGGTTAGAAAATAAGCTTTGTGATGCTGTGAATAGCTTGCAGTTACCCAGTGTTTACATGGTCACAACATAAGGACTTAAACAATAAATTGGCTATTGTAACCTCATGATTACCAAAAATATGGGTATTATCTAAAAAGTAAATGTTGGCAACTACAAGTGTCGTAGAGCCAGATTGTGATACTCTTTGAGTTTTTGAAAATTTTCATGCATGGTGACTTAAAGACACCACTAATGCTATTCTATGTTCATAAAACATTCATAAAATTTTAGAACCAAAAAGAGAACTGAGCATAATTTTGTTCAAGAGATTTGAGTTGCAGAAGAAGTGCTTGAAGAAATTGAAACAAGAGAAAAATGGCACAAGAAGAGGGCAATTTGATAGCACAAATCAGCATAGATAAGTTTTTGAAGGTGTTGAGAAATCTAAGACAAAGCTAGCTATTTTATATATAGAGGAGTGGGTTTACTTTCTACCAAGATCAAAAAATGCCCAACAAGTAAATTCTCATTTATGCAAACATACATATAGTTTCTGTAGAGATGCAACTATGCCAGAAAATAATGAGAGTGAATTATTCTAGTATTTTTACAATAAAAGGTTAGACAATCCACCAATCTACAATCCTTGAAATATAAACTTAGTAAATTTAATCATGCAAGAGGTGATAGTTTACATGGACTTGGTGAAGGCCCTAATCAAATCCTATGATTCTTAAACTCATAGATTTCATAAGATTGATATGAGTCTATTGTGCACCTTGGGTAGGGAGGCATTAATAGAAGTGTTCAACATTGGAGGACTGATGACAAAGATCATTACAAAATAGAAAATGGATGAGATCTTCAAGAACTATAGAAGCTTTTTACTTGTAGGGTCATGAGAAGACATATGCCTAAGTCCAAAATTGAAAAGGGTGAGCTCCCTAAAAAGGTAGGAGACTTCATGCCCTTGGAATTTTTTAGAAGATACTTCCAATATACTATTTTTGGAAATCATAAGTTGATTGGATTGGGCAATATGATGCATGATCTTGGAAATTTATACCCCATAGCCCTAGACATAAAAGACATGCATCATAATATAGGGTATGATTTTGTGACCCATATTAAAAATGTTATGCACAATGAGATTACTATTTCTCAAAGGGGAGAGATGAGGAATTTCAAATTCAATCATTGTTCATTGCTGATAAATATCATTCTTTATAAGAATGTAGGGCACATCAATCCTGATTTCATTGAAGGGATAGAGAAGAATGGATGAAACTTGCTAGTATAGTTGTGGACTTAGTTATGACAAAGGTTTACCCTCATTCCAAATCTATAGCTTTCTATAATGATTTTTTTTTCCAATTTCAAACATGTTAGCTGATATAATAAAGAGTTCCTAGGGTTGTTAGAATGCTATTTAGACTATCTACATGTCCTAATGAGGATAGGAGGTTATGCTATGATTGGGAATGTCTTTTCCTTTTTGAGAATTTTGCTATTATAAGGGTTTATGGATTCCCCCAACCTCCCCATGTTTTTCCTAAATACATTCCAAAGATAATGGGGATTGTTGAATCATTTTGGCAACTAATAATGATGAACCAAGAATGCCTAGGGCCTATAATAAAAAATGGTTCCTTTGTTTGTAGAAATGTCAAAGTAGGGGATTTTTTCATAGGGAAAGATGCAACTGAAGAAATAGATAAATTCATGAGAATATTCTTATTTCCCTAAGCCTCTATTAGGACCTACATTAATGACCTTCTTAGACATGCCCTAAAGAAAATGAGAAAGTTCACTCTACTAAATAGTAAGCCCTATCGGGAAGAGGATGTGATCATGAACAACATGGAAATTGAGGATTGCAAAGATAGAATATTGAAATGGAAACAAATTATGAGAGTAGAAGAGGAGATGAAATGAATCAATTCCTCTTTTAAAGGTTTCTATCACGAGGATAGATACCTAGATAGATATAATAAGTGCATAAGAAATTTTGATAGCATAATATCTCAGGTACCTCATGAAATAAGAGATAGAGAAGCACTTGAATCTCTAGAGCATGATGAGATCATAGAGATTGATGATGATGAAGATCAGCTAGAGAGTTCAACGTGTGCCCAAGGTCATAGAAAGAAATAGAATATGATTGAGATCCTAGATAAGGAAAGAGAGAAGCATTGCAAATTATGCCAGGGGGTACCACTTGTATTTTGATGATATCAAATGTAATTTCCTGATAAGACAACCCACCAAAAATGAACAATTCCCAAATAATCTTAAGCTTGAGGAAAGGATGCTAGATAATAGGATAATCCAAGATTAAGAATTTGTGAAGGATGATGACTTCATAAATACTAAGGAGATCAAATAGAATCAACTCATTTTGTAGTTGTAGCCAGCAGATTCCCAAGAAAAATTTGATGAACTAGTGCAAAATCTGCAAGAATATGGTCCAAATAGTAAGATCCTCACTGTGGATGAGGCCAAAGAGTTGGTGAAGAGAAATGGGATGTTTCTCTTCCTTGGATGGGAGCTCAGCTCATCCTTCATGCTAGATTAGATAAGAAGGCAAAGGAAATTTGTCTCATTTGAGGAGACCAATATTGTTGGAGAGTTGTAGGGGTCTAGATTTATTGTTGACTCCAAAAAAATGGCAGTGTCGAGCATGGCCCATGACTCTAACAAACTAGAATTGATGCAAGTCAGAGAATCTCCCTAAAGAAATATGATATTCTAGAATGTCACTACTACATCAAGTAGTTAGATTCATAATATGATGAATACTATTTCACTCAAGGGGAAGAGAAAAATGGATATGCTTGAAGGAAAACTGTTCTAAACATAAAACATATCCATTGAACAAGAAAAAAGTATGAGGAATAACTTATAAAGACTTATATATTGGAGCAAAAGATGATTTCCCTAAAAAATAAGGTGAGAACTTTGAAGAATGAAACCAAACCTACTAAAGAGGTCAAAGATCAAAAGATCCAAATAGATGTTGATTCAAAAAATATGGGTATGGATCAAAAGATTAAAGTAGAGGAGTTGGAAGTAGGAAAAGAAATAGAAATTAGAACAATAGAGAGTATGCTCTATCATAAGATAGTTGTTCTCAAACAGGCTTCCCAAAATCTCCACAATAGCTACATTGTATTATAGGGAGTACAGTACCATTATACAAAGGCACTGTCCATTCTTTCTCCCTTATTCACTAAGTGGGGCCCCTACATTCCTTTTTTTTATAAGTTGGTCCTAATTTTGGTCCAAAAGAAAGAATTTCCTAAAGAGATCATCATCTCTATTGGAAAAATGATAAACAAACTAAAATAATTAAATACTTTCTTTTTTAGTAAGTTGTAGTTAAAAAGTAATAAAATGAAGACCATTGCCAATGGGACACCTACCTTCATATATAAAATTGTGGATGATGAAAATAATTTCAAAGAACAACAAGAATAGTCAGATTCTTTTAACAACATTTTGAAGCATGAAATCTTTATTTCCCGCAACAATGGAGAAACTAACATAGTAGTAGCTTTTGATATTGTTGATCTTCTGTACAAGTTAGAATTAGACATGAATAAAATAGTTGTAAAGCTTAGAGCTTTAACTAATGCAAAATGAAATAAGTACCTAAATAAGTTGAACACTATTAGAGAAGCCACCTGGGTAGATGAAGGATTAAATATTACTATTTGGGAGGTTATAACTGACATAAAGGAAATTCCATCTGGAGATAGCGAATGAGCATGAAAGTAAAAGTCAAAGAATATGAAGAGGGAGGAAAAATATTCAATAGAGATACCTTATCTTGGTGGTTCACCTGTTTCATGTATACTCTCCTTTAAAATTACAAAGTTGCTCCTGAACATCCATAGTGATAGTTGTTCTAATTTTGGCTACTTTCCAACATTCTTTCTATAACTCTCTTGTCTTATGTGATAAATTTTTTGTATCTTGTTTTTTGAACATGTGTCCTCCCATTGTTACAATCCTTTTTCTATAAAATGATTTCCAATATGTGGACTGAGGGTCTAAGTTCCATTTTGGTAAATTAAGTATTCTTCATTCTTGAGTTAGTTCAAATATACTGTATATTCCTTTTTGTTCCAAAGATGGAATAAAAAAGGAAAGTTAATAGTTGTTGATGTATTTGAGTTGTTTTCTAATTGGAAGTGTCATATAATTGTATATTTTCGAAGAAATTAATACAAATATGTAGATAGTTAGCTATTCATTGTTAGATCTTGTCTCTTCCTTTTTAATCATTTAATTATTTGAGGTTCAATAGTGAAAGTTTATTAAATTTTAGTTGTAATTCATTTTGAATTATATTTCACTTTAGTTTTTCTAATGATCTAATGGGTTATGTAAATGCTTAATGTAAATTGGAAGAATTATTTGGTTTTCATTGAATATTTTGATAAGAATGATATTTGAAAATAAATATTGATATTCTTACCACAAAGTTTTAAGATAGATTTGATAATAGATGCCAAATTCCTATGAAGTTAATAGCCCAATGGATAAGGAACTAGTCATCTAATGAAGAATGATATATTTTGGAATGTCTTTATAGTATAAATATTTTATAAATCAATATCTTTATGTTTTACTATTGTAGATTTGAAAAGTAAGCATATACTTGATTCATGGAGTTCTAGGGTTTGAGAAAATATCTATTTATCATCTTTGTTACAGTCCTATAATAAGACAAAAATAAGGTAATCATCTTTTATTTTTGGAATTCATGTTGAGATTTTAAAATTTAAAGATATAGCGAGTGAATTCCAAGGTATACCCACTTGAATTTTGTAGAGTTCAATGTCGAGAAAACATCAGATTCTTGTCAGTTGGTCCTCTTTTTGTGTTCCTCAAAATACCCATTATGGTTTCTAGCTAACTCTTAGGCATTCTGATCTTTTTAAGAGGTTGTTAAAATTCTATCAAATTAGAAGCCAACATCACTAAAATGTGTTATCCCTAGGACATCATGTATCGTCCATAAAAGCATCAAATGAAATTGAAATGGTCTTTGTCCTACTAGTCTAGAGACATCATACATAGTGACATTCTTCCATAAATATGATAATTTTTCAATAAAAATCTCAATATATACATTGACATTTTTAATTTGGTACTTACCTAGTTGAATGAACAACAACATTACATAATTAGTGTGACCATTTTACTGCAAAATTTATAATGACATGTACATAACTATTAAATGAAAAAAATTACTTGGAATAATTATTTTTGACTTGATGTTCTCCCTCTGTATTGACATACATGGAGGAATGTTATTGTTGATAACAAAAATGGGCCACATCAAGTAAACAAATCTCATCTCTCCAATGGATTAACACTATCTACAATCAATGAAAGCCTGAGATTAAGAGGTTCTTCTTTAAGGGGTAACCACTTTTCCTCTATGTCCTTAAATTCCAAACCATCCATAGTATTATATAAATGCATCTCAACTTATATTGCATGCATGGTATTCCATAAATTGAGCCAAGCTAATACCCCTAAATAACTCTTGCACATGTGAAATAATGAGATATAAAAAAGAACTTTGTGATGCACATTTTTTGTTATTTGATCTATTTGATATCTACTTGTTTGAAATCTAGGTCATTCTTGCTCAAATTCATGCTCTTTATGATATACAATATGATCATTGGGACATGCTTCCATTTATTGATACCTCATCCCAATATCTTTCATAATGGAAGATAACTCAATATGAGAAAGGTATAATGATTGATGGTGGCAACAAAAGATCACCTATCAATCTACAACAAAAAATATAATTTATTCATATAAACAATATTAATGACACATGATTCACTCTTCATTAATCATAATGACAAATATAACATTCCTTAACATATGTGACATTGTTATGTTGGATCCATTCATAACCTTTAAGTCCATCAACAAAATTATAGGAGAAAGAAGAGTTATTTGAGACCCTTCATAAATGGTTGTATCTACCTTCTCAAGTAGAGGCATATTATCAACATAAATGCCATTATCATGATCATCATCACATATGTCAGTAAAAAATGTGTCTTGAATCAATGTATTTGTACCATCATCTTCAAATGCTTGAAGGATTTCTGAGTGAATCAAGAACATAAATGACAGTGGAAAGCTTATTAGTGAATCAATGCATGAACTAAATAGAAACCTAAACTTGCAAAGTGATTTATAATAATATAGATCGAAACCCTAATATTTTATTTCTAATCATTATAAATAGTTTGTATAGAAATATTTTTAACAGAAGTTGATTTAATAGTCATTTGAAGAACTTAACAATCTGTGTAAATCCTTTCATAAGGTGACATTCTAAATGGAATGGTCAAAGTCCTCTAACAAGGCCACTCCTAATAGGATGATTAAATCCTCTAACTAGGTCACACTTAATAGTGTGTATTGTAACCTTTAACATGGTTGGCTCTTAATAGAGCTCACTTCAAAAGAGTGAAAATATGGTGACATGTTTCTATTGGTTTTTTCCAAATTGGGCTTCCACATAAAATCCTAGTGTCAAAGTTGTGTTGAATGCTTTATATGTTTTACATTTTATATTTGTCAAAGGATGATATGTTTGAGATAGTAATTCAATCATTATAGTAGAGACCAGACAACAATAGGATAAGTGAAACCATGAGTATTTATGTTTAATAGTTCAAATGGTTGTTCAAATGGTACTTAAGGACCTTGAGTAATTGATTCACCTCCCCCCTCCCCCTGCTCAGTTATTATAAAAATTTATAATAGATTGCATCAAGAGATTTATTTTCTTTATAAGATATTAATTTAATGATATAATAAACAACTTACCAATGGATGATAATCAAACTCCCCTTCAATGTGATCATGGTTGTTACAATGTCTCTTAGTTTTTTTGATGTTAAATCATCTAATCTTTAGGCCCTTTCAATTTTTTCAAGGACAATAACATTTTCCATCAGCTCTTGATTTGAATTTGGATCACAATCTAGGAAGTATCTTCCTATTTTATTATTTTCTTATATTATATGATCTTATTCAATGGGCTATCAAAAATTTGGTCTATAATTGTCACAAACTAAGCAAAATGATGCTGCAAGTACACTAGTAATCTTAGATCTAGCTATATATGGAACTTGAAATATTACTTGGGAAATCATGTTTTAGTATAATATATGATATTAAGATACTTGAACATAGAAAAACTGCAAAATGAACCAAAACCACCTTAGGCATGACAACATAGATGACTAATTTATATAAAAATAGTTGAATTCAAATAAAATTATACACGAAGAACTATATCAAACTACAAAAGATTAGGGGAAAGAAGAATAATATCACAATTAAACACTATAACTAGTAGTATAACATGTAAGAGAGTTTTATTATGCAATAGGTATATTAAAGATTCAAGAGCTTACATGTACAAATGCCTATGTTATCTTCATGTTCAACAACTAAGCTAGATAATTCGCTAATTTGTTACCTAACCTTATTATTGGTAGTTCAGTATGTTTCTCTTTAATTCAAAAACTAAAACATAATTTAAGTTAGATAGTTATAAGTAAATCAAATGATGGATTCGAAAAATTTCTACTATTAACTCAAAAATATTATCAAGAATGATGTTCAATAAAATAACAATACACATGATTAAACAAAGAAAAATATATAAGATTAATGTGTTTTTTAGTAAATTTTTTGAGTACTCCTCCATAAATTATAATGGACAGCAACATTGACATGGTAAAAAACTCTATTAGGGAGACATAAGGCATTTGAAACTAAGGGTCGATGTTTATGACGAGGATAGTGATCTAGAAAAGAGAGGGAAAAAAATGAATTTCCATCAAAATTTAGGAAGTTATCTCAAGTTCTAATCAATTTTTCATCTATCATTATGATAATAGATCAGAGTTAGATGGTTTGAAACTTGGATTAAATTATTAAGACATAATATAATCTATAAATAACATCAAATTTATTTATATTTTGAGTTAAAAAATCTCACTACATTAACCTTAGATACATTATGTTATAGAAAAAAATCTATAATCAAACAAACATATATGTGAATGATGTTATTATATCTATAGAAACATAAGTAGTACCAAACAAGTGTTTCAATGTGTTTAGGGTCATCATGTTGTTTGGTGTATTTTCCTTTGGACCCAATAACATCATGTGGATGAAGAGTCAAGTCCATGAGTTAACATTGGTCAAAGGCCCTAAGGAGAAGGCCCCAAGGCCACTCACTCTTCAATAAATTCCATCAACATTTGGAACTACTCCTCTACAATAATCATCATTTAGAATTTCAACTTAATAGGTCCAAATAGTTTTTAATATTATCATTTGGAACTAGTCCTCTATAAAAATCATCATTTAGTAGATATCAAATGATCAAATGAGAGGAAACAATTGAGAGCTTATATTGACACAATTTTTAGATGATTATATGAAATGAAATGAGCATATGAGTAGGAAGAAAATAGATAGACATTGTATATAGATAAAGGCATGAAATAGATGATTTTTTAGTACTTTATATAGACACTCAACATTAAGTATGCACATATCACCATTAGAGATCAAATGGGTGCATGGGAGTATACACAAAGTAAACAATAAAGGAGGCAATTGAGCATACCAAGGAGTTCCAAAAGCTCACACTTGTTGAGGTCCACTTTAGTTTGGACCTTCCTATGAAACTACTTTCTAAAACCTTTCTCATGAGATAAAGTGATATGAGCTCTTTATCAATGGGATGAAACCTATACCTAGGAGACAGTTGTGCATAACAATTATTATGATTGTAACCAAAGTAAAGAGCCTCCATTATTGAATTATCTTCTCAATCTTCCCAGTCAACCTTTTACAAAATCTAATATGTGGGTTGTGGGGATATGTTGTGTTTAATTCTTATATAGGTTTAGTTATGAGAGGTGGGAAAATAGGACAAGATGGGATATGTGGAGACGAATAGATCAAAGATGAAAACAAATGAAAGTAAGTTAATATATGTGTTGTCAGTAATGGTAGAAAGTAAGTGAATGAAAAATTAGGTCATAGGGGAGAAGAAAGGATTCTGTGGCATTGTAGCTAACAAGGATAAATGATTATTTGGATTTCCTATTGCATGAAAGAGGAGATAGAAAAGAGCCTGCCATCAAAAGACCACATCATATTTGTGTATATCAAGGAACTGCATTGTTTAGTGCCTAGTCATTCATCACTATTTATATTATTACCCCCAGTGAAAAAATCCTAGATATTTCTTATCAAATAGCACCTAAATTTATAAATAAAATCCCAATAAACTAGAATTAAAAAACACATAATTAGGGTCAGTGTTTATCCTAAATGAATATATGAATGCCATGAGAATAGGTGTGTTATATAGTTTTCATAGGGGGTTGTATTTGTACCAAAACTCAATGTTGATAGGAAGTTATCCTAAAAATATTGGGGCCAAAAATTGTGTTTCTCAAATGTGACAAAAGTTATAGTATCCTTATGGTGTAACTAATGGTGTTCTTACACAAATTTTTAGCAGTTTCAAGAAATTTCATTTTCAAATAAAATCATGTTTCAAGCTAGGTAATTTCATTTTCAAATCACATAAATTAGGTTTCAAATAATTTCATTTTGAAATCACATAAATATTTTTTCAAACAATTTCATTTTTAAATAACATAAACTTGAAGCAGTACACGTCCTTACTTAGGCAATGTCGATAATATGTGGGTTTGTTGTGTTGAGTGACTCACATGTAAACTTGGCAATCAGACCCTATGTTGACCAAAATTTTCTTTCTCATGTAGACAACTATGAAAATGAATGTCTTTGTCTTTTTTTCAATGTTTGTGTGTAACTGTCATAATCTTGACAACCATGTTGCAAGTAGTCAATATTCTAATGATATGGGGGGTGATTGGAATATTGTTTTGCTCCACTATTAGAAATGGAAGTTGGAAATTAGGGGAAAATATAGTAGTGATTACAAGAAAAAACCATAACCTGCAAATTCTCCTCTATTAAGATCTATAGGTACAAAGTTATCAAAATATCTTTTAACATTTTTTATTTTTTGGTAAAAGTGGACAAGCCACTATATATATATATATATATATATATATATATATATATATATATATATATATATATATATATATATATATATATATATATATATATATATATATATATATATATATATATATATATATATATATATATATATATATATATATATATATATATCATTGCAAACCTAGCATCGTTGCAATATTTACAATTGACTAACATCAATATTTACAATCTTGCTATATCAGTGAAAAACACTAACACCATCAAAATTCAAAGTTTGTTGAATTTTACAATGTCATCACACATCAAGCATGAAGGACAAGACTTGAAATCAGTCAAAAAAATATTTTCAACAATTTGTAAAACATGCCTAAAGTGTGGGAAAATAAGCCAAGAAGGTAGGAAGAAACCGCTAAGCTATCTTTCTTCCATGTCCTCACTTGAAGCATTGAAAGTAGGGGTGAATATCATGCTAGGATTTACAGAGAATCCCCATCCAAAATTTGGACATGATAGGGGAGAAATGTCCCAACCTAAGCTCGAACCCTTAGCAACAACATCTAAAGTACCAATAGAAATGCTAACAGAAGATGGCACACCCCAAACACTTGGTTTGGTGACATCTGAGTGGGGAAGTTGAGTAGTCTCATCTGAGACATGATGGATAGATTCAGGAACATTAAAAGCTGAGAATGGCTAAGCACCTGGTTCACTAATCGGATGTGTTGGAGTAGCCAAAGGTGTCTTTTTTTGGGAAACTTTTTCTCGTGCATTAGAATTTTCCATACCTAAAATGTCAATCACAAAAAATGCAACTTTCTTTACCTCCTCTGTCAGCTAATAACCTAAAGCACATGTCATGAATTGCAAGGTCTTGGTCACAAATCAAGGATTATGCTTTTCAAATGTCTTTTACATCATTTCAAAGATCATAACTCTTCATCGTGCATTTCAACTTATTTTCAGCCCAAATTTCTGGCTAGACCACCTTGAGAGCAAGAATTTCCAACCTTGACATAGATTGGAGGAGATCCATGGTGTTAGAAAAGAAAATAGAAACCAAAGTTGAAGGATATAGCACATTTCTTGCAAATGCAGAGAAGAGATCTTCCCCAATTATAGTTTGAATTACATGGAAAATGCTATGAGAATGCATGATGAACATAATTTCCAGAGCTACATCATCAAGAGGATGAGAAAGGGCATCTTCATCCAATGTCAGATGAAGCTTGATTCTGAGATTTTTTGGGAGAATATCTTTTACCACTAATCATTGTTAATAATTAATCAATGTTAATAGATTTTTTGGGAGATTCTTTGAACATAATATCTTTTAACATTAATCAATGTTTCTAACTAATTTTGTAATAAGTCAATCTTGGGTGTTAAATGATGTACTACTTACCCCTAGTTTGCATTTTTTTTTTTATTGCCAAACTCTTTTAGGTCAATTTTATGTTTGATGATTAGTAGCATTACTTGAAGATTATTAGATATTGTTTCAGATTCAATTGATATATAATGAGATTACTTGATACTCTATACTTCATGTATGCATGATGATTATTAAGGTGTTTTTAGTTATTGATGATGATTAGTTAGATGGATTATCATATGTGTTTTCTTATGGATACTTACCCCATACTGCATGTGTATGATGTGTGTGTATGTTTTCTTTATGTATGGCATTTCTGATGTGGTTAAGGAAGGGAGTCATAGTCACTTGCTAGTCGAGATCTACATGATGCACCACTTCCTGCCATTGCCTATTTAGCTAAGAATATTTTGTTTGTACATGTGTGGATTTTATGCAAGTTCTAGGTACTAGGTATCAACTTTCCTAAATTGCCAAGATAAGCGTACCCTATCACATTATCTCAATGGTAAGAGAGGGGAGATAAATTCTTAAGTCCAAATCCTAAACCTTTAAGCCATTTGTCCTGGAAAATTAGGACAAGTATTTGAGTTGTTCACATTTTGAATGTGTCGGATGGCATTAATTCGTGATTATAACCCTTGAGTTTGATTTTGTATGTGTTTGTCTTTATTGGGTTTTCGTATTTTGTTTGATGAGTCCTTGGTATTTTTGTATTAATTGAATCAGATTAAAAGATTAAATTAATAATTTAATTTAATGGAAAATTATTATGATATTTTAATATTTAATTATATTTAATTAATTGAGAAATTAATTACGTAAAAAGAATTAAATTTGAAGATTAAAGTTATAAGAATAATTTTAGAATGTGATGACAGTTATTTAATTTAATAATAATATATTTAGATTTTATTTTTAAATAAATGCTAAATAATAATATTATTTAAATTAATAAATAGTTTATCAAATTAAACGTTCAAAAATAAATTGAGAAGTGGAAAAGGAAATTAATTGATTAAAAGTTTTAAGATTGCATGATGCATGCATGAGACTAAATTTAATAAATTAATTGAAAGAGAAGTCAAGTAAAAATTAAATAAAGTTATTTTATAATTCAATAAACGTGCATAGAAAATGTAAAGAAAAGATAAAGAAAAGTTAATAAAGAGTTGAAGTTTGGTGAGCAGAGAGTTCTCTCGGGTGAACACACAATTAGTGCCCCAATTTTAGGAGAGAACTCCATATCACAATTTGAAGGTTCATTTTCAAGGGACAATGAATTTTGGAGGGGAAAAGGAATTTCAGAAAAGAGAAGGCTTTGAGAGGAGGAATTCCTCTACAATCATCTCAAGCATAGTGATTAGCATTAGAGTCCATGTAGACGCTTGTAATTATTTGCTCAATTTAATACACTCTTTCTTTCATGTCTTCATCGTGACTGTCTAATGGCTATCTGAATATTTCTTGTTATGGGTGCTTTCAATTTTGTGAATTTCTAGTATACATGTTAATTCTTCTATATATGTAGAGATGGAAATATCTTAGAAAATCTCATTGATTAATTTTGCAAATTAGATATTAAATTGGGGAGGGTTTGAGAATTAAAAAGAAAATTTTAATTTAGAAATTCAAATGGTTGATCAAATTTCTCTTATTAGACTAGAATTGCAAATGTTTTTTAAAAATATATATGTTATTCAAAATGTTATTGTTGGGGGTGGGGTCATGTCTAAAGTAATGCTATAAAATTTGAAACAAAATATAAATTGAAGAAAAAAATATAATTAAAAATTTATTAGGTGAGGAGGTGGGTTTTACCCACTACCCCCACCTTACAACCCTCGCTATCTGTGGTTTCAATTGTGCTAACCATAGTGTGGACTATGGAAGCAACAACATTTATTGCTACTACGGCTATAGGCCCACTACGACTGACGACCCTTTTAAGGAAGTTGTACAGCTATTAAAAAGCCAATGGGCTTTATAAATAAATGTTGTGTCTTTTAATATAAATTTTATTATAATTTTTTATTATAATTTTATTGAAATTAAATCATATTTAATTTAATTTATTAAATATTAAATTTATTAAATATTAAATTTATTAAATTTAAATTGTATTTAATTTAAATTATTAATTATTAATGAGTGTGAGTTGATTTCCACAATCCATTAGCAATATCAGAGTTTTCCTGGAATTTGATCGTGTCTAAATTTTTTAGCATCAACGTTTCAGATCACACATAGTGATCCATCATTAGGATGAAGAGAAAGAGAATAGAAAAAATATGTAACGAACTAGAGGAGACACGGAGATATAAAAAGAGGAGGGAGTGGGGGTGGGGTGGAGGACATGAAGACCGAGAGGGGGGAGATTATAAGATGAAAAAGAAGAACAAAATGAGTTTGATTTAAAATGAGAGAAGAAATTCAAAATTTTAAAGCAATAAAAAATAAATAAATAAGAACACATGGACTGATAACTAAAGGGCAACCAAGGTGAACAAGCCAAAAGATTAAGAATGAAACCTAACCATAAAGAATATGAAAAACTAAGAAAGATGAGACAAAGATAAAATTTGAAACCTATAAGCATACAAATAATAATAATAAAATGGACATATAAAATAAATGAATGAGGACGTATAAATATTATAATGATAGTGATTGTAATGTGTTTAGTATGCTCTATGATGGGATGTATTTACTATTTTTTATTGCTTTTCATTCTTCTTGTGTGAAGCTGAGGTGTATGCTTATGAGATACCTGGCTTAACCATTTTGAGTCTGTGATGAGTTATTTTTGGGATGCTTTCCAATTGCTCATAGAGAGCTAATGTGATTATTGTGAATCATCCCTTGATGCTTTCCAGTCACTTGTATAGGACTGAGGTGATTTTTATATGATTCTTTGATTTATACTTTTATGAACCTTAGGTAGTTTATCTATATGTAATGTCGGGAAGTGGCTTGCAATGGGGGCTAGGGCCCTAAGTGGCTACCAGGGTAACCCATTGTGAGTTGTTTAATAAGTGAAAAAAATACACTAAATAGAAATAAATGGAACCTAATAAGAGTCTTTGTATGTTCTTGCCCATGCCTTGAGTGCTAGTACATACTAGGATGGGAGTAGAGAGAATGCTTGATTGTGACCTTGCATTTGTGGTATGCCTTTTCAGTATGAGAGGATACTAGTGGCCACATAGGGATCACTGGGGGGCTGGGGTCTTGAGAGACTGCTAGGGTAACTCTAGCATGATTCATGCAATGACACTTGCTTGCTTACATAATATGTTTCCTATGTGTCTTTGTGTGCCTTTGGGAATTCAATGTCGACTTATCTTGGAACCTTTGAGTTAGATTTCTTTTAGTGTTCCTAGACTTGGAGAGTATTTTTGATGTTTGGATTGATATCCTATTTGGGACTTGAGACTATCTCCTCAGAGTGGTGGGATTGGGCCATTTAGGTTCCATGTGGTCGGGTGGTAGTACTTTTTACTCTTACCATTGAAATCTATTTGTGGTCATTGTGGTTGAAGTTTCCTTGTCTACATTTCCTTTCATTCTATCTATGTATCATTATGATGGATGGTAATATTTTATGATGGATATTTATATCTTTCATGGTGGATGGATATATCATGTATGTTAGATGGTTTCATTTATTTTATTCTACTTGTATCAGTCATTTGAGGAGGATGATGTATTTCTAGTTCTGCATATGTATATTCTTTAGCCTTTCATACCCTATGACATGTATAATGGATGATTAAGCATTCTGAATTTCATTTTCCAAGAGGCATTCAGAACAAATGTAGATTATTTAAATGGACATTGGAATTTTAATTATTCTTTCATATTGATGTGGTATTGGATGGACTTAGTATTAATTAAATTTATATTTGATTCAACACCATTGGATCCTTAAGGAATGTAACCTATTATGTACGTTTATAGATGATTGTATGTTATTGCTTCTACTACTTTATGTTTGATGTGCATGTTAATCTTCTTGATAAATAAAAAAATGTTGGCAAACTTAGTAAAACTTTAGGTTATTTCTTTTGGATCCCTTGGTGGGGTATTACAAATGATCTTGGAATAGATTAAATCCCCCAATAACTATTTCCCTGTCATGCTTCAAAATTTTCAATCCATCATAATGTTGACTAACTTTCTTGTCAAATTAAATAATACTTAAGTCACTGTCTTTCAAATTATCTACAAATTTCTCTAATTTCTCTTTTCTCACCTTGATGGCTTCACTCACATCTCATGTATGTTTGTGTGCTCTTGTATGCTTAATGTATAACTTTTTACCATCTAATATACATATCCTAATATATTTTATACATGTATTTATAATTGATGAGTCATTCTTGATGTTCTCACATACCTGATCGAGAATTTTTTCCTCTTGATATACTTCAACATTCACTCTTATTGATTCTTCAAGTGTGGCATAATGAGCATCAAACTCATCAATCACTTTCTCCAATTTCTAATCCATGTCTTCTTCTGCAAAATTGTACTAGAAAAAGGTAATGTCTTTTGAAGTCTATCGAATGCTAGTTCCAATACCTTTTGAGTGTTGACTTATTTTCAAACTACTCAAATGCCTCAATAAATGAAAAATCTGATATTTGCATAAAATATTTCTTATCCATTTCCTCTTTCATCAAATTTTCTATATCTCCTCCAATTCCAAGACTTGCTAGTAATGCTTGATATGTGAGGACTAAAGAACTAGAAACATCTTTACCTTTACCATGTATCTAGTTGGTGTCTTAATAAGAGGTTTGGTCAAAATACTTTGGAATGCTTCCTTTGATATGTGCACTTCTTTTCACCGCTTATCTATTAAGTTCTTCTTCTCTACTTTTGGCCTTTGTTCTAATGAAATTTTCTTTGTGTGGTCATATCCTATGGGTAATGAAGAACGTTCTTGATTTGCCACTACTAGAATGATGTCCTCTTCATTATTCTCATTATAATACCCTACCAAGGAACCCAAAATAAATTAGCCTATTGTGTCACTAAGTTTGCTAAACATTCTTTTTTTGAAAGATTAGAACAAACAAGAGATAACATAGCAAAAACAGTAACTCATATACACACATAGCTAATAAAATAATAGTTACATATCTCAAGGGTTCCATGACATTAAATCACATACATAGGCTTTATTAAGATTAAATCTGATACTTAAAAAATTAATCATCATATGATAACCAAATAATGAAATAAAATAAAATAGTATACAAGTACATAAGATGCCACATGGCATAATCAAAATGCATAATTATCCTTTGTACAAGTCACAAGGTATGAAATGCTAAAATATTGAACATCATGATAAGATACAACATCTCATAGGATCCTAAATAATCAAAGTACAATAAACTAGAATATGACCATAGAATGAAATGACAAGACAAGAAGAATAGACCAAGTGCACAAAATCATCCAGCATCAACATCTAGCTTTCAAAATCTCAATGGTATAAGAAACACTACCACCTAACATTGTGGACACTAAATGGCTCACTCTTATCATGTTGAGGAGATAATTCCAAATGGATAACAATCCAAAACTAATAACAAGAATCTAGGTCAAGGAATCTTGATTGCAATCTTTCTCAATGGTACTAAGTACACAAGTAACATCTAATTCCAAATGCAACAAAGACACATAGGAAACCTAATATGGATGTGGGTAAGTGTCATCACATGACCCAACTCTAAGATCATCCCAGAAACCTCTCTGGAATCCAGTCCCCTAGTGACTTTATGTGGCATCAATATCCTTTCTTATAGACAAACCATACCAACGAGGCAAGTTTGCAACCAAGCATCCTCTCTACTCCCATCATATTATATAATAGCACTCGAGGCATGGATGAGGTAAAACACTAAATCTTTTTTTCATTTTAATCCATTTAATGAAATGTTATCACTTATTGATACAACTTACAGTGGGTTAGCTAGGCAACCTCTTTTTGGCTCTGACCTCCATTGCAAGCCACTTCTTAGCATACACATAGATAACCTACCCTAAGCTCATTGAAGTATATCTCATAAAATCATAATATTCACCCAAGTTCTACATAAGAAATTGGAAAGTACCAATAGATAGGTCACAATATTCACCTTAGTCCTATACAAGAAACTAGAAAGCACCAATAGATAAATCAAAATATTCACCTTAGTCCTATACAAGCAACTAGAAAGCACCAATAAGTAACTGATCAAAAACTCTATAGGCTACACCAAGAAAATCACAATATATGAGGTTACAAAAAATAAATCAATCTCATCACACAAACACATGGATATAGCATATTGGTTGTGTAGTGCATCTCGTGTTTGTACTTTGTACCTTGTCTATTTTGATTTGAGAGATACTTGATACTCTTATTATAGGTACTTCGAGTTGACCCAAGGGTTGAATGTTATACTTTGATTTACTATCATAGACGCTTTACTGCTAGGCTATTCAGTTTATCTTATTTGCATGTTGATGCCATTTTGAAATGATGGTAGATCTATGAGGGTATCTGATTATTTAGTAGTTGGACATATTTGTTGATTATGTTATGTGATGGATTTTATGCTATGGTAATTTACTTCATTCTTTCATATTTACACTTTCTATGAATGTGAGTGGTGTAAATGGATTAATTATTTAATGCATTAATTTCTTCAACTACTATATTATATGCAATTACACTTGATCATGTGTTTTAGTGTGCAAGATTTGCATCCCTGGTAGTGGCCTATGGAGTTAGTGGTTTAGTTATTCATATTTTACCAATTTCATCCTTGTACAGTCGACATATCCTTATTTCATTATTTAAATTAAACCTTTTGGTGATTAGTAAATCTAAACTCCTCTGCATATGTGATTAGACCAATGAGCATGTCTGTGTATTTAAAGGTTTTCTCTGTCGCGAAAGTGTTAAGTGTTTTTCTGTGATTTTGGGTTTTAAACCTTTTTGGATTGAATTTTTGGTAGCTTTTCCATAAGTGAGTTTCCATTATAGAGAATAACCTATTTTCATTTGGGTCAATTCGGAGTCTAGCTACTATAGTTGGCTATTTTCCCTAATTGACTATTAACTCAAAAAGTGAATAAGTATTGAAAGAGGAATTTAATTCCTCACTTTTCTAATTTGGATTTTAGAATTTAGAGAGCTCTTTTGAGAATCCTTTTCTAAGGGATTTGATTTTTGTTCATTCTGGGAGTTGTGAGCATTGGATCTTTGTAAGGTTGGTCTCATTACATTCAGCTCGAGTAGACCTTTCTTTGTCACGATTTTTGACAAATTTGGTAGACATTTTATTTTACTGTGCAAGTTTCTATTTTAGCCCCTTTTGTTGTTAAGTAGGGCATTCCCATTTTATTGTTTTCATTATGTTTTAGCTTCTATTTCTTGTAGCAATTTTTTATGAGGCTGAGAACTAGTGTTCCCCTTCATTTCTATTTGCTGGTTTTGCCTAGTTGGTGGGGAATAAATGTTTTTCCTATTTTTAGGATGGGGGTTTGGGATTTTGAGCCATTATCCTGGTCATTTTTTCATATGGTATCTGAATTCATTTATTTTTGGATTGTTGGAGTTTTTGTGCTCAAAGGCCAAATGGGTTTTAATTTGAAGTTTTCCAAATTTGGGGTTTCTACCTCATTTTGTGTGTTGCTCTATTTTCTTGAGTTTTCTTGGCACAATGTGGGTCATGGACCTAGATGATCCATTTGGATATCAGTCATACCACTATTGCACTTTTATGTTGCATTGGGATACATGTTGCATCCATTCTCTCAATTTTGTTTTTCAGTTGAGGGACTTTTCACTTGGTGTTCTCATCCAGTCCTTATGTTGATCTTCATGATGGTGGTGCATGACACACAAGTACATGCACATACATTTTTTGGGTAACCTGTGATGCCCAATCTTTTGTGGTACTTCTAGAAGTGATGATCATTGGGGTTGGGTTGGGAATTTGCATGCCTTTAGGCACTCATTGTTGGATGAGCATGTTAGGATTAAACCATAGACAAAAATAAAAAATTACATGCAAATATAACCAATATCCAAAAATAATAGATCACACAGAACACAAGACACCAAGATTTAATGTGGTTCACCCAAACCCTAGGCTATGCCCACCAAATAGCAAGTCCAATATGTTATGGTCTAGTGATTACAACTTAATTACAATCTGTAATCCCTTAGAGCTCAATACCACCACATGAACCAATTTTGCATCACCTATAAAATAATCTCTAACCCTAAGCTCTTTTATACAAGTATTTTTACCGCTTTAGGGTTATAATTAATAATTACATGTTGGCCCAAAAAATTTATGAAGTATGTATAGTACTTTCCTGATTAGTCATCACAAACTAACAATCTCCCACTTGGGGACTGATTAGACTCCACACTAGACAATAATATCTTACTTGGAGACTAATCCTATAGCAATACTTGGCCTTGTACATACCATAGTGTACATCAAGCTTCCAGTATCTAAAGCATAGGGTACCTTGGACATTTTATCCTCCTCTTCTTGTTTCTTAGGACACATCTCCTTAGTCAAATTCAAATGACTAAGTAAAGGTGTGCTAACAACTTTAACATTATCCATAGAGAAATGTTGCAACACCTTCTCAACATAATTAGCCTAAGATAGTGTCAATTTCTTGTTCTTCCTATCTCTACAAATCTTCATACCAAGGATTTGTTTTGCTACCCACAAATCTTTCATAGAAAATGCATATGCTAACTGGCATTTCAGCCCCTTAATATAATCCATGTTAGACCCAACTACAAACATATCATCAACATATAAACATAAAAGAATGTAGCTGTCATCATCCAACCTCTTAAAATAAACACAATGATCTAAATGACACCTATTGTATCCATGCTCATGCATAAAACTATCAAATTTCAGATACCATTTCCAAGGTGCTTGCTTCAAGCCATACAAACTTTTCTTCAATTTGCACACTAAGTTCTCCTTACTTTTGACCTAAAATCCTTGTGGCTGAACCATATATATCTCTTCATCCAAATTACCATGAAGGAAGGCTATTTTAACATCAAGCTACTCTAAATGCAAATCTTTAGTAGCCACAATACTTAAAATAGTATGAATAGAAGTCATTTTAACAACAGGAGAAAATATCTCATCAAAATCAATGCCTTTTTTCTGTGCAAATCCTTTTACAACTAGCCTGGCTTTAAATCTTTTTCTTACCTCCATCCTCTTCTTTTAACTTGTAAACCCACTTATTCTTTAAAGCCTTTTTACTTGTAAGAAACTTGCATAAATCCCATGTCTTATTCTTTAGCAAATAGTCTATTTCATCTTTCATTGCAGACTCCCATTGAATCTTAGTATCCACCTACACAACTTCATCATAACATTCAGGTTCACTAGCATCTGTTAATAAAATAGAATACAAAGAAGGAGAAAATCTATTTGGAGGTCTAATTTGCCTTGTTGACTATCTAATATTCATTGGTGGGTGTAGTATTTTTTGTTGCAGTTCTTGCACATCATGAGGAGTGGCTGGAACATCATCTTTTGGAGTATCATCCAACACTACATAATCATATTCTTTCTTCTCATGTTGCTACAATAGATTTTTTTACAACACTTTCTTATTTAATATGACATCCTTACTTCTAACAATTTTATGATTTTCAAAATCTCAAATCCTATAACCAAATTCATTAATACCATATCCAACAAATACTCATTTGTTTGACTTTTCTTTTAGCTTGGTTCTATTTTTAGAATCTATGTGAGCAAGTTCTTCACAATCAAAGGTCTTGAGAAAAGAATAACTCACCTTCTTACAAGTCCATGCTTCCTTTGGAATACCACAACCTAAAGGAGTAGAGGGACCTCTATTAATCAAATATATCTTAGTAATTATAGTCACTACCCACATGTGTAAGGGAAACCTAGCATGCAACCTCATGCTCCATTATAGTCCTATTCATGCATTCAACCACTTCATTTTTCTGTAGAGTCCTTAGAATAATTTTTTGTCTATGAGTACCATTAGTGGATAAATAATCTTCAAATTCATGACCATAATACTCACAACCATTATCAGATATGAGATATTTTAATTTCTTACCAGTCTCATTTTCAACCAAGCATTTCCATTTCTTAAAAGTTTGAAATATGTCAGATTTCTATCTAAGGAAATAAATCCATACCTTTCTACTTGCATCATCAATAAATGTAACATAATAATGAGAGCCTCCAAGAGAAGATACATAATATAGTCACCATACATTGGTATGCACAAGCTCTAATTTTTTCTTTTTGTTTTCGTTCCTAGTCTTCACAAAAACTCACTATCTTTTATTTTCCATACACACAAATTTTATAGAAATCTATATTAACACATTTTAGACCTAGTAAAACATTTTTTGAATGAAGTACTTTGATACCTTTCTCACTCATATTCCCAAGTCTATTGTGCCACAATGTTGTATCAGAATTTACAACAATTATTTGTTCTCCTTGCTCAACTGCAACAACTGTTCTTGAACATTCATTTTTCTCTAAAACAATTAAAGTAGAAGGAACAATATGACCTATACAAAGATATAAGGGGCCTACTTTCACACCTTTTTCTACTACAAGAGAACCTTTTGAAGCCTTCCAATTTTTATCATTAAAAGTAACTACACAACCCTCATTATCGAGTTGTCATGCTAAAATTAAATTCTTGCTTAACCTTGGAACATGTCTTACCTCATGTAGTGGCCAATGATTCCCATTATGCAACTTAATCTTAATTTTTCCCTTTCCAAAAAATTGATAGGGTTCATTATCCCCCAAATAAACTAGTCCAAAATCTCCTTGGACATAATCAATGAAATAACCTCTATGAGGTGTATCTTAAAATGAAGCAGGAGAATCTAAAACCCATGAATAATCAACACTTTCTAAAGAAAGAAGAAAAGCATCGTCTTCAAATTTGTTACTTATCACATTTGCCTCCTTGTCTCTATCTAGTTTATCTCCTTCATTTTTCTTTTAATTCCAACAATATTTCCTTTTATGACCTAGTTTTTTACGGTGCCAGCAATCATTTGGTCCTCTCGATTGAGACCTCCTCCCCTTTGACTTTCCTCTTGATTTCCCATGATTTCTAGAATTGCTTCCTCTTTCATTTGTTCTACCTCTACTTTTTTCTTTCAAAGAAATTCTTGATGTAGATCCACTTGAGGATTTCCTACGAGTTTCCTTACTCAAAATAACACCAATCACATCATCATATTTTAGGGTACTAGATTCAAGAACATAATTACTCATAACCATTACCAAGCCATTCTAACTTTCAGGCAGAAAATACAAAATCAAGAGAGTCCTCCTTTCTTCATCAAAATTGATACCCATAGAAGATAAATAAATAGTAATAGTATTAAACTCATTTAAATGATCTACAACAGATCCACCTTCTACCATTTCCATATTAAATGAATGCTTCATGAGAAATACCTTGTTTGAAGTAGAGGGCTTTTCATCAACTCTTTTGTTGTCTTTGCTTTTGTAATATTAAATGCCACTAATGGTGCCAGGCATAATCAAATGCTTCCAAGTGCCTTTCTATCAAAAATATCCCATTTGTCATTTGATATAGACCCCTAATTCTTGGTTTTGCCTTCCATGACTTCCATAAATCCTTTTGATAAAGATAGTCTTCCATTTGCATCTTCCATACCTGAAAGTTTTGCCCATTAAACCTATGAACCCTCAGCTTGCCCTCATCTACCATCACTCCCACTCAACCATGAGACTTTCCTACAAAGGATAATTAAAAAAAAACCTTGCTCTTATATGACTTGTTAGGATAAACCATAGATAGAAATAAAAATTACATGTAAATATAACCAATATCAAATAATTATAGATCACACAGAAAAGAACACAAAACACCAAGATTTAACATGGTTCACACAAACCTTGGGCTATGTCCATTGAATAGTATGTCCAATATTTTACAATCTAGTGATTACAACCTGATTACAATCTATAATCCCTTACAACTCAATCCTTCCATAAGAACCAATTTTGCATCACCTATAAAACAATCCCTAATCCTAAGCTCTTTTATACAAGTATTTTTACCACTTTAGGGTTATAATTAATAACTACATGTTTGCCCAAAATCTTAATAAAATAGGGGCCCAAATTTTTTTTTGAGGCAATGCCCCAAGCCCCAAAGAATTTATGAAGTATGTAAAATACTTTATTGATTAGTCACCACAAACTAAAAAAGCATGGGTAGGGTAGGGTAGCATATGGAGGGGGCTTCTATCTCACAGCTTGGTGTACAATACTTTCTTAATTAGTCACCACAAACTAACAAAGCATGGGTAGGGTAGGGTAGCATATGGAGGGGGCTTCTATCTCATAGCCTAGCAATCATGATGCCATAGGTATAGTAGAGGGAGCTTTAGTTAAATGATAACTAAAGAAAACATTGGGTGGTAATAAAACTTAAGATAATGAAAAGTTCCACATTCATATGATGGTTCCAAGGGAGTACCTTAAGAGTGTTACCACATGTGATCTGAGCTTGGGCTTCTGGTTGTTAGGCAACTCTCCATGTTTTTAGCCCCTACTTAGTATCCCATTGATTATTTGACTAGAACCTATAGTTTATGCATTGTCTTTGTCTTGGTTTTAGCCATCATATTTCTTGGAATGTGTGTTAGCCATGGATGTTTTCTTTGCATGTGTTTGTGGTTGGATCATTATCTCTATTAGCATAGTGGGTGTGGACCTATAGGTTCCACATGGTTAGGAGGCATAGCTACCTTCACCACTAATAGGGACTAGTGCATAGAGATGATTTTTTGTTCTAGAATGACTATTCCTGGATGTCATCACTTCGTACTTCAAGTTTTAGAGTATGCTTTCTTGTGATTTATGTTGTCATTGGAATGCTTAAATATCATGTTTAGATGATGTTATTCATTGATGCATTTCCTTACTTTGATGATTAGCATGTGATAAGTGATATTATCTACTTTGTAGGATTATCTTATGCTTTCTACTAGCATCTTAGATTTCCTTATACTTATGTTGTAGCATGTTTTAGTAGTGATTTCCCTATTACAATAGTACTAATAATCTGATTAGTGGCTTGGGATGTTATGCACAAGGGATGGCTAGGACCCATGATGGTCTTATAATGCTATTGATGGTTGGGAGGAACCATGCATTTAGTTTGTTTTACTACTTACTATGATGTTGCTTCTAGTACTCTACAATGTTTCCCTTCTATTATTTTCCTTCATCATTTGATTAGATGTTTAGATGTTGGTTCTAGCTTTCTATCTTTTAGTATTATATTCGAGCATAATGCCTCAAAGTTTGGATCTAAGACTCCCCATTGTGGAGGATTTAATTTTCTAAGTTTTCATCCTTTTTTTTTTTGGTGTGCTGATACAAATCCACAAAATTGTGTTTTCTCGCACAAAATCTTACTTTCTCGCACAAGAAAGTAAGATCCTTCCATGGTGTTTTGGGGTTTTCTATGTGGCATTGGGCACATCATCGCACGAGATCCCATACTAGTTTTTGGGTAGACATAAGTGCTTTCTCATGTGCATTGGTGCATTTTCTTGTGCGAGAGTGCACTTCCTCATGTGTAGTGATACACTTCCTCATGTGAGAGTGTACTTCCTCATGCAAGAATTTGTCAGACTATTGGCCTCGCATGGTAAATAGGGAGTGTTCCCCTCAATTTTCGGGGATCAATTTTCATAGTTTCTAGTACCCTTTGAGATGTCTTAAATTACCATGCTCTAACAGATTTTAGATTTTGTGTTTTGTTTTCATTTTGGCTTTAGTTTCCTTTTTTGTGTTGTGTCAATTCGGGTAATGGCATCAGGAGATCTATTGGTTGCTAGGATGGTGGTTAAGACTTCTATTGCAATCTTTATGATCCATGTATGTTGTTGTCTTGTGCACTTACACTTGTTTAAATTTTTTTATCTTGGCTTGTATTTCATCCTTTTTCCAAGGATCTTTGAATGGGAAATTACATTTGGTATTAGAGCCCATGTTGCAACATTGGGATCTCTATGTTATGCTTCCACTATGGTTTTGTTTTCTATTATGTACTATTATTGCATGGTTGTTATTTTGATATCTTATTTTTCATAGTTTTGACTCTTATTCTTGTGATTCAATTGTTCTAACATTATCTTATTGTTCCCATAGTGATGCCTCCTACATGTAGACCTAGTGGCCATGGTGGTACCCATAGCGGTAACTATAGAGAAGAACACCATGAAGAGGGATATTAGGAAGGAGAGGGAGAATAGGGTAATGCTAATCAAAATTTCATGGGAGTATTGATGCTAGTGATTCATGAAATCCTTGCTTGATTGGGCCCTTATGTTGAGGAGTGCCAATAGGATCATAACTGAGAAGAGGGATCTCATCATGGAGATTCCCATCAATTGGAGCATAGGGAGGAAGAGCATGAATGTAAACATTCTCATACACCACCTAGTGGAAGAAGGCACCATTGGAGAGGCCATGGTTAGGATGATTATGATCTCAGTCAAATTGAGATGATGCAAGAACTTTAGAGCTCCAAACCACCAGAGTTTGATGGCCAAGGAACATGACTCAAGGATGAGACCTAGTTACTTGATATGGGGTATTGTTTCTCATTATTACCTTATGGGAAAAATGTAAAGGCCCTTTGTGCAATCACACAGTTGAGGGAACATGGTTCCATTTGGTGGGATGGAGAGAGTGAAAAGCTTGGTATCAGTGCCATGGATCTTGCCTAGGAGAACTTTGAGGTGAGATTTAGAGAGAAGTTTCTATCAACACACTATCATGAAGCTCAAATTGATGAATTTCGCGAGCTTAAACAAGGCTTTATGATGGTTGATGAATATGAGAAGAAGTTCCTTGGTCTAAAATAGTATTTGAGCTACAAGCATGATGATGCACTCATCACCCAACATTTTGTTAGGGGCCTTAGAGACCCTGTTATTGGAGATGTTCATGCTCATCAATCGAGGACACTTGCTCTTGCCATGGACAAGGAAATGATCTTAGAGAGAAATGTGGCTGGGGGTACAGTGGTAAAAAAATTTCTTAGAACCAAAGTGCATGACCTTCAGGACAGGATTCATTTTATTCTCAGTCTTATGGAAAGGCCCAAACTCAGTTAATACCCTCTTAGGGTGGTCCTCACCATAAGAATACGAGGTTTTGGGGAAAGGGTGGATAGTCTTTTGGTACCTTGGGTAAGAAATGAGATAACTAGAACTAAGGGTAGAAGTCTTAGTAGGATCCTCCTCCTCAGAGTGCTCAACAGAATTCTAGCAAGGGTAGTGCACCTTATCCAAGCGCTACCCATGGTGGTGGTATAGGTTCCAACTTTTCAAGGAAATGTTACTCTTGTGGGCAGTTGAGGCATAGATCTTTTGAGTGTTTCATCGAACCATCTTCGGGACCTAGAAGGGGTGCAACAAGATGTAAGCCTACTATAGGATATGTAGGTCAGAATCATAGAGTCTTTCTGGTAGTTGACAACAGTTAAGTAGATCATCAGAGTATGGTAGTTGAGGCTACAACTACATTGCATGGTATTTCAACTTCAATTTATTTTGACTCTAGTACTTTTGATTCTTTCATTTCATCATCTCTTGTTAAGTGGTGTGGGCTAGTGGTAGTGCATTAGGTCAATAGGTGGCAAGTCAAGTTACCCATAGGTTCTAAGTTGGCTCTAGACTCGTTGGTTAGCAGTTGTAGTTTGAATTTTGGTACCTGCACCACCATAGTGGATCTATGTATTCTACCTTTGGGATCATATGAAATTGTGTTAGGCATGGATTGGTTAGCCACCCATCAGGTGAATATTGATTTTCATTGTAAGATGGTACAATGTGTTGATGACATAGGTGGACAAGTGGAACTTTTGGGAGTCTCAAGACTAGTCTCAATTTGTATGATCTTAGCTAATCAACTGAAGTAGAGTGTGTGAAAAGGTTGTTAGCTATTTCTTGTGTCTCTCTATGATCTTGAGGAAGCTGAAAACCATACAGTGACACTTGATGATCACTCACTCCTTCATGAGTATGCTGATGTGTTTCTTGATGAGATTCTAGGTATGCCACCACAACATAACATTGATTTTCAAATTGATCTTGTACCAGGAGTAGAGTTGATTTTATGAGCTCCTTATTGCATGACTACTTAGAAGTTGAGTGAGCTTAGATTGTAGTTGGAGGAATTGTTGGCCAAGGTCCATATTCATCCTAGTGTATCCCCATGGGGTGCACCTATCATCTTTGTAAAGAAGAAGGATGGTTCTTTGCGATTGTACATCAACTACTGATAGTTGAATAAAGTGATGGTGAAGAACCATTATGCTTTTCTAAGGATAAATGACTTGCTCAATCAGATGAAGGGAGCATGAGTATTCTCAAAGATTGATCTTAAGTTAGGATACCATCAACTCCTTATCTAATAGGTTTATATTCGTTGAGAAACTTTTCATACATGGTATGGGCATTATGAGTTAATAGTTGTGCCCTTTGGGTTAACCAATGCGCCATCAGTGTTTATGAGTTTGATGAATGGTGTATTTTTCATGTACCTTGATTAGTGTGCCATTGTATTCTTGGATGACATATTAATCTATTCAAAGACTATAGAGGAGCATGAAGTCCATTTATGTCAAGGTATTGTAGTGCTTGAGAGACCATCAGTTGTATGGCAACTTGAGTAAATGTGGGTTCTTCTAGTCAGAGGTGAAGTATTTGGGACACATCATTATAGGTGATGGAATTATAGTGGATCTAGAGAAGATTTGTGCTATCATAGATTAGCTGGTACCCACTATTGTCTCAGATGTTTGTAGTTTTATAGGGTTGGCGGGCTACTACCATCACTTTTTGAAGGATCTCTCATGAGTAGCTCATCCTATCACTTCGATTGAGAGGAAAGGGAAGAATTTTTTTTGGTCAAACCAGTGTGAGGTAGAATTTAACACTCTCAAGGAGTGTTTGACTAGTGCACTAGTCCTTGCAGTGCCTAATCTTGTAGGTGATTTCCTGGTTTACATAGATGCTTCATTGGAAGGTGTGGGTGTGGTGTTGATGCAGGATGGTTGTGTAATTGCATATGAGTTTAGGAAACTCAAGGACCATGAGCTTAACTACCCCACTCATGATTTGGAACTCACGGCCATGGTACATGCCCTTATCTATTGGAGACATTTTCCTTTGGGACATGAGTTTGAGTTGCATAGTGATCATAGGAGCTTGTAGTATATCTTTACTTAGCCAAACCTAAATGCATGACAACATTGTTGGATGGAGTTCTTGTACGAGTATGAATTTGATGTTTATTACATTAAAGGGAAGGGGAACATTTTCATAGATGCTTTGAGCAAAAGGTGACATGAGGTATCAGTGATGTCATTGGGAGTGGATTTGCAAGGCCCTATCCTAGAGGCTTTGCCTAGTGAAACTTGGTATTAGGAGGTGAGGGCAGAGATCGAGTCTGGATGTACCCTTGAGGGGAGATTTTTAGGTTATATACTTGAGTCTGATGGACTATTGCAATACTTGGGGCATATCTATGTACCCATGTCAAGTGATATTTGTACCTTGGTTTTGTCAGAAGCACATTGTACACCATATTTTGCACATCCCAGAGTCAATAAGATGCATGTTGATCTCAAAAAACTATACTTTTAGGTAGGGATGAGGCATGATGTTGCTGATTTTATTGCTAGATGTCTTGAGTGCTAGAGAGTGAAGGTAGAACATCAGCATATGGTAGGTCTTTCATAGCCACATACCATTCTAGAGTGGAAGTGGGATATGATATCCATTGATTTTATCATAGGGTTTCCTATGTCATCACAGAGACATGATTGTATCATGGTGATAGTGGACAAATTGTCCAAGGTAGCACATTTTTCACCCATGAGAGCATCCTACATAGCCTCTTCTATAGCACATGTTTTCTTGGCAGATATTGTTCATTTGCATGGGATTCCTCGTTAGATTATTTTGAACAGAGATCCAGTGTTTAATTCTACACTATGGACATCTCTCCAACATGCTTTGGGTGAACAACACAATTTAGTTCAGCTTATCACCTAGAGATTGATGGTTAGACTGAGAGAGTGAGTTAGGTTCTAGAGGATATGCTTTGCATGTATGTTATGGATAGGCAGGTGAAGTGGGAGGACTATTTGTACCTTGTTGAGTTTTTATACAACAATGGGTAGCATAGTTCTCTTGGCATGTCACCTTTTTAGGCCTTGTACAGTAGCCCATGTCATACCCATTTGAGTTGGGATCATTTAGAGGATTGAGTTCTTTTGGGTCTAGAGATGCTTCAAGATATGAAGTAGCAAGTTCACATTAGAGAGCATTTGGTTACTGCTTAGGATAGGCAAAAGAAGTATGCAGATGCCCATAGGTTGGATCATCACTTTTCTATTGGTAACAAGGTATTTTTGTGAGTGCATCCAAGGAAAAGCCCCATCCATTATGGGAAAGGATTTAAATTGGTGCTATGTTTTGTCAAACCTTTTGAGATCCTTGAGAGGATTGGTCTTGTTGCTTATCAACTAGGATTGCCACCTAGCCTATCATGCATCCATGATGTTTTTCATGTTTATGTTTTGAGATAGTATATTTTAGATGTGAACCATGTTCTTGATTGTGATGCTTTGCAGGTAGTGGATGAGCAGGTTACTTTGGAGCCCATTCGTATCCTACAACACTAGAGGCTGACCTCGCAAGGTCAAGACATAGAGCAGGTAAGGGTCCAATGGTACCTAAGCGATGAGACCTCTATGACTTAGGAAGATGATACACAACTGAGGGGATTGTACCTCTACCTTTTTGCTAGCTTCCAGGAGTAAGCCTATGCTAGTGGGGGAGGATGTAGTGTCTCTCATGTTTGTAGTCTGTACCTTGTGTATTTTGATTTGAGAGATACTTTATACTCTTATTATATGTACTTTGAGTTGACTTGAGGGTCAAATGTTATACTTTGATTTAGTAAAATAGATGCTTTACTGCTATGTTATTCAATTTATCTTATTTGCATGTTGATGCCATTTTGAGATGATAATAGATCTATGAGGGTATCTGATTATATGTTAGTTGGACATATTTTTTGATTATGTTATGTGATGGATTTTATGCTATGGTGATTTACTTCATTATTGTATATTTACACTTTCTACAAACATGAGTGGTGTAAATGGATTAATTGGTTATTTAATGCATTAATTTCTTTGACTATTATATTATATGTAAGTGCACTTGATCATGTGTTTTAGTGTGCATGATTTTCATCCCTGGTAGTGTCCTATGGAGTTAGTGATTCTATTATTCATATTTTACCAATGTTGTCCCTATATGGTCAACGTATCTTTATTTCATTGTTTAAATTAAACCTTTCGATGATTAGTAAATTTGAACTCCTCTACATTATGTGATTAGACCAGTGAGCATGTCTGTGTATTTAGAGGTTCGCTCTATCGCAAAAGTGTAAAGTGTTTTTCTATGATTTTGGGTCTTCAAGTTTTAAATATTTTCAAATTTAACTTCTAGCAACTTTTCCATAGGTGAATTTTTGTTATGGAGAATAACCTATTTTCGTTTGGGTCAATTCAAAGTCTAGCTACTATAGTTGGCTATTTTCCCTAATCGACTATTCACTCAAAAAGGGAATAAGTATTGAAAGAGAAATTTAATTCCTCACTTTTCTAATTTGGATTTTAGAATTTGGAGAGCTCTTTTGAGAATTTTTTCTGAGGGATTTGATTTCTATTCATTCTAGGAGTTGTAAGTGTGGGATCTTCATGAGGTTGGTCTCATTGGATTTGGCTCAGGTAGACCTTGCTTTGCCATAATTTTTGGTAGATTCGATGAGCATTTTATTTTATTATATGAGTTTTAGTTTCAGTCCCTTTTTCTCTTAGGTAGGGCTTTGTCGTTTTATTGTTTTCACTCCATTTTAGTTTCTATTTCTTGTAGTAGTTTGTTAGGATGGTGAGAACTAGTGTTCCCCTCTATTTATGTTTGTTGGTTCTACCCTGTTGGTTGAGTATGAATGTTTTCCCTGTTTTAAGGATGGGGGTTTGAGATTTTGAGCCATTATGATAGCCATTTTTGCATGTGATGTCCAAATTCATTTAATTTTGGATTTTTGGGGTTTTTATGCCCAAAGGCCAAATGGGTTTTAATTTTGAAGTTTTCTAAATTTTGGAGTTTTTACCTTGTTTTGCATGCCACCCTATTTTCTCGAGTTTTCTTGGTGTAATTTGGATCATGGACCTAGGTGATCCATTTAGATATTAATCAAACCATTATTACATTTTTATGTTGCATTGGGATGCGTGTTGCATCCGTTATCTCAATTTTGTTTCTGGTTGAGGGACTTTCTACTTGGTGTTCTTATCTAGTCCTTGTGTTGATCTTTGTGATGGTGGTGCATTCCACATGCGTACATGTGCATACATTTTTTGGGTGACCTATAGGGCCCGATCTTCCATGGTACTTCAAAAAGTTATGATCATTAGGGTTGGGTTAGGAATTTGCATGCCTTTGGGCACTCATTATTGGATGAGCATGAGTAGGGTAGGGTAGCATATGGAGGGGGCTTCTATCTCACAACATGGTGATCATGATGCCACAGTTATGGTAGAGGGAGCTTTAATTAAATGGTAACTAAAGAAAACATTGGGTTATAATAAAAATTAAGATAATGAAAAGTTTTGCATTGATGTGATGGTTCCAAGGGAGTCCCTTGAGAGTGTTGCTACACATGATCTGAGTTTGGGCTTTTTGATGCCAAGCAACTCTCCATGATGTCAGCCCCTACTTAGTATCTCATTCAGTGTTTGACCAGGACCTATATTTTATGCATTGTCTTTGTCTTGGTTTCAATCACCATACTACCTAGCATGTGTGTTAGCCATGGATGTTTGCTTTGCATGTGTTTGTGGTTGGATCATTATCTCCATCAGCACAGTGGGTGTGGACCTATGGGTTCCACATGGTTGGGAGGCATAGCTACCTTCACCACTCCTAGGGACTAGTGTATAGAGATGATATTTTTTTCTAGTGCAACCAGTGTTGGATATCGTCACTTGGTATTTCAAGCTTCAAAGTATGCTTTCTTTTGATTTATGTTGCCATTGGAATGCTTGTAAATCATGTTTAGATGATGTTATTTACTGATGCATTTCTTTACTTTGATGATTAGCATGTGATAGGTGATGTTATCTACTTTGTAGGATTATCTTATGCTTTCTACTAGCATGTTAGATTTCCTTATGCTTATGCTATAGCATGTTTTAGTAGTGACATCCCTATTACAATAGTATTGATGATCTGATAAATGGCTTGGGATGTTACACATGGGTGATGGCTAGGACCCACGATGGTCATATGATGGTATTGATGATTGGGAGGAATCACACATTTAGTTTGTTTTACTGCTTACTGCAATGTTTCTTCCAATACTATGTGATGTTTCCCTTTAATTCTTTTCCTTCATTATTTGATTAGATGTTTAGATGCTGGTTCTAGCTTTCTGTCTTTCAGTATTATATTCGAGCATTATGCCTCAAAGTGTGGATCTGATACTTCCTAGTGTGGAGGATTTCATTTTCTATGTTTTCATCCTTTTTGTTTTTGGCATGCTGATGTAAATCCTCAAGTGAAATTATGTTTTCTCATGTGAAATATTACTTTCTCGCATGAGAAATTAAGATCCTCATGTGGTGGTTTGGGGTTTCTCATGCGACGTTTGGCACATCCTCGTGCGAGATCCCACACCATTTTTGGGGTGGAGGCAAGTGCTTTCTCGTGCACAGTGGTGCATTTCCTCATGTGAGAGTGCACTTCCTCACATGCAATGGTACACTTCCTCATGCGGGAGTGTAGTTCCTCGAACGAGAATCTATCTTAATGTTGGCCTCATGTCGAAAGTAGGGGGTGTTTCCCTCAATTTTCGGGGATCAATTTTCAAAGTTTTTAGTTCCCTTTGGGATGCCTTAAATTACCATGCTTCGATAGATTTTAGATTTTTTTTTTTGTTGTCATTTTGGCTTTGGTTCCCTATTTTGTGTTGTGTCACTTCGGGTAGTGGCATTAGGAGATATGTTTGTTGCCAGGATTGGTTAAGACTTTTGTTGTGATCTTTGTGATCTATGTATGTTGTTGTCTTGTGCACTTACACTTTTTTAAAAAAAATTATCTTGTCTTGCATTTCATCCTTGTTCCAAGGATCTCTGTACAGGGCATTATAGGTTGGGAATAAAATAATCATGACAAAACAACCACTTCTCAAGACTTTGGTAAACATGCCTATCTGGTTAAACTACTAGGTTTCCCCCAAACCTGCCACAAAATAAAACATGACGTCTCGACATGTATTTAAATTAAGTGTAGTTATTTAGTCTTTTTTTAGTTTTATTTTTATTTTAAATATAGTTCTGTAAAAAATGATTTGCATCAAATTCAAGTTTTCATTTCATAATCATTTCAAAAATGGATAAAGGTTATCAATCATGCAATATTATCATGTTATTATTTCAAATGATCTAAAATCATGAATGATTTAATTAATAACATAAATGTGTATTATTAGATTAAATCATAACATCAATTTCATTTGTAAAATATTAATTTGACTTCTACTTAAGTCTAATATTAATATTTTTTATTTTTATTTTCATAATGCAACTCAAGATAACTCAAATTTGAAATCATAATTATAATTAGATTATCTACAATCTCTCTCATAATATTAAATATTCATAACTAGATGATTATATAGCGAACTCCACTATAACTTCTCTTAAAATATAACTAAATTACAATTATTTACTTATTAACTTCCCACTTACATTAATAAATATAAAATCATTTATACATTACTAATAGTTTAACTAAACTTAAAGATTCTTTGATACCAACATCCACTTTATAACTAGATGAGTAGTATTAATTTATTTTTTAAAATTAATAAATAATAATAATTTTTAAATAAATTTTTTTTTTTTTAAAATAATAAATAATTCCAATTGTTTTTTCAAAAATAATAAATAATTCCAAAAAAATGTTTTTTTTTTCAATAATAAATAAATCTAAAAATTATATTATATTTTGATAAAATAAAAATAAATATTCAACTAGCATTTTCACATGCATGCATAAGTTTAGTTACAACATGCTTTCCTCTCTATTAATCTTTTGCTTTTCTAATAAATTTTAGAATTAAATTATTTTAGATATAAGAAGAATATTTATCTTTATTTATAAAATTCATGATAATCACATGACACATTCAAATTTCAAACCCTAGTTGTTCAATTTTTTGTTTTCTTCCAATTTTTTTAAATCAAATTAGTAATGGTTTTAAAAGAATAGAGTCATAATAATTTTCTAATTTTTTTAATAGTTTTTTCTAAGTCACATTTTCTTGATTAATAAGTTTTCCTTTTGAAAATCTACAACATAATTCTTTATCCAAAGATTAATACAATAAATTAATAAACATTATGCAAGCACACAGGAAAACACAAAGTAGATAGATCATTCAATAAAATTCTATAATGGTTTTTCAAACCCTACCTCAAAACAATAGCTAAAATCTAAGACAACCTATGAATGCATGCAAATCCAAACCCTCCAAAACTTTCAACAATTCTTTTGCTCCAATTCCAATTTTTGCTCCCCAAAACCTGTGTGGATCCCCTAATAAAAGATTTTATCCTCTTAGGGTTTAATATGCAAACGCCTTTAAATTTATCATTTTAATTAATTTAATTCTTTGTGCATACTTTTTTCATTTTAATTATAATAATGTTTATTTAAATTATTCTCACTTGCATTCATTAAATAATAAGATGTAATTAGAAATTGTATTTATTAATTTAACTAATAAGAATATTTAAAGTTCATTATTAAAATGAAACTTCTAAATTAATTATTTTTAAATTAAATAAATATAATTATGCCAAATTTGGACTTTTAATTAAATCTTTAAATTTATTTCCTATATTTAATTAATTTCTTAATTAGTTAAATATAATTATAAATTTATTTTTCTTTATAATTTGTTTGTTAAATTAAATAATTTAATAATATCTTTATTGATTTAGTTATAAGTGAAAATCATAATAGACCCACAAACTTAATAAGATAACCCATCTAAAAGATGAATTACCAATTTAAAACTCAAAGGTCAAAATATGAAATTCACATTACTTGATGAATTTAAAAAGCTAAATAACTTAGATACATGTCCTATATTTTAGGACAATTGTCTTAGGGTTAGTATTTTGACTTGAGAACTAGCTCCCCTCTTTACCATTGAGATACTGCGATAGGGTACACTCATCTTGGCAATTCAAGGAAGTCGATGCCCAATACCTACAATCCGCATAAAAGTTGAACATATACATATGCATTTATATCTAAAATAAATAGGCAATGGTGGGAAGTGGTACATTGTAGAGATCTTGACTAGTAGGTAACTATGACTCCCTTACTCAACCACATTAGAAACATCAAACATAAATTGAAAATACATGTCCACCATACACATGCAAGTATGGGTAAGTATCCATAAAAACCATATATAAATCATCCATCTAACTACCATCATGAAACAAATGAAATCACTATATGAATGTATAAAACATCATCATCAAAAGAATAACCATGAAATAATTGAGTATCAAGTAGATCATCAAATAAATATCTAAATATGAAATAACATTAATCAAATCAGGTAACCCAGTACCACTAAATCATAACACATAACAATAAAATCTAGCCTAGAAATAATTTGATAATAAAACATGAAAGGTAAACTAGGGGTAGGCACCACATCCTCCCTCTAGCCTTAGGCTTACTCCTAGAAGCCAACTATCACTAGTCAGATAACAAAGATGAAATATATAGTCATAACATAATGTTTGAAACACCAAGAGTTATTGAAACTCAGGCTCTAATACCAAATGTAATGCCCTGCCAGGGAACCCAAAAGAAGTTAACCTATTATGTCACTAAGTTTTCTAAACATTTTTTTTGTTTTTTAGAAAGATGAAAACAAACAAGAGATAACATAGTGGAAGCAATAACTCATATACACACATAACCAATACAATAATAGTTACATCTCTTAAGGGTTCCATGACATTGAATCACATACATTAGTTTTATTAAGATTAATTCTAATACTTAACAAAGTCCACATCATAGTATAACCAAACTATGAAATGAAATGAAATAATATACAAGTACATAAGATGCCACATGGCATAATAATAATGCATAATCATCCTATGTACAAGTCACAAGGTACAAAATGCTAAAATAATATACATCATGATAAGATACAACATCTCATAGGATCCAACATAATCAAAGTACAATAAATCAGAATATGACCATAGAATGAAATCAGAAGATTAGAAGGATTAAACAACTGCACAAAAACATGTAGCTATCAAAATCTCAATGGTATAAGAAACACTACCACCCAACCTTGTGGAACCTAAATGGCCTACTCCCATCGTGCTGAGGAGACAATCCCAAGTCCCAAATGAATAATAGTACAAAAGTCATAAGAAGAATTAGGTCAAGAAATCCTCATAGAAATATGATGCAGGAGCATCCTTGCTATAAGGATAATCTTGCACCACCCAAAAATACTTTATGTTTAATCCTTTTTATTCTAATAAGGACTAATAGATAGAGTGGTTACTATTTATAGGAGCTTGCAATTTTTAGTAAGTTTCTCATACAAGTTTAGAATGTTCTCATTTTTTACATGAAGGTTCATTTTAGAGTTAGAAGCCTATCATAAAATTCTCATTGCTCTAGCTTAGGTATCAGTGAAGTTAGTTCAAATTTTTGGTGGAGAAATTTGTAGAAAAATCTTCAAGCTCACTGTTGGAAGCATTAGAGTGCCCATATGAGGTTAAAAACTCAATGAAAGGGTGGCTACATACTTTCAAGCCTATAGAATAGAGCCCATGTTTCCAAAAAGTGGTTATAATAGCCAATCAAAGCAACAGTTCAAGAGTTATGGTCATCTAAAGTTGGGCTACCTAAAATTTTTAAAATAATTATCAAAGATGTATTTGGCTAACTCTATATGTATTGTTAGGGTTTTTTGGCCCTAGGTATTAAATTTCAATGTCTAGAACCTTTCTAGATGATACAAAATTGCTTATTTAAGAAAGGCTTGAACATTATCTACAACAGATCTGGGTGATAGTTCATAGCTTATCTTGTAGATCATTGTAATGAAATCACCCATATGGGTTAGCATATTGTATTTGTGAATTCTATAATTCTACATTTGCAATGCAAATAACAATTCTATATTTTATTCTTCCATTTGATGTTATTTCTTTGCTTTCTATTATGGTTTATGGTATAAGGGTAGCACCCTTTATCAAGTGGTATCAGAACTAGAGTGTTTGAGTGTGTGGATAGACCACTAACTATGAGGTAGTTCACACCATGACCATGGTTTGGGCTAATCGTGTAGACAGATCGTCGATAATGAGGTAGTTTGCACTAGGGATTAACGAAAGTGTAAAATATCTCCATGGAGAGAGTGTGGTGGAAGACCTAAGGTTTTTAGAGCCCTCCAAAGACAAATGAAAGAATTGGAAGAAAAAATGTGTAGAGGAATAAATCTTTCCATAAGAGATGAAAGTGAGGATGAGGAAGAAGAAGAAGAAAATGGCAAACTGGAGGTAATTCTAAACCTAGAGGAAGAGAGGATTTTTAGGGCCATCTCCAAGATTGGAAAAAGACCTAAGTTTGAAGTTCTCACATTTTTTGGGAAGCCTTAACCAAGAGGATCTGATTGATTGGATCAATGAACTAGAAGAGTACTTTGATTATGGAGATATTGAGGATCCTAATAGGGTCAAGTTTGCAAAAGAAAAACTAAAGGGACACACAAAGATCTAGTAGCAGGAGGTTTACTTGGAGTGAAATAGAAAGGGAAAGGAAAAAATCACCAGATGGGATTGAATGATAGCTAACCTAAAGAGACAATTTATTATTATGGATTATGAGCTTCATCTATTGAAGAAAATGCAAGGGTTAAAGCAAGCAAGAAAATCTATTTAAGAGTATACCAAAGAGTTCTATCGAAGTCACATTAGAACCGACCATGTAGAAGTTGATAAGGAGAATGTGACCCAATACCTTAATAGGTTAAGGACAAGTATTTAGGATGAGCTAAGTCTAGTTCAAGAACAATATTGAAGGTGTTGGGACTAAAAATTGTAGCCCAAATTTTGAGCATTATTTAAAAAATTGAGCCCTATAAAGGCATTTAAGTGCCTTTGTACCCGATTGTACCTTTGAGGCCTAAAAGGTGTTCAATGCTTCTAGCACACTTCATTCAGCCCATCCACTTGTTTCATGAAGCTAAATTGACATTCTGAGCCATTTTGTGAAGTCTCATTTTGAGCTAGTTTCAAATCTGCATTTTACCATGTCAAATAGCAACAGGAGGCTATGTTTGCAATTGAATATCTTGCACCTAGAAATGTTTCATGATCCACTACTTTGAAAGTATCTAGTGTACATACCAAAGAACTGATGTTTTAGATTTCAAGCCATTTCAAGTTCATTTGACTAGGTTTTGAATCCCTCAAAGTTGGTAGTTTATTGTTTTCATGTTGATGTACTTTGCACATAATTGTGGGAAGCCCTATTTGACAAGTTATAATTTTGACCCAGTTGACTAAAATGATGAAATTCATTTTGCATTGCATTATAGAGGTTAGAAACTTGTTATGTTTCAAGTTTTAGCTCATGACAAATCCGTTTGATCAATTTTCAAATGTGATTCCAAACACAATTTCTATCTTTTTTATTGGTGTCAACATTTGCAGATTTGTTGGAAACCCTGTTCATGATGTCATAATTCAAAACCTGTGATTGGTGAGATTGAATGGATTGTACCACTATGTTGTACCCTGAAAATACTCCAAGTGTGTTAGTTTGCAAGTCATGACGAATCCATTTGCAAAAAAGTGTTTTCAGTCAGTGTTTTCAATCTGTAAAATCCAAGTAGCCTACTTTGACCGCTCGCCAAATGCGTCCAGTTATTCGTCATGAGCCCAAGTCATAGATCCATACTTGCCTCATGACAATGAACCAACACCCCAATTTTTGTCTTCCCAAGTGTCAGTTTACCCCATTTTTGAAGCTAATTCCAAATGCAATTTGTTACTTTCTAACATGTTTTCTTGCAGGATGTTCTGAATGGTCAACTTTGACAGTGAATATCTTTTGACCTTGAATTCTCCATGAGATGATATTTGACATGGTGTAGTAGTGTGGAGCAAAGAATCAGTGTGTTAGATCCTAGAGCTTGATCAGGTGTTTTGGTTAGTTTTTAAGGCCAGTCAAAGGACCTCATGGCACAAAGTTGACAATCTACAAAAGGGTGATAAAATGAGTTTTAATTGCCAGTTCAGTGATTGAACTTTATTCTAATCAGTATCAGGTGATGAATGGATCAGTTTGTTAGTTCAGTTGTTTAAAAACAATAAAATTTTTTAGCCGGACCCACTTTGGGCCCAACTTATTTTTACAAATTGATTTTTTGAATAAACTTGTGCACATGATGATGTGGAAACCAAGGCACAAGATTTTGACACATGGAAGATCGTGCGATGGGGCCTACCTACAAAACCAAAATGCTCACTGTTTAAGCAATGCGGGAAGGAAGAATTTGGCCAACTAGCAACAGGTCCCACTGAGAGATGACATGGCACCAGATAGAAGATCAAACAGCGGATGCACAAGATGCTGCCACGTGGAAAATCTAATAGATAGTGCACACTCGCATTTCAAAGTTTCACACTAGTTAAATAGTGCGGGGATGCAAGAAGGTGACATGTGACATCGGGCTCAGAGTGGATAGTGATGTGGAGGATGATGCAGATCAGGTCAACTAATCATGAGATGACACGTGGAACCAGTCAAATGGGGGGGTTGACCATGAATTTGGATTATAAATTTTTTATTTTTTTTCCAAATAAGTTTGCACGATTCAACACTTTTAAATTTAAAAGGGATTTTTTTTTCTAAAGTTCAAACTTTAGAACATTTTAAATTTTTGAAAAATTTTTGAAGTTCAAAATTGCAAGCCAGAGTGCCATGCCAAGGGAGTGATTTTCAAATAGACTTTCTAGGGTTTTTGAGAGGCTAGATATGCGATGTTATATATCGCTGAAATTAGGAGAAATTGAGCTTTCTAATTCTGAGGTCAATTTTTGCACAGAACGCCACTAGTTCAAGATTCAAGAGGTTTTCTTCCAGATTCCTATCTTGTAACCGAATTCAGGTATCAAGGTTTAGTTTTGATTCTTGGCATGGAAATGACCTAAATATCAGTAAAAGACAGTGAAAATATAGTTTGGGTTGATTTTAATCACATATTCAATAAAAACTAAGATTTCACCAACATTTTCATGAATTTATCAAATATTTTGATAACTCAAGAGTTTTCATCATTTCATCAAAGATATTTGCAAATTAGTTATAGGATAATGATGAAACAAAATCAGATCAGATGGGTAGAGAGAGGAAAGAGGTTTTCCAACTAAACAAGATGAAATTCAAAGTGGACACATGTCAAGCATAGATTAGATCTGGGAATTCATCTTTCTTTCCTATATCTTTCTATCTTTCTTTCATTGTAGAGGTTCCAGTCTTTGGAGAAAAACCAGTCACTATTGTGATACCATAGTTTTGGTTCCAATTTTTGATGTGTTCCCATAACTGTGACACCACACTTTCAGCATAATTCTCTAGTATGAACAGTATTAGGAAGGATAATATAGATAATTCAAATCTATTAGGTGTTTTCATGTTTTCATTTCATGCATATGGTTGTATTATTTCAAAGAAATTAATACAAAGAACAACAGGTTGATTTTCATCTAGAATCTTGTCTCCTATCTCAGTGAGCTTTAATATTTTACGATCTTTGAACAAAGATCCTAGATTTTAGTTGCAGTCCGTTAAGGTTGTATGTTGTCTTATTATTTCATGTAACTCAAGGGGTTATGTAAATGCTTCAATGAATTAGTAGGGTTGTAGGTTTATTAAGAAGGATATCATGTAAGAATGAGCTTTGGATTGAGCATAGATGTTTATTTACAAGGTAAATAGATAGATCATATATCTGAATATATACATAAGTATCAGATATCCATATGTATGCATTTGATTCATGGATTTACCCAATGGATTAGGCACTGGTCAACTACAGGATCATTAAATTCTTAGTGCTGCATATCTGAAGGTTTGTCAAATTCAACATTATTAATCAAATGTTCTTTCCCTTTTATGTTGAAGAACTAAAATTTGATGCCCTCACTCAACTTGTGCATTCCATAGAGTTGTAATTTGCTACTGCACTTCTTTGTTATTGCATAGGTTATTAGGAGAGATAAGGGTTTCATCTGCATTAATTAGGTTCAAATTTATGTTTTAAATTCATTGGTACCATATCTCAGAACTTGAAGGTTAACCCACCTAGGTCTTGTAGAGCCTGAAGTGAAGAAGGAGTTATGCCTTAGAGTTGGCCCAAGACTGCAGTCAAGTGTATCTGTCATAGAAAGTTGCTAGCCTTAGATGCATTTGTCTTGTTTCTTGGTCATTTTCAAAACTATTAAATCAGGAGCCAACATAAGGGACATGCCAATTTTACCTAAGAGTTAAGGAGAAATTGAGCAAAATGTTTGACAACAAAAATAGTGGAAGAGGTCATGGTGGATGATCTGGTGGATGATCTTATAGAGGCCTTAATGATGATCAAAAGAACAAGGATGAGGCTAGAAGTAGCAGTCAAAACTAGAGGGGAAACAATTTCAATCATTTCCATGATCAAAATAATAGCGATCATAGAGGAAGATGCAGAGGACAGGAATTTGAAATAGGAGGCTTCCATGGGAAATGTTTTCACTATTAAGAAGAAGGGCATAGAGAATTTGAATGTTCCTAGTGCTAAGGAAGGAAAAATTGAAGAACATAAGGTTAGGCCATAGTTTCACATGTTGATGAAGAATCCATATCATCACATTCTGAAGATGATGAAAGAGGAGAAGTCCTAGTTAACAAAAGAATCATATTGAGTGGTGAGAATGAACCTGATCAAAGAAGGAGCTTGTTTTGCACAATGTACAAATGTAAAGATAAGTGTTGTTATATGATCATTAATGGTGGAAGTATAAAAAATGTGGTATCAAAAATGATGGTCACAAATTTGAAGCTAAAAATATAGAAACACTTGTGTCCATACCATATTGCTTGGGTGCAAGATGACCACAAGGTCATGGTTAATGAGCAGTTCTTAGTGAAGTTCAAGATTGGAAGCTACTAGGATGAGGTACTATGTGATATAGTACCTATGGACATATGTCATATGTTGATAGGTAGGCCATGGAATTTTGATAGGCATGTTGTACATGATGGGCAAGAAAATACCTATACTCTAACCAAGGATAGAGTGAAGAATAGGTTGAAGTCATTGAATGATAAAGAAAAAAAAGTATGTAGTGCTGCCATAATATGTTTTTTTGATGTAAAAGAGTTTTTCAAAGGTATGAAGCATGAGAATTTTTGTTTTTCTATAATTCCAAAAAGTAGTAAAGAAGTAGAGGAGGTACATGTAGTAGTTTCATATATGTTGAGAGTTTTTCAATATTGTCCCAGATAATGTACCTGATGGATTGCCCCTAATGAGGAAGATCAATCACCATATGGATTTGGTTTAGGGATAACTTTAAGAAACCCCCCTTTGGAAAAATGTATAAAATTTTGGAAAGTCAAACATTTGTTCAAGAAAAAATAATCAATTTCTATTAGCAAATCAATATTTTTGAGTAGGAAAAATAATAATTTTATTGGCAATTTTTTGAACTATATGAAAATTCTATAAAATCATGGCAAATCATAATTTGTTAAAGAGAAAAAAACATGAAAATAAGTAGACATACCTAGAAACCATGATTTTTATTATTATTATTATATGGATCCTAATTGATTGTCAAACATGAAAGCTAAATTTATCCCACTTATACCATAATAGTTTCCCTCCAAATTATTGAATGATGGTATGGAGGAACCATCCCTATTATTTATAATCATTGGAGGATCCTAAATCAATGGCCTAAATCCTATTTTATGCCAAAATTTTAAAGAATACATAGTTTTAAAGATAGTCCCAAAAGTAAAGACACATGTTCCAAATCAAATCTATTATGGGCCAAAGTAAGAAAGGATAAGAAGTTTCATTGAAATTTTTTAGAATAGAGATGTATGTGGAATCTACATACTTAGCCTACAACCTAACTCAAATCTCAACCAAATATTGGCTAATATGTCATTGATTAAGATAAGAATTGGAAATTGTAGCCAAATATATATATATATTTTACCATGTGAAAAAAATAGATTGTACTAGCAAAGTAGTCACCAAAATATAAATACTTATGTGTTAATATTAGCGAATTGTCTAAGCATGGTACCCAATTTTCGTAAAGTGCAGGTGACAAGGCCACCCCAAAAGAGCAAAAAAAGCCAAATTTGAGGTCCTTGATAAGTGAGATTAGCCAATTGATGAATATTAGACACTAAATTTATCCTTGATTTGGTCCCAGGAGCCAGTTTTCCAAACAAGACATCGCACAAAATGACACCAGTAGAAAATAAAGAATTGAATAGACAAGTTCATGAGCTGTTGTAGAAGGGGTTGATTCTAGAGAGTCTAAGTCCATGTGTTGTACCAACTGTATTAGCATGAAAGAAGAATGGATAATGGAGGATGTCTATAGATTCTCACGCTATCAACAAGATCATAATCAAGTATAGATTTCCATTGCCAAGGATGGATGGTATTATGGACTGTTTGACTAGAGTTGAGTATTTCATAGAGATAGAATTGAAGAGTGGGTACTATTAGATTCATATTAGAGAAGATGATGAGGGGAAGATTGCTTTCAATACAAAAGAAGGACTATACAAGTGGTTAGTCATGTCTTTTGGGCTAACTAATGCACCAAGCACTTTCATGTGGCTCATGAATAAGGTACTAAAAGAGTTTTTGGGTAAGTCTTCCATTGTTTACCTAGATGATATTTTGATCTTTAGTAAGACATTGGAGGAGTATTTGATCCATATTCAAAAGTTGTTTGATAAGTTGAAGAAGGAAAGTTGTTGATAAACATGAAGAAGTGCAGTTTTACAAAGAAGTGGTAAGACTACATGGTCTGCCCAAGAGTATAATTTTAGATTGAGATGCCAAATTTGTTGGGTATTTTTGGCATACATTATGGAAGAATTTGAAGGTAGAGTTGAATTTTAGTTCATCACATCATCCACAAACTAATGGATATATAGAAGTTGTGAATCACAGTTTGAAAAATTTGCTGAGATGTTTGGTTGGAGATAAGCCAAAAGGATGGGATATGATTTTACCATAGGTAGAATTTGCATACAATAATTCTATCAATAGGAGTATTAAGAAATCACCATTCCAAACTTATATGGGAGTAGTCCTAGAAATGCTTATGAATTGTGATATCTAGATAAAGGAGAGATAAGTAGTGTTGAAGTAGAAGAATTTACTAAACATTTGAAGAACATCCATGAGGAGGTGAGGAAGCACATCATAAAGATGAATACAAAGTATGAGGCTAAGGAAGATGTTAAAAGGAGGTATAAGGAATTTTAGATTAGAGATGAAGTCATCATTCATTTGAGAAAGGAGTGTTTTCCAGTGGGTACATATAATAAGCTAAAGATGAAGAAGTTTGGGCCATGTAAGATAGTGAAAAGACATGATTTTGGAAATGCTTATCAAGTGGAGTTTCCTGCTGAGTTGAATATTTCACTATATTTCATATCTTAGATTTGATAAAATATTATGAAGGATGTAATGGAGATGAAGTTATAGAAGCGCAGTGAAGTATTCTAGTAGCTAGTTCAGCTACAAAAGAGATTAAGGAGATACTAGATAGTCATATTGGAAAAAGTATAAGGAACAAAACTTATGAGGAATACCTAGTCAAATGGAAATGGAGGCTAATAGAGGATTCATCATGGCTAGCAAGGGACGAGGTTAACCATCTTGGTTTTCCTCTGAACACTTGAGACATGATGGAGTCACTTCTCAAATTACACTAGGTATCTAATGTAGGAGAATCCTAGGTGTAAGGGCAATCTTGCATCACCTAAAAATACTTTCTTGTTAGTCTTTTCTATTTTGATAAGGACAAGTAGAAAGGGTGGTTGCTATTTATGGGATCTTGCTATTTTTAGTAAGTTTTTCATATGAGCTTGGAATGTTCTCATTTTCTACATGAATGTTCATTTTAGAGTTAGAAGCCTAGCATAAAAATCTCATTGCTCTAGCTTAATTATAGGAGAAGTTATTGTGGATTTTCAATGGAAAAGGTTGTAGAAAAATCTTAAGCTCACCATTAGATGCCTTAGAGTTCCTATATGAGGTTTGAAAACTTGATAGAAGGGCACTTGCATAGTTCTAGGCTTATAGATTAGGAGTTGGCATTTTTGAAAAGTGGTTATAATAGCAAATTGGAGCAATGGTTCAAGAGTTAAGGCCTTATGAAGTTGGGCTACCCAAAATTTCTAAAATAATTGTCAAAGGTGTATTTGGTTAAATCTATATGTATTGTTAGGGTCTTTCTGCCTTATGTATTAAATTTCAATGTCTAGAACCTTCTTGGGCAGCATAAAATTGCCTATATAAGAAAGGCCCAAAAATTGTTTAGAACAACTTTGGGTGATAGTTCACAGCTTGTCTTGTAGATTATTGTAATGAAGGCACCCATTTGGTTTAGCATATTGTACGTGTGAATTATGTAATTCCATATTTTTGGTACAAATATGAAGTCCATATTTTGTTCTTGCATTAGCTGTTATTTCTTTGTTTTCTATTATGGTTTATGGTATTAAGGGGGGCACCTTCATCAAAATATATCTCAAAGGTACCAAGTACACAAGTAACATCTAATCCTAGAGGAAGCAAAGACATGCAGGAAACCTAATATGGATGTGGGAAAGTATCATCACATGAGCCAACTCTAAAGTTACCTTGGTAGCCTCTCTAGACTCTGGTACGCTAGTGACTCCATTCTACATCAGCATCATTTCTTATAGACAAGGCATACCAATGAGGTAAGGTTACAACCAAGCATGCTCTCTACTCTCAACCTAGCTTGTACTAGCATTTGAGGCATGGGTGAGTTAAAACACTGGCTTTTGTTAATTCATTTAAACCCATTTAATGAAATTTTATCACTTATTAATACAACTTACAATGGGTTACCCAAGTAGCCTCTTTAGGGATCTGACCTCCATTGCAAGCCACTTCCTAGCATACACATAGATTACCTACCCTAAGCTCATTGAAGTATATCTTATGAAATCACATATACACCTCAGTCCTATAAAATTAACTAGAAAGAACCAATAAATAAATTACAATATTCACCTCAAGCCTATAGAAGCAAATGGAAATTACCAATAGATAAATCACAATATTTACCTTAGTCGTATGGAAGCAACTAGAAAGCATCAATAGATAAATCAAAATATTCACCTCAATCCTATACGAGCAACTAGAAAGCACCAATAAATAACTAATAAAAAATATCATAGGTTACACCAAGAAAATCACAATACATGAGCTTACAAAAAATAAATCGATCTCATCACATCGAAGTACAGAGTTGTTGAAGCTAAAAGAAGAAAAGAGAACCAAGAAGAGTAGAAGGAAGACCAAGTAGAGTTAAGTGCAAAGTGAATGTGTAAAGGAGTGAATCAACTAGAAGAAAGAGATTAGAAGTAGACTAAGAAAAATAAAGATTTAAAAAAGAAAGGAAAAACTAAACCTAATAGGCCATTTGAACTATTAATTTCTTACCATTGCACTAGAAAAATATTTGAATTGAGTGGACTTAACAAGTTTGTGAAATTCTATATGGTAACATTGATTAGTGGTGTTTACAAGTCCTTTACAGAAGCCCATTCTTTAGATAGAATCAAAGAGTGAACAAGGTCTAGATGATATTTTTCTATAAATCCTCTAACCAGGTCACATTAACAATGTGTACATAAAACTTTAACAAGGTTGGCTACTAGAAGAGCTCACTGCAAAAGTCTAAAATTATTTGGGTTTTTGATCCCAAGCGGGTTTTTCCTTTACAAGGTTTCCATGTTAAATCATTGTGTCAAATGTGTAATTGTTGTTATGTAGCAAGTTGATTTTCATGATATTTACTTTTTATTGTAACTCAATAAAAATATTGATACAAGCTAAGTTAGTTACTAATACTTGGTAATAACAAGAAATAATGAGATGATAATTTGGTGTAAATTGATTATAAGAGGTAGTTGTGAAGTTGAATGAGATTGAATTGAGTTATTTCTATTGAAGTTTGTATTGGTAATAAATCATTTGAAGATATAGTAGGTTAACTATGGATAATTGATTCAACGCTCCCTCTTAGTTATCTAACACTATTCTCTCACTTCACTTGATTTCTCTTCATATGTTCCTCATCTATGATATTCAATATCCCTCCTAGATTCTAACATTTCTTTAGCTTATCCTTCCCACATGTTTTGAATAAATTCATAACCCAATGGGTGGATGAGTATCTCTCTAAGGTCTACTACATGTAATCTATCTCTACCATAAATAATATAGTATCTTTATATTTTTCTACTTTAAACTTATAGATTTTGAGTCTCTTCTTCATTCCCATTTGGAAAGATTTAATCATCTTGGATATCTCTACTACAAATGTAGACTATGTTTATCCATTTTAATTTTTTGTAATCAAGTCCATTGCACATCTTCCTATTGTCCATTCAATATGGGACATGTTCGGAAATCTATCGATTACTTGGAAGAATATATTGAGAAGTAGGGATACAAATCTAAAAGGTGTATACTTATCTTGCATGATCCTCTTGATGTTCTCAAGTAGGTGTTGTCTTAATATCTGATAGACATTTACTTTCTCCTTTTCAAATATCATCTTATAGTTTGTATGAATAAAACTTGTTGAAAGTGAGTTTGGTCTAGAATTATAGTTCATCTTATAACCCATAATTTTTCTTATCAACCTAACATCTATTTTTTTAATTGTGTCCAACTTCATGCCTCTTTTGTCCCAAACTATTCCTATATTAATTTCAACTAGTTTATTGACTTATTTCTCTACTATTGGAACAATTCCTTAATTACTTAGTTATGTTACCTTATGGATTAGGTCATTGGTAATCATGGTTGGTCAGTCTTCCATCCACATTATGTTATCATGAATACTAGTTAGTATGATTCTTATCCATTTAGTTTGGTCAAAATCTTCATAGAACATATAATATATGATATTATATTGAATCAAATATTAAAAAATTTCCTTAAATGTTTTGTCATTATTGCACACTTTTCCCAAGTCATCAAAGATATCACTATCTCCTATTGTCTCAAACTTACAATGCATATATGCTCTAATATTATTGACATATAGCACACATTTTGGTGTCTTTGAGAATGCTCAATCAAGATCATCTCCCACAAATATGAAAGGGCTCTTTTTGAATTGATAATGTTATCTTTCTTTCACATTATAAAATACTCAGGTAGCTATTATTACAAGTTCTTGCAAAAAAATTAAATTAAATTCCAAATACAACCTCATGTAATCATAAAATACCTTTTTGATCATGTTTAGAAAATCCATGGTCAAAGATTCTAATGTTACTCCTAAGAAACATTCATGTTGCCATTAGTGTCACACAGTTAATGATGAAGGATGAACATATCTATCAATAAACAATGTCACCAAGTTGAGCACAAGAACAAAGATAACTATAATTAGTTATAATTGAGAATTAATATACACCAAGCTAATCAATACTACCTAAGCATATAAGTCATTTAGAAATTAAAAGCATAAATAAGTTCAAAGGAAATTGAGTGATAATAAATCTACCTAGTAGAAATAGAGTGTACATTGAGTTGTATATAGAGGCTACATCCAAATTAGAATTGGAATAGAATATGATGTAGAATGATCATACCAAGAAGGAAACATGATTTACATAGATCAAGGAAAAGATATGGATATATTTATTGGTAAGTGTGAGTTGACTATTTATAATTTCAAGGAAGAGAAGGCCAAACAAATAACAATTAGAATAAAGTATGGAGCAAGGACTATCTAGATCATTGATTTTGATCAATGATACATTGTATAGAATTCTAAAACCCTAATTTGGGTCAAAGATCATAAAAGGAGAAAAATAAAACTATTTAAGGATGTATAAGGAAGAGTTCAAAATTGTTTTTGGGATGAGATTTGCTACTATTTTTAGCATTACTATAAGAAGGGGTTAATTCAAAAGGATGAACATAGATTCAAGCAACACAAGGAAGAATTTTCAATACTAAACACCTGAGGTGATATATTAGTGATGAGAATAGGGATGTGATTAGAAAAGTAAGCTATGTTGTACATATCACTTTACTACTATTTTCTTATGGCTATATCATATTAAATCCTTTCATGAGATAGATCTAACAATCTTATTATAAATCCCCTAATCGACTTCACACTAGTATAGTATTGTAAATTCCTTGAAGAAGGTAGATCATATTAGATGTGCTTGTATTACTCCTAGCTAGTAAGTCACCAGAAGTGACACCACATTGTATCCTTAACAGGGCACTCTCTTATTGCAATAGTTATGGATTTGTGGGTATTATCCCCACTTAGTTTTATCTCTAACCAAGGGTTTCTTGTTATGTATCCTAATAGTATACTTGTGTTATGTGTGATGATTTCATTGTTTATGTTTCATGAATCATGTAAGTTCGATTAGAAAAAATTGGTTTTATTTACAAGTACTTTGTTTAAAGTTATATGTTAATTGAGTTACAAAAAATGACAAGGGCATCACAAATTTTCTAAGGTTGATTTTTTTGAGATTAATAACTCACTATCCCCTCTTAGCATCCTACCTTTCCTAAATAATCTAAAAACTAGTATCAGAGTATAGTTAGCTCGTTAAGGGTTTTGCCACTTTAGAGAAAAGATCTAAGATATGGAAAGGTATAAGATTGATAAGACTATTAAGAATAATAAACTAGAACTCAAGATGATCCTACATCAAATCAATTAAATGAAGGAGGAACTAAATCAATCACTAAGTGAAATGAGGGGCATTTTCCAGAAAATGAATGACATGACATATTATGAGGAAGTGATTACAAAACTATCTAATGGAAAAATGTCTAATGAAACTTCTGCTTCCATAGTTGATCTACTAGAGAAGAATCACACCCTTATAAGTAGATGAAATTAGTGAAAAGAGAACAACAGATGCAATCAACAAGATTGTATTAAGTGCTAGAATAGAAGATATAAGATGAGGATGAGAAATGAATGATTGAATAAGATAAGAGACAAATTATGAAAAGATTGGATGCTAAGGATGAAGAAGTCATGAGGCTGACTTAGAATTACTATGATATGGTAAATGAGCTACTTAGTGAAAATCATGAGATTGGTAGAAAGATGGAAGAAATTTTTAACTGAGAACCTAGAATGGAAAACTAAAAATTAAACTATCACTAGGGAAAGAAACCAATGAAAGGATAAAGAGATCAAAAGAAAGTATAAAAATACTAGATGGAAAACTTAGAGGAAAAAGGTGACCTAGACACACATCTAGACTAGGATACATTGAGCACTCCACTACCAAGAAAGGAGAATCATTGAAGCAAGCTAAACAAAGGAATGTGTTCATCAATATCAAGCCAAATAAGCATGCTTTCTATCATTGTGGAAAGCTTGGACATAAAATAAATGTTTGTAGGAGAAAAATGGGTAAGTCCAATGTTACTTCTAAATTTTATGGTTATTATTACAATTACAATAAGTATGATCACCAAGAATATAAATGTAGATACAATTTTAGTTAGTCTCCTTTATAAGTATGAGTTCAATCATTACTACTACAATTGTAATAGGTTTTTGGCACAAGTCACAATACTATAGATCATAGAAGAAGTCTAACTAGACACCAAGCAAGAAAGGTAATACAATTAATTGGGAGAAATACCTAGAAACTAGTGAACTACTAGAATGACATGTTACCATTGTCATAAGGTTAGTTACTTAAGAAAGAATTGTAGGTACCAAGTATTAGCACCTAGGAAGAAGATCCAAAAGGAAAAGGAAACCGATGTTGATGAAGTATGTGACTAGATGAACACGAAATGGAGGAAGAAGACAAAAGGTAATGAGACCTCAGATGTAGTTGATGATGGCACCTCACACAATGGATTTGGTGAAAATTCCACTTGTAACTAAGTCATGAAAGGAGGTATGGAGCTGTATTTGAATTTATAAATCTTATATCAATTCCTTAAATCCATGGGGTGAAGTCCATATCCATGTAATACATGATGGATTATGAAAAATCATGGGAAGCAAAGTTAATGAAGTTAGTGAAGCCACACTGAGAAAAAAATTTGAGGTAAAAATTAAATGAGAAAGTTTTCTATGGTAATTGAGTTAAAGTTGGAAGCATTTATTTTTTGAGTACCCTATAGAATCTGAGTGAATTTTGGAAAGGAAGTATTTGGTAATTGAGGATATGGTAAATAACATTTAACATTCCCTAATGAGAATTAAAATAAACTATATGTTGTAAATTTGGGTTTCTTTGGTTCATTTTTTCACCTAGATTTTTTGAGTTTGAAGAATGATTTGTTCTCATTTGAGTTATCTAAGTGTGTAGTTGAATTATGAAGCTTGGAAGTGAAATTTTGTTTAATAATCTTCATGTGAAGGTGAATTTGGAGCCAACTAACTAAAGCTTGAATATTTATTTTTTGAAACCCTAACTTATGACAATGACATCAAGGTCTATAGTGATGAAGAAGAGGACTAAGGCTAGTACTATCAAACTAATTCATAGTAAAGTCCGTGAAGATCCACAATTCAAATTACATCATGAATGGCTACATAAATTGATAAGGTTAGTACATTATTATTTATACCACCTAGGGTTTTATTAATATGAGATATTTATACATTTTAGCACTACAAGATTAGTGAATTAGAAAATTTTGAGCTAAGAGAAACATGTGATGAATTACGTGATAATGGAAACTAAAAGATGAACACAAGCACATAGAGATGAACATGCTTTGAATTTACCAAAAGTGTTCAAGGTATAATGGATTCAAATTGTACTGAGAAAAGTTCACAATATGCAAATGTGGCCAAATGAGCCCATAGAGATCACTAGAGATGCCATACACATGGTTACAAGATACTCAATTATTGAGAAATCCAAAGCCATCAGAATATCATTAGATAGGGAAATTAAAAATAATACAGGAGCTAAGTGGGATGGTAGAGGTCTGAAAGTTCATCAATTGAAGATGTTGAAATAATATTTTCTACTTATGTAGTTGCTTACAAAATCTATCAATTGAGAAGACCTAATAGTGTTCCTTATGGAGCCATAGATATGGTATATAAAATTACAAATAAAGGATTGAAACTAGACCTTGTCGAGTTACACCTAAAGCAACTAGTTGAGAACATAAAAACTATTATTTTTGCCAATTCAAACATATGTAGATTTAGTTTAATATTGGTATGTATATTCATTTGCATGTAAAACTATTTCCCTACAATTGGTCAAGTGAATTAGAAAATAGGTACACCTATCATTTGCTAGTTTAATGAGTTTACCTAGAGGTTAGGTAATAACATTGAGAGTGTTATAACAACATGTTTTAGTGATTTTAAAGAAAAAATGCATCAAAGGTATAGAATCCCATCAAAGATCGCAAAAAAATTCATGATGACATATATTTTCTTGTGGATACTAACACCACACATGTGAAAGTTGTGAATCCTAGGGTTGCATGGGTTGAATCCATAGAGTATGAGATCAACATAATAAAGCAACTAAGGTAATTGAAGCATTACTTAATGAACCAGTTAATAAGCTAGAAAAAACTTTTGGCACATATGAGGTTACTAAGGAAAGAATTAAAATAGATAGTGTCACACTAAAAATTGAGAAGAAATCCAAAAAATGGATTGGTACATTGGAAAGTGAATTTAGTGCAAATGAGGAAAATCAAACTTTAGTGATTACTAAAGGTAAAGGAGAAGATGTTACTAACAAAGAAGATAAAGAAAAATCTATTGTTGTTACCAAACTTGAGAAGAAGAAAAGAAAGAAGAGACCACTGGATACACCAAAAAATCATAATAATATGGGGTTATGGACCCATAATTCTTTTGAGGTTACTCCACCATTAAAGAAAGGAACTACAAAGATAATTTAGCCTAGAAAATCCCAAGAAAAATTATATCAAAAGAGAAAAGAAATGCCTATTACATCCAACCAGCCTACACAAAGAAGGAAAAGAAAATTTATTACCAAAGATGATGAGGAAATTGTAGATAGTAAGAAGAAAAAAAAGATGGATAAGTCATTTTAGAGTTGTTGTAAATGTGAATGTTGGAAGTCTTAATTGGGAAACTAAGCTATTTAGGGGGGGTGAACTACGATCTATAAAACTTAAACCTTTTACTAATTATTTCTTGTATTTACTATATTTACCATCTCATGTTCAATGCATGCATAAATTATAAAATCAAATTGTAATAATGTTGGAAATATAGATGGAGTAATTGAGAGGGGGGTTGAATCAGTTACCAAAAAATAATTTTCACAGATCCTTAGATGTCTAACAAAACTAATTATTGCTATGACTCATAAACATACTAAAAAATGCTATATCTCGGTAAATGTAGAGTATGTTTTACTTTAGTTGATCTAACATCAATAGTAATAATTTGCAAACATGAGAGAAAATAAATGAACACATGAGACACTAGATTTAACATGGAAACCCAATATGGGAAATACCACCAATTTAACTAGTTACTATTTTTGCTCTTCTGAATTGAGCCCTATTAGGAGCCAACCCAGTTAAAGGTTACAAAGCACATTGTTAGGTGTGACCTTGTTAGAGGATTTGATCACCCTATTAGGAGTGGCCTTGCAAGAGGTCTTAAAAAAATTCAATGGAACTGTCACCTTGTTAGAGGATTTACAACTGGCTATTAAACCAACTCTATTAAGAGATTTTGGATCACTACTACAATAATAAGAAAGTAACAATAAAATGACCTGATTGAGATGCAACTGAATTTGCTGATTATAGATCTCTATTCTACTCCATACTTGATCCTTCCTAATTGAATAACACTTTTCTAGTCCACAAGGATACCTTCTTATCCTTTAATTTTGCTCTCACTCTTTACTTTCTTAATTTTGATCAACACACTTGCACACACACTAAAATCTCAACTTGACCTTTCATTCATACCATCCAGATTGTCAAGTCAGCTCAATACAAATTGCAATGACCAATAATCATTACCATAGTCAGCTGGAATTAATACTTGAAATAATTAAATTTCATATCCCAAATCAACAAAATGCTTCGATAGCTAACCTAGCTTGGTAAACATTGGTTCTAAGATGATTTCCTATGTTAACCAATAGATGCTTGGTTAACACTATGAACTTGCAAAATCCTTTGGCAACTAAGTGAACTCGGTGAACACTAACTCTATCTAATTTCCTTTGTTAACCATGAGAACTCAGTTAACACTGCCTTTTTTCATAATTTCCTTTGATGCCTGAGTGAGCTCGGTAGACACTGTCTTCGCAGAGTAATCTCTAGGAATGCTTGGTAGACAAGGAAAACTTTCTTGCTGACCAAGTGATCTTGGTAAGAACTGAGTGACAACTAATATGACATTTGTGTAACATCAAAGACAACAGACAATTAGATAATTGTATCCAACAAATAACATATAGATCTAATCTATGAATCACATGCATGAAATGCAATCACTTGACAAAAATATTTGGTTACCCAAAAATACTTCAATATGAAGGTAAAATTGGGGTAGGGATGACACCCACAAATCTTCACTACTACAATAATAAATTTAGCCTATTAAGGTTATAATGTTTTATCATATCCAATGATCTACCCTACGAGGGGTCTTCCTTATTAAAAAGTGTTAAGACTATTAGGTCTTACCCTGTTAGAGTATTTTACACAGATTTACAATTATCGACTAAGACTACTTTGTTAAGAGATTATCACTGACTCAATCTATTAAAAATGATTCAATACCTAATTCTCAGTCTAATCTAATATGCTAGTTTTGGATGTCCTCTCTTCAATCTGATCTAACCTTTGATTTGATATAGCTTTACTCCCCTTCACTTCCTTGACTAGGTCACTTTCTCTATTATGCAAATAACATAACTTAACTATTTTTCCTTCTTCACAAATGTTCACATATTCATACTTGGACTGCATGAATAGCTCTCTTCTTCTCCATATCTCAAATAGGTTTAGAACTACTTTATTTACAGAGTTCATATTTTCTAGATGCTTCCTTATTTTTCAATGTCATTTGATTGGTTAATCACAACACATAGATATTTGTGATCCATATCATAAAATGTTTAATAACCTTTGTAACAACCACTAAAAGTATTAAATACCTTGTTAATGTTACCTTAGAGTTTCTATCATTCCTGACTTGAATTTCAATTCTGTGTTGCTTGGCACTAACTATCTCTAAAACTCAAAAATCACTCTACATGCTATTGATACTGAGTCTCTACTATTCTCATCACCTTTCATGTAACTCAACATCAATATGATCAAACTTCTTGGTAAATATTAAGCTTGACTTATACTAAAAATACTCAACAACCAAAGACTTGCTTGACTCCTATAGAGCTCAATATTTACATGTTTATTTACAAGTCTATATATGAATCAACCTATATAGAGTATCTTAGTCACATTGATGACCTTCTAACTCTATCTAATATATGACTAATTTTTTGAAACTAATTGACAACAATAGTTAGAGATACTAATAGTAAATCCTAAAATTGTGGATGAAACAGAAGACTCTTTAAGAGAACATTGTGGCTTATCCACATTACAATATGTTAAGTTTAATATATTGAATGATGAGGATTAATAAAATATTGAAGATGCTCTAATTGATATGATGAAAAAGTTTAAAAATAAAATTACTACTATTAAAATTGGAACCATGATTCTGGATGAATTATAGTAGAAAATTAACAATAGATGGTAGTATCCTATAAACACTAAGAAAAAGACAAGGGAGAGATTTCTTGTAACTATTATGCCCAAATTGGATATGTTAGATATTAGGGAATCCATAAAGACATGTGATCTAATATTTGTGCCTAAGAAGGGAGCATAAAAAATCCTAATAGGTTAGCTACAAGATGTTGGTATTGATAGTTAGAAGTTATGGAAGAAAAGTTTCAAGATTAAAGATCCTGAGGAAATAACCCAAGTTGATATTACTGAGCATGAGTAGAATATTAAGATAGATAATAAAGAGGATGGTATGTTCATAATATTTCACTTGAAGTACATGATATGGTAAAGAGTGTTACAGGAAAAGATGAGCCCACAATCATTGGAGACATCACAAGAAAAGACCCAAGAGAAGAAATAAATAAAGATGAGGATGTCATAACTAATACTAAGCATAAAGAAGAAGGTCAAGTATCAACCAAGTAAGCTTAGACTCATATTTTGGGTTATGTACCAATCACATAACAAGTTAAAGAGTATTGCAAGTTAGAGTCACTAAAGGAATCACAAAATGTATATGAAGCTCTAATTGGTTCATTATATTCTTTAGCAAATAATATTCCTATGGACCTTGATGGAGACCAAAAAAAAAAAGATACTAATAATGAGGCTCAAAATATAGACAAGGAAAACATCATGGATACCAAATAGAAGAATGATAATGTACATGATTGAAATACTAAAACACTAGGAGACACAAATAAACAAAAAGAATATGATTCTACCATAGGCAATATTCCATGAATCCATGGACCTCTGATTGTTGGAAATATAAGAGGATTAATTAGGATGGAAGGGGTGAATTAGTTACCGCAACAAAAATTCCAAATCCCTTAGATGTCATTACAAACTTCCTTTTAAATCACAACATGGTAAGAACTAGATATTTATTGTAACATGGTTGAAAAAGTAATCTTAAGATAATGATGTGTATTAACCATTAGTAAATTAGTTGTAGAAAGATAAATAAATAAGAAAATAACATGAACACATGAGATACCAATATTTAACATAGAAACCTAATTTGGAGCCCTATTAACTAACTTTACAACTTTTTACTCTTTTAAAGTGAGCCCTATTAGGAGCCAACCCTATTACAGGTTACAAAACACATTGTTAGCTATGACCCTATTAAAGGAATTGAATCACCTTGTTAGGAGTGGCCTTGTTAGAGGTCTTAAGACACTTAAATCTAGAAATGCCACCTAGTTAGAGGATTTATAAAATGATTGTTAAGTTAACTTGGTTAAGAGATTTCTTCACTACTACAATTGTTAGAGAGTAATAATGATTGAACTAATTGAGGAAGCAAATGAATTATAGATTTAGCTCACTATTCTAACTTATTCTTTGGATCCTCCCTAATCAAAATATTCTTTGTAGCTCCTAGGAAACTCTGCTCTAAATTAGATATCCTTCTTTATTCAAATTTTATCCTCTTCTCCATTTTATCATATAGCAATCCACATCTTTATCTTTCATAAATGTGAAACCCAATGTCAAGCCAACTTGAACACCCTTTAAAATAAATAAATAACATCAAATAATTTGGCTTGCATAAACTAACTAATAAATAAAACTAATTTGATGTAGGTTGGCTAAAACTGAAAACTGGGTCACTCAGTTACCACTAAAGTCCTTGGTAACCAACTTGACTTGCACTAAACTCCTTTGGTAACTGACTTGACTTAGTTTACATACAAATCCATGAACTTTTCTTCTTCTGAACTTATCCTCATCTAATACTGGAGTCTTTTGAACTCAATTCCAATTGTCAATGCTTAGTTAGAGTATAACATTTTTGTAACATCAATGATAATAAACAATTGAATAATTGTTATCAATAATCTTCCTCTTTAGAATTTATGGCAACACAACATGACATTAAGCAAAGAAAACTTAGAGCAATTAGAATAATTTAAAAGATTTAATAATATCCTTAGTTTCATTCTAATGCTCCATCCATCCATGAGAACTACCTCTGGGATTCTCCCTCTTCCATCTTATCTTATCTTCAGACTCCATTAGATCAAGTTCTCCCTCTTGTGAATTACTCCCTCTGATTTGTCTCTGATTACATCAATCTCTCCCTTAATGAATATATAAAATGATTCTCTGACATCAAATGCCAAAGACTTGACAAAGTGATTTTACAATGTAATTGATGTATTGATTCATAAGCAATGAGTTGTGACTTCTTTACATAAACTTCATAGATAATCAAAGTGTTTTGGTTGATGCATCAATAATCTATACTCTAGTGAGCATCAGATAGGGGAATGAACCATATCTTTCCTCTCAGATACAAAAATGCATCCTTAGGTAATGGTTTGGTAAATATGTCAACAAGCTACTCCTTTCTGTTAACATATTCTAATATGACCTCTATATTTTGAACTAAGTCTCTCGTAAAATGATACTTAATTGCAATGGTTTTTGTCTTGGTATACATCATTGGAATTTTAGATATATTTATTGCACTTGTGTTATCATAGATAGTCATTGGATCCTTGATTTATTCCTCCATTCTTGATAACAATTGCTTGATCCACATTATGTTGGAGAAATTAACTACTACAACAACATATTCTGCCTCTACTATAGAGTGAGAAATGTAATTATGTTTTTTGCTTGTCCAAGATACTAACCTCTTTCCAAGAAAGAATGTTCCTTCACTGGTGCTCTTCCTATCATCAATTATTCCTTCCCAATCAACATTAATAAAGGATTTAAACTTGAAGTTTCCCCCTTTCTTGTACCATAGACCATAGTCTTGAGTGCCTTTTAGATATCTTACAATTATTTTAATTTCCATCATGAGTTTTTCTCTGGAATTTCTAGAGAATCTTGCAACTATACCAACTGCTAATGCAATATTAGGTCTTTTATGAACAACATACTAAAGTTTCCCAATCATAGATCTATATGTAGTTTGATTTAGATCTTTTAAATAATTATTATTTTCTTGGATAGGTTATTTATAGCAAACATAGGTGTTGAAACTAGTTTGGAATCTTCCATTCCAAAGGTTTTGAATATATCGTCTCTCTACAACTCAGCTTCCTTTCTCTGAGACTCAAGTTCCTATGTCTAAGACTCAATTAGAATTATCTCCAACTCTAGTTCTTAGGCTAAAACTTGGGTTCCTCTATTTGAGATATAAAACATGTAGATTCAGTGAAGTCTAGGTAGAAAAAAATACCTTTTGTTTGATTGCTAGTTCTAACTAGGTCTCCTTTACCATCTAGAAGCCTGGCCTTCTTATTCATGAATTTTACCTTGAATCCAATGTTATTCAGTTGTGCCTTAATTAGAATATTATGTTTTGGTCCTTTAACCTAGCAGGCATTATCACATTTGATTCCATCAGTCAATGCAATGCAACCTTTTCCCTTCACATAACATGGTTCATTGTTTCCAAATCTAACACTTCCACCATCATAATGCTCCAAGCATTCAACTTAGTTTTATCACTAGTTATATGATGAGAACACCCACTATCTATTATCCATGTGTAATTTTTGCTAACATGAGAAATAAGTGCCATGATTTCATTATCCTCATCATTTGATTCATCTTTAATAGTAGTATATACCGTTTCATCTTCGTCATCACTATCAAAATCTTTAGCAATATAACAAGATTTCTTACCTTTTTCTTTGTAGTCTTTGTAGCTTTTTAAATCTTTATTTACTTTGAACTTGTTAGATTTTATGTCATCTTTGCTTTACTTGTTTGGGAACCTTGGAACAATGTGACCAAATTCTTCACAAGAAAAAAAATCAATGGAATTTTTCCTTTATATTTACCTGTGCCTTTTGGTAACCTTCCCTTAAGTAGGGCTTCAATAGCTTTAGGGTCATCATCAAATTCTTATTCTTCTTCATTCTTAGACTATTTGTCTTTTGATTTTCATCCCTTTCTATCAAGGGTTATTTTTGCTTTAAATGCTAATTCTATGTTGTGAGATCCAAGAACATAGTTATCAAAGTTATCCACCTCAATAGCTATTAACCTTCCCACTAGTACATCTAAAGTTATATCATTTTGAGATCACATCTCATCTCTTGAATAGATGAAACTCTAATTTCATAAATAGGAAGAAGAATTCTTAATACCTTGCTGACTATTGTTGCATCTTTAATTATTCCTCCTGAAGCTTTGATTGCACTTACACTTTCTTTGGTTCTCTCACTATATTTTGTAATGTGTTCATCTTCTCTTATCTTCATCTGATCAAACTAGCCTCTTAGAATTTCTATTTTAGCTCTCCTCACATTTTCATCTCCTCCATAGGTCTTTTGTAGCTTTTCCACATTCCATATGTAGTAGCACAATCTTTGACTTCATCAAATTCAACATAATTGAGAGTAGAAGCAATGTTAATCATTATTGTGGTGTGATTATTTTTATCTACCATTTGCTCCATAGTCAAAGGATCTAGAGGTGACATATACTATTTTTTTAATAATTTTAAGCTTATGTCTCCAATGGTTCCCAAATTTACCTTCATGAGTTCCTTGCATGCTTTCAAGTTATTGATGCTAAGTATAGATTTCCAGATCTATTTGCATGGTCTCAAGGAGAAGAAGTCTAATGTAATAGATAAAGGAAGACGTAAAAGCTTATTTCAAATCTATTATTCTAAAAGGAATAGTATTAAGGTCAATTGGATAGTGGGTTTGTTGATCTGATCCTGAAGCTATTTGGACAATGTGTTTAGCTACCTTCCACAACTCCTAAAATGGTTGAAATCTCCTAACAGGGATTCAAAGTCTCCTAATAGGGACTTTTTTATACTAAATGTTGTAATAGACTCCTAACAAGGTCCACCCTTTAACAAGGAACATTCATATTAGTACATCATCTTGTCAATTTCCCTAGTAAACACATTTGGTGTAATTGTTTATGTACATCTTTATGGTTGTTGTTTACTTTGGCTAAATGGTTAAGTTTGTTTAAAGAGGTTAAATGTTCTAATTATAGAATAGCTGATTCACCCCCACCCTCCCCCACTCTCAATTATCTTGGTGGACTATTATTCATAACAATTTGTATCAGAGCCTTAGGTCCTTGAAGAAAAAGCTTAACAACTTTGGGAGATCCATGGTAAACATGTTCAAGAAGGAAAGTTTGAGATTTGATGGCACCAATTATGATAGTTAGAAGGATAAGATGAAGACTCATCTTTTATGCATGGGTTTGGCATATTGGCTTGTAACCAAGGCATCTAAGAATATCACGGAAGAAGACAATCTTGAAATTTGTACTCATGAATAGAGAGAAGTATTTATGTGCAACATTAGGGAAAGAGAAGCAATATTTTTAGCTCTACCTAAAAGTGAGTAAAACTAGGTAAAACTATTCAAAACATCTCATGAAATTTAGAAAACTTTAAAAGCTAATTATGAGGGTGATACACATGTAAAAAGAATTAGATTACAAAATTTGCATTATGTATTTCAAGATGCCAAAATGATGGAAGATGAATCTATAAGAAGCTATACTGGCAAAATATCTGAGATTGTTGTAGAAATCACATCTCATGGTGGAAGGAAATATGATGATGAAGTAATATGGAAGATCTTGAAAAGTCTAACACCACATTTCAAGACAATAACATAGATGATTTAGTTGATGATTCCTTGTACTAATAATTTTACCAAAGAAACATTGCTTGGTGGATTAGAAGCTATATAATTTGATCTAAAACAATATGGAGAATCAACAAAAGTTGAAATAGCATTTAGTGCACTAAATATTGAACCTGGTCTAGACATTGTTAGTAGTAGCAAGTCTATTGAGGAAAAGATCCAGGAAGGAGTGACTCTTCTTGTGGAAAGAGAAAAATATTTTAAGAATATCTTTAAATGTTGGACATGTAATGAATATGGTCATTATGGATCTACGTGTCCTATAAGAGAAAGGAAGTATAAGGGAAGATTCAAATCTAGAAGACCTAGAAATTGTTGATATGCTAATGAAGAAGAAGAAGAAGAAGAATCTGATCAAAACAAAAGTAGAGATGAATTAAGATTCATAACTATAAAGGAGGATTATCTTGATAGAGAGATCAGGTAAGATGGTGTGCTGATTTCACAAGTTGAAAGGAAATATTAGATCATTAATAGCAGTTGTTCACATTACATGACTGGTGATATGGGAAAATTTATCAAATTCAGAAGTGATAATGGAGGGATTGTCCACGTAGCGAACAATGCAACCTGTCACATTACATGAATTGGATCTATGACACTTGATGGTAAAACAAATAACAATGATGTTTACTTTGTTGATGGATTGAAACATATCTTGTTAAGTGTTGGATATCTTATGGACAAGGGTTACCAATTATAGTTTGGTAGTGACACATGTATCATTAAGGACAAGGAAGGAAAATTGCTTAGTATTGGCAAAAAAACTAAAGGTAATGTATTTCAATTGAACACCATTGAAAAAACATGTTTAGTAGCTAAATTTGACAACAGTTGGTTATGGCACAAAAGATTTTGTCACATAAACTTTGATAACATTTTGAAAGCTAGTAATACATTCACTATGAGAGATCTACCAAAGATCACTAAGCCCACTAACATTGTCTATAAAGAATGTATCTTGGCTAAGAAGAAGAAAGTTTCATTTCCTAGCAAGTAGTTTGGTGCTACATAGAAGTTGGAATTGATCCATATAGATTTGAGTGGTCCTTCAAGAACTAGAGTATTCTATGGAAAAAGCTATTTTATGATTTTTGTTAATGATTTTACTAGAATGATGTGGGTAGCTTTTCTTAAAGAAAAATCAAAAGCATTTGAGAAATTCAAGAAATTCAAGAACAAAGTAGATAATGAACCTAGAGCTAAGATCAAGAGCTTAAGATCTGATAGAGGAAGAGAATTCACTTCTAGAGAATTTAACATCTACTATGAAGAGCATGGAATCATGAGATAGCTAACTTCACCTCATACACCTGAACAAAATAGGATTCTTAAAAGAAGAAATAGATCAATTATTGAAGCAACAAGAACTATATTATTTGAGAATGGTGTACCAAAGAAATTTTGGAGAGAAGCAATCAATATAGCAGTATACAATCTGAATAGAGTACAAATCAAAAAAGGTATGGAGAAAACACCTTATGAGTTGTAGTTTGGAAACTCACCATCAGTCAAATATTTTAGAATATTTGGAAGAAAATGTTATATCAAAAGAGATGACAATGTTGGTAAGTTTGACCCAAGAAGTGATGAAGGTATGTTTCTTGGATATTCTTTAAAAAGTAAATCTTACAAATGTTCCAACTATATAACAAAAACTATAGTAGAGTGTGCAAATGTGAGAATAGATGAAAAGTTTGGCATCAAAGAGAAAATGATGGATTATAACTCTGATGGAGATGATTATTTTGGGATGACCAACAAGTGTAATGAGTTATTTCTCAAGAAGTAAGAGAAGAATAGAATACAATACTAGAAATAAGAATTGAAGTGGTAACTCCTACTCTAAATAAGAATATGATAAAAAATCATCTTGTTGATCATATAATAGGAAGTAAATAAAAAGGAGTAATGACAAGAAGCAAAATCAATGAAGAACTATGCCTAATATCTCAAGTAAAACTAAAGAGTGTAGCTGAAGTAATCAAGGATGATCATTGGATGAAAGTAATGGAAGAAGAACTTTAATAGATAATAAAGAATGAAACATGGGAATTAGTTCCTAGACCTAAGGACAAAAATGTGATTGGCACAAAGTGGGTATTCAGAAACAAAATGAATAAACAAGGAGAAGTAATAAGTAACAAAGCTAGACTAGTATGCAAAGGCTACTCTCAGCAAGAAGGAATTGACTATGAGGAAACATATGTACCTATAGCAAGAATGGGAGTAGTTAGAATGTTCTTGGCATATGCAAAAAATAAAAACTTTAAGGTATATTAGATGGATGTTAAGTCAATATTTTTGAATGGAGAACTTGAATAAGGAGTTTAAATTGAGAAGGTTTTCTTCGACAAAAGGGAAGGATATGGTTTGCAGATTAAAGAAAGTCTTGTATGGATTAAGGCAAGAACCTAGAACCTAGTATGCAAGGTTAGATAAACACCTAGCAAAACTTGGATTTGTTAAAGGAACAATAGACAAAAACTTGTACTGAAAGAAATAGAAAATAGTTTGTTAATAATCATTGTATTTATTGATGATATCATTTTTGGGGGAAATGATGAAGGTAGTAACAAACTCTTAGAAGATATGAAGAATGAATTTGAGATGAGTATGATAGGAGAAATGAAATTCTTCTTAGGATTACAAATTTTTCAAAACAAAGAAGGTATCTTTATTTCTCAGACCAAGTATTTGAAAGATTTGCTAAAAAGATTTGGACTAGAAAATTGTAAACCTATTGGAACTCCTATGGTAACTAGTCACAAGTTATCAAGCAAGGATGAGACACCTATGGTTGAACAAAAAAAGTACAGATCTATGATTGAAGGATTGTAGTATCTAGCTCATAGTAGACCTAATATAGCAAATTCAATTGGAATATTTAGATATATGAAAGGGACATTTGATTATGGCATTTGGTATAATAGAAGTAATGATTTTACCCTTTGCAATTATACTGATGCTGATTGGGCTAGAGATATGGATGATAGAAAAAGCACCAGTGAAAGAGCATTCTTTCTTGGTGGAAGATTGGTTTCTTGGCTAAGCAAGAAACAACATTACACTTCACAAAGTACTACAAAGGCATAATATTTTACAGAAACAAACAACTATAATCAAGTAATATGGATGAAGCAAATGATGAAGGATATTGGAATTAAATTCAATGAAACTATTATTATTTACTATGATAAAACAAGCATAGTTAACATGTCTAAGAATCCTATTTTGTATTCCAAGACTAAGCACATCTCTATAAAGTATCATGTGTTGAAAGAGAAAGTTGTAGAGAAAGAAATTAGACTAGAGTATAGTAACACTAAGGAATAGATTGCAAACATTTTCACAAAATCCTTACCAAAGATACATTTGAGTAGCTAAGAGGTATGCTTGGGGTTATGTCCCTGCCTACTTCAGAATAGAAGATGCAAAAGTGCATTAGTCTAGGGAACAAAGCACCATTGATAGACTAGATTGAATGTTGATACTTCCTAAATGGGGGAGTATCTGTGATGTACAAAGTTAGCAAAGGACTCTTGGTAATTGGTAATGGGTATGCAATAGTGTCTTTAGACACTTGAGTTGTTTATGGATTTACATAAAAAATTTGTAAAGAAATAGACTGGCTTGTGGTTGTGCTAATAAATTATTGTATCATCTTTGATGATTGATGTCAATGGGGGAGAGAGTGACATGAAAAACATACTATATAGTTCAATTGAGAACATGATAATGAAGAAGATGTATATTTAGTATTCTTCAAACTTACATGTTTTTCATCTATATTTCCATCAATGTCGAAGGGGGAGATTGTTAGCATGAATGTTGATGCTATGGGGGAGCATTACAAAACATTGATATGATGACTATGTTTATCATTGATGACAACATAATAATAAATCTGTAAAGATTGATAAAGTAGTAGATTGTGATTTTGTGTATTAAGAATAATATATTTCTTAGCTATCTATGCAAAGTTACTAGTGCATACTACAATATGCCTATGTTGCAAGAGTAAGTGCACATAACCTAATCTGCCAATGTATGGAAGATATGGTTGATCTATAGAGAACTGTATGGAAATAAAACATTAGGAAAGCAATTCCTATTGTGTGATTACTATAGTTCATCAGAAATGTAGTGAAAGGTTGTGCAGTTAATTGGAGATAGTATACTGACTATTGATGATGCCAAAGAGTGCACATGTATGGAAGTCACATGTGTGAAAGTTTTTTTATAATTGTAAGCAGATAGCATTAATTAAATGTGTAGTCATTTAATTAACATATTATAATTAAGTGGGAAGCCAACTCAAAGATTTATTATTGAGCATGGTATAAAGGAAAGATGTTTTCTGTGTTTAAAATAGTGTGAGTAGATAAGACTTGTGAATTATTGAGTAGTAGAGTAGAGTAAATTACCAAAGAGTGTATGTGATTGTAAGAGTTATTGTTGCTAAGTATAAAGTTCTAGATTTGATTGCATAGTTAGAAGGAGAAGAAGTTTGATGTACTAGACATAGGAAGAAGTAAAAGCTTATTTCACATCTACTATTCTAAAAGGAATAGTAGTGAGGTCAATTGGACAATTGATTGGTTGATTTGATCTTGAAATTGTTTGGATAGTGCATTCAATTTCCTTCCACAACTCCTAATAGGGTTGGCATCTCCTAATAGGGATTCAAAGTCTCCTAATAGGTACTTTTTGTATTAAATGTTGTAATAGACTCCTAATAGGGTCCACCCTCTAACAAGTAACATTCATATTAGTACATCATCTTGTGGGCATCATTCCCACCGAGGTTTTCCCTCTAATAAAGGGTTTCCCTAGTCAACACATCTGGTGTAATTGTTTATGTGCATCTTTATGGTTGTTTACTTTAGCTGAATGGTTAAGTTTGTTTAAAGAGGTTAAATGTTCTAATTATAGAATAATGGATTCAAACCCCCCCCCCGCCCTCCCTCTTAGTTATCTTGCTGGACTATTGTTTCTAACATGTTGCTTCTTCTGAACTTATGCTTAGTTGATACTAGAGTCTTTTGAACTCGATTCCAATTGACAGTGCTTGATTAGAGTATAATATTTGTGTAACATCAATGACAATATATAATTAAATAATTGTTATTAACAATCTCCCTCTTTAGAACTCATGGAAACACAAGATGTCATTAAGAAAAGAAAACTTAGAGAAATTAGAGTGATTTATAAGATTTTAGAATATCATTTCATTCTAATTCTCTCTCCATCCATCCATGAGAACTACCTCTGGAATTCTCCCTCTACCATCTTATCTTATCCTTAGACTCCATCAAATCAAGTTCTCCCTCTTGTAGATTACTCTTTTTGATTCTTCTCTAATTACATCAATCTCTCCCTTAATGAATATATGACATGATTCTCTCCCTCTTTGATATCAAATTCCAAAGACTGGACACATTGATTTTACAGTGTACCTTATGTACTAATTCATATGTAATGAGCTCTAACTTCTTTGCATAAACTTGATAGATATTCAAAGTAGTTTGGTTGATGCATTAGTAATCTATACTCTAGTGAGCATCAAATAGGGCAATGACACCTATCTTTTCTCCTAGATAAAAAATGCATACTTAGGTAATGGTTTGGTAAATATGTCAATAATCTATTCCTTTGTCTTAACATATTCTAATATGACATCTTTATCTTGAACTAATTCTCTTATAAAATGATACTTGATTGTAATGTGCTTTGTCTTAGTGTGCATCACTGGATTTTTAGATATATTAATTGCACATGTGTTATCAGAGATAACCACTAGATCCTTGGTTTCTTCCTTCATTCCTGATAACAATTGCTTGATTCACATTATGTTGGAGTAATTAACTACTGCAACAACATATTTTTCCTCTATTGTAGACTAAGAAATGTAATTATGCTTTTTCTTGTCCAAGATACTAACCTTTTTCCAAGAAAGAATGCTCCTTCACTAGTGCTCTTCCTGTCATCAATACTTCATGCACAATTAGCATCAGTAAAGTATTTTAACTTGAAGTTTCCTTATTTCTTGTACCATATATCATAGTCTTGGGCGTCTTTTAGATATCTCATAATTATTTTATTTTTCATCACATGAGTTTCACTAGGATTTGTAGAGAATCTTGCAACTATACAAAATACTAATGCAATATTAGGTCTTGTATGAACAACATATTAAAGTTTCCCAATCATAGATCTATATGTAGTTTGATTTAGCTACTTTGAATCATCATTCTTGGATAGCTTATGTTGAGTAGACATAGGTATTCAAAATAATTTGGAATCTTTCATTCCAAAGGTCTTCAATATCTTGTCTCTCTACAACTCAGCTTCCTCTGTTAGAGACTTGAGCTCCTTTATCTGAGAATTAGTTAGAATTGTCTCCAACTCAGGTTTCTTAGGATGCAACTTGGGTTGCATTTTCTACAACTTGGGTTCCTCTATTTAAGATAGAAAACATGTAGATTCAGTGAAGTCTAGGTAGAAAAAAATACCTTTTTCCTGATTCCCAATTCCAACTAGGTCTCCTTAACTATCCAAAAGCCTGGCCTTCCCATTCATGAAATCTACCTTGAATCCAATGTTGTTCATATATACCACACTTAAAATATTATGTCTCAATCCTTTAACCTAGTAGGAATTATCAAATTTGATTCCATTAGTCAATGCAGTGCAACCTTTTCCCTTCACATAACATGGTTCATTGTTTCCAAATTTAACACTTCCACCATCATAGTGCTCCAAGTGTTCAACTTAGTTTTATCACCAATCATATGATGAGAACACACACAATCTATTATCTATGTGTAATTTTTGTAAACATGAGAAATAAGTGCCATCTTTTCATTATCCTCATCATCTGATTCATCTTTAATAGCAATATATATACCATTTCATCTTCATCATCGTTGCCAAAATCTTTAGAAATATAACAAGATCTCTTACCTTTGTCTTTGTAGCCTTTGTAGATTTTGAAATCTTTGTTTCCTTTGAACTTGTTGGATTTTATGTCATCTTTACTTTCCTTGATTGAACACCATGCAACAATGTGACCAAATTCTTCACAAGAAAAACAAATTAAAGGAATTTCTCCTTTATATTTACCTTTTCCTATTGGTAACCTTCTTGTAATTAGGGCTTCAATGACTTCAAGGTCATCATCAAATTCTTCTTCTTTTTCATTGTAAGACTATTTGTCTTTTGAGTTTCCTCCCTTTCTATCAAGGGTTATTTTGGCTTTGAATGTTGATTCTATGTTGTGAGATCCAAGAACATAGTTATCAAAGTTATCCAACTCAACAGAAATTAACCTTCCCACTAGTACATCTAAACTTATATCATTTTTGAGATCACATCTCATCTCTTGAATAGATGAAACTCTAATTGCATAAATAGAAGAAGAGTTCGTAATACCTTGCTGACTATTGTTGCATCTGTAATTATTCTTCCTGAAGCTCTAATTGCACTTACACTTTCTTTGGTTCTCTTATTGTATTTTGTAATGTTTTCATCTTCTGTTATCTTCATCTGATCAAACTGGCCTCTTAGAATTTCTATTTTGGCTCTCCTCACATTTTCATCTCCTCCATAGGTCTTTTGTAGCTTGTTCCACATTCCATAAGTAGTAGCACAATATTTGACTTCATCAAAATTCAAAATAATTGAGAATAGAAGCAATGCCAATCATTATTGTGGTGTGATTATTTTTAATCTACCATCTGCTCCATAGTCAAAGGATCTAGAGGTGACATATACTAGTTTTGTAGTAATTTTAAGCTTATATCTCCAATGGTTCCCAAATTCAGCTTCATGAGTTCCTTGCATGCTTTCAAGTTATCTTTTTTAAGCTTCAAAATCTCTCTCCTATAAGACATATTAATATTTATCTTACATTCTTGAAACCTTTCTTGTAAGAACCCTTTTAACTCACAACTTTGTTAGAACTAGATATTTTCTGTAACTCCATTAACAAATCAATCTTAAGATAATGATATGTATTAACCTTTAGTAACTTAGTTGCAGAAAGATAAAGCAACAAGACAATAACATGAACAAATGAGACACCAAGATTTAACATGGAAACCCAATTTGGGAAACCACCAATGCAACTAGCTGCAACATTTCACTCTTTTGAAGTGAGCCCTATTAGGAGCCAACCCCGTTAAAGGTTAAAACCACATTTTTAGGAGTGATTTTGTTAAAGGATTTGAATCGCCATCTTAGGAGTGACCTTGTTAGAGGTCTTAGGACACTTCAATCTAGAAATGCCACCTAGTTAAAAGATTTACAAAATGACTATTAAGTCAACTCTGTTAAGAGATTTCTTCAATACTAAAAATTTTAGAGGGTAAGAATGATTGATCTGATTGACAAAGTAACTAAGTTACAGATTTAGATCACTAGTATGACTTGTCCTCTAAATCCTCCCTAATCAAAATATTCTTTGTAACTCCTTGGATACTTTTCTCTAAATCACATATCCTTCTTTATTGACATTTTATCTTTTCTCCACTTTCTCATATATCAATCCACATCTTGACCTTTCATATATATGAAACCCAATATCAATTCATCTTTAATACTCTTTCAAATAAAAAAATATCCACTCAATTAGATTGCATAAACTAGCTAATGAATAAAACTAATATGTTATAGGTCAACTAAAATTGAAAACTAAGTGATTTAGTTACCACTAAGTTCCTTGGTAACTAGCCTAACTCTGTTTACACTAAAGTCCTTTGGTAACCACTATCCAAACAACTTTAGGATCAAATCAGTGAACCTACTATCCAATTGATCTCATTACTATTCCATTCAGAATAATATGTGTGAAACAATTTCTTTCATTTTTCTCTATCTAGTACGTTAGACTTCTTCACCTTCAAATCATTCAAACAAATATGGAACTCATCAGTAACCCTTAAGGTTACTTACACACATTAGAAAATTACTTTGCTCTTCTACTTCACAATTCACAAGCCTTCTCTACTTCTCAATCTCAATCATAATCATCTTCAAAAATCAAAAAACATATTTCCTTTATACCATACTCAATCATTAATCCCTTGAGTTGGCTCCATAAAATTAAATGAAATACACATTTAATTAGTGTTTTCAACTCATAATTATACACAAACTTCCACATGTGTGACTTTTGTTCCTATGCACTTGCTGATGTTATCAATTTTTAGTGTACTTCCTTGAGTTAACTACACAACCCTTAATTCCAAACACAATGTTCTATATTGATCATACAACATCAACTCTTTTCCCTATGCTCTACTTCCCTATGGTTCTCTATAAATCATTAATATCTTTTGTACACTATTAATTCAAGTTCTGCATACTTGCCTACATTTCAAATACATGTTGTAGTATATGCTAGTAACTACTCATAGGTAGATACACAATGTGATGTTTTCAATACATAAATCTTAGTCTACTACTCTATAAGTCTTTTGCAATTTTATTGCTATGTTTTCATCAATGAAAAACAAATTCATAACACTATTCTGTGATGTTCTCTCATAGCATCAGCATTCATGCTAACAATCTCCCCCTTTAGCATTGATGGCAACATAGATGAAAACATCTAGTTCCAAGAATACCAACAAATTTTCTTCATCAATTAAATCTTGCTTCATGTAACACTTCTATAAGACTTCTCCCCATAGTATAAATTCTCTCCGATTTCTTTCATGCCATTCTCTCCCCCATTGACATCAATGTCAAAGATAGTACAAAAATTGACTATATAACAATCTATTAGCATCATCGCAAGCCAGTCTATTGCTTTATAAATTTTGCACACAGTTCTTATAAACAATACAAGTGTCAAAAGACATCGTTGCATACCAATTAACTATTGGCAAGAGTCCTTGATTTACTTTGTTCATCATAGATTCTCCTCCATTGAGGAAGCATCAACATTTAGTCTAGTCTAACAATGGTGTTGTGTACCTTGGACTGATGCACTTCTGCATCTTCTACTCTAAGCTAGGTAGGGTCATAACCCCAAGCATACCTCTCAAGTACTCAAATTTATCATTTGGTAAAGCCTTTGTGAAAATGTCTACAATCTATTCTTTAGTGCTGATGTACTCCAATTTGATTTCTTTCTTTGCAAATTTTTCTTTCCACACATGATATTTTATACCAATGTGCTTAGTCTTAGAATGCAAAATAGGATTCTTAGACATGTTGAGTGTACTTGTGTTATCACAGTAAATGATAATAGGTTCTATGATTGTTATTCCAATATCCTTCATCATCTTCTTCATCCATATGACTTGACTATAGTTGTTTGCTACTGCAACATACTATGCTCCTATAGTACTTTGTGAGGTATAATCTTGCTACTTGCTAAGCCAAGAAACTAGTCTTCCTCCAAGGAAAAATGCTCCTCCACTAGTACTTTTTCTATCATCCCTGTCTCCTACCCAATAAACATTTTTGTAAATACAAAGAGTAAAGTCATTATTGCTATCATACCAAATACCATAATCTAATGTTCCTTTCAATTATCTGAATATCCTTTTTACTACTACATAGTGATATTGTTTAGGATTAGCTTGAAATCTTGCTACAATTCCAACTGCATTAGCTATATCTTATCTACTATGAGTCAAATATTGCAATCCTCCAATCATAGATCTATACTTATTTTGTTCAACAATAGACATCTCATCTATGCTTGATAACTTATGAACAATTACTATAGGAGTCCCAATAGTTTACAATTTTCTAGACCAAATCTTTTCAGCAAATCTTTTAAGTACTTGGTCTGGGAGATAAAAATACCCATTTTGTTTTGAACAATCTACAATCCTAAGAAGAATTTCATTTCACCTATCATGCTCATTTCAAACTTATTCTTCATGTCTTCTAAAATTTTTTTACTGGCTTCATCATTTCTTCCAAAAATGATGTCATCAACAAATGCAATGATTCTTAGCAAGCCATCTTCTATCTTCTTCAAGCACAAGTTACCATCTATTGTTCCTTTACCAAATCTAAGCTTTGCTAAGCATTTGTCTAGCCTTGCATACCAGGTTCTTTGTGCTTGTTTTAATCCATACAATACTTTTTTTAGTCTACAAACTATATCCTTTTCTTATATTAAAGGAAAACCCTCTGTTTTTTCATTGTAAACTTCTTCTTCAAGTTCTCCATTTAAGAATGTTGACTTAACACCCATCTGATATACCTTAAAAATTTTGTTTGTTGCATATGCTAGGAACATTCTAAATACTTCCATTCTTACTATAGCTGCATATGTCTCTTCATAATCAATTCCTTCTTGCAGAGAGTAGCCTTTACATACAAGTCTTGCTTTGTTTCTTATCACTTCTCCTTTTTCATTCATTTTATTTCTGAATACCCATTTTGTGTCAATCATGTTTTTATCCTTTTGTCTAGGAACCAATTCCCATGTGTCATTATTGATTATCTCCTAGAGTTCTTCCTAAATTGCTTTTATATAGTGATCATCTTTGATTGCTTCATCTATGCTTCTTGGTTCTACTTGAGATATCAAACATAGTTGTTCATTAATTATGCTCCTTGTCATCACTCATTTTTCCTTACTTTCTATTATTTGATCAGTAGGATGATTTCTTATCATATTTTTATTTGGGGTAGGAGTTGCTACTTCAATTCTTATTTTAGGTACTATGCTCTATTCTTCTCTTACATCTTCAATTTTCACATTATTCTGCAATTCATTATTAGCCTTGAAAAGTAACTCATTACTTCTATTAGTCATTCTAGATTAATCATCTCCATCAAAGTTGTAATCAATTATCTTTTCCTTGGTACCAAAATTTTCATCAATTTTAACATTTGCGCACTCTACTATAGTTTTTATTATATAGTTGAAACATCTATATGCTTTAATTTTTAATGAATAGCCAAGAAACATACCTTCATCACTTCTTGGATCAAACTTACCAATATCATCATCTCTTTTGATGTAATATTTGCTTCCAAATATCCTAAAGTACTTGATTGATGGTGAGTGATTGAACCATAATTCATAGGGAGTTTTGTCCATACCTTTGGTAATTTGCACTCTGTTTAGTATGTATACTATTGTATTGACTACTTCTCTCCAAAAAGTCTTTGGTACATCATTCTCAAATAACATGGCTCTTGCTACTTCAACAATTGACTTATTTTTTCTTTTAGCAATCCCATTCTGCTTAGGTGTATGGGGTGAGGATAGTTGTCTCTTGATACCATGATCTTCACAATAGATATTGAATTCTCTAGAGGTGAATTCTCCTCCTCTATCTAATCTTAAGCTCTTGATTTTAACTCTAGATTCATTCTCAACTTTGTTCTTAAATATCTTGAATTTCTTGAAAGCCTCTAATTTTTCTTTAATAAAAGCTACCCACATCATTCTAGTAAAATCATCAACAAAAATCATAAATTATCTTTCTCCATAAAATCCTCTTGTTCTTACAGGACCACTTAGATCTATGAACCAATTCCAGCTTTTGTGTAGTACAAAACTACTTGCTAGGAAATAAGACTCTCTTCTACTTAGCCAAAATACATTCCTTACAAATAGTGTTAGTGGGCTTAGTGATCTTGGGTAAATCTCTCACAACAAGTGTATTACTAGCCTTTACAATGTTATCAAAGTTAATGTGACAAAATCTTCTATGCCATAACCAACTATTGTCAATCTTTGATACTAAGCATGTTATTTTAGTGAAGTTTAACTAAAATACATTACCTCTAGTTTTTGTCCTAGTGCTAAGTAGTTACCTTCCTTGTTCTTGATAATGCATGTGTCATTACCAAACTATAGCTGATAGCCTTTGTCCATAAGCTGTCCAACACTCAACAAGTTATGCTTTAGTCCATCAATAAAATTAACATCATCAGTATATATTTTACCATCAAGTGTTATAGATCCAATTCCTGTAATATGATAGCTACATTGTTTCCCACTCTGACATTTCCTCCATCATGGCTTTTGAATTTGACAAACTTTATCATATCACCAATCATGTTATGTAAACAACCACTATCAATGATCCAATATTTCTTTTCAACTTGTGAGATTAATGCACTTTCTTCTCTAATTTATCTTTCAAGATCATCCTCTATTATAGCTACAAATCTTAATTCATCTTCATTCATTTTTTGATCAGATTCCTCTTCTTCTTCTTCATTAGCATTAAAAAAATTTCTAGGTCTTCTAGATTTGAACCTTCCCTAAAACTTTCTTTCTCTTTTAGGACATTTAGATGCATAATGACCATAGTCATTACATTTCCAACATTTAAAGATATTCTTACCATCTTTTTCTCTTTCCACAAGAAGAGCCACTCCTTCCTAGATCTTTATTTCAATGGACTTGTTGCTACTGGCAATGTCTTCCTGTGCTTTTGTGCTCCTTGCTAAACTAGGTTTGATGTTTAATGCACTAAATGCTATCTCAACTCTTGCCAATTCTCTAGACTATTTTAGATCAAATTTTGTAGCTTCCAATCTACCAAGCAATGTCTCTTTGGTAAAATTAGTAGTACAGGGTATCATTAGTTGAATCATTTGAGATACTGACTTGAAAGGTGGTGACAAATGTTTCAAGATCTTCAATATCACTTCATCATCAGATTTCTTTCCATCATGAGGTGTGATTACTACAACAATCTTAGATATTCTCCCAACATATATTCTTATAGATTCATGTTCCATCATTTTAGCATCTTGAAATGTGCAATACAAATTTTGCAATCTAACTGTTTTTGTATGTGTATCACATTCATAATTAGCTTCTAGAGTTTTTCAAATTTCATGAGATGTTTTGAGTAGTTTTATCGGACTGTACTCACTTTCAGGTAATGCTCATAGCATTGTTTCTCTTGCCCTTATGTTGCACATAAACACTTCTTTCTATTCCTCAGTGTAGGTTTTAGCATTATCTTCTTATGCAATGTTCTTAGAAGTCTTGGTCACAAGACAATATACTAGACCCATGCACAAGAGATGAGTCTTCATTTTATCCTTCCAACTATCATAGTTTGTGTTTTTGAATCTAGAACTTTCCTTTCTAAATAGATTTTCCATGGATCTCCCAAAGTTGTTAAACTTTTTTCAAGGACCTAAAGCTTTGATACCAATTGTTAGAAGTAGTAGATCACCAATATAACTAAGAGTCGGGGTGGGCGGGGGGGGGTGTGAATAAATTATGTATCAATCTTAAACAATTCTTAATCAATCAACCAAAGTAAATAGTAATCACAAAGAAATGCACATTCACAACTACACTAGATATGTTGACTAGGGAAACCCTTGATCAGAGGGAAAACCCCAGTGGGAATGATGCCCACAAAATAATGTACTAATCTAAATATTCCTTATTAGAGGATAGACGCTATTAGGAGTTTGTTACAATACTTAGTACAAAGAGTCCCTGTTAAGAGACTTTGACTCCCTATTAGGAGATTCCAACCCTATTAAGAGTTGTAGAAGGTAGTTGAACCCTCTAACCAAACAACTTCAAGATCATATCAATGAACCCACTATCCAATTGATCTTGATACTATTCCATTCAGAATAATAGGTGTGAGATAATCTCTTTCCTCTTTCTCTATCTAGTACATTGGACTTCTTCACCTCTAGATCATGCAAATAGATCTGGAACTAATCAGTAACCTTTAAGGTTACTTACACATATCAGTAGATTACTCTTCTCTTCTACTTTGCAATTCACAAGTCTTCTCTACTTCTCAATCTTAATCATAATCATCTTCAAAACTCAAAAAACATCTTTTCTTACCATACTCAATCACTAATCCCTTGAGTCATCTCCATACATTTAACATTAATTTGAGTTGGCTCCATATTTAATTAAATGAAATACACATTTAATTAGTGTTGTTAGCTCTTAGTTATACAAAAACTTCCACATGTGTGAATTTTATTTGTACACACTTGCTGATGTCATCAGTTATTAGTGTATTCCTCCAGTTAACTGTGCAACCCTTCATTCCAAACACAATGTGCTATATCAATCATACAATAGAGACTATTTTCCCTATTCTCTATTTCCTTATGGTTATCTATAAATTATTAATATCTCTTGTATGATGTCGATTCAGGTTTTGTGCACTTTCCCACATGTCAAATACATGTTATAGTATATGCTAGTAACTTTGCATAGGTAGAGACACAATGTGATGTCCTCAATACATAACTCTTAGTTTGTTGCCCTGTCAGTCTTTTGCAATCTTATATCTATGTTGTCATCAATGATAGACAAAGTCATAACACTATTCTATGATGTTCTCTCATAGCATCAACATTCATGGTAACATTCTAATGGAATGATCTAAAGTCTTCTAACAAGGCCACTCATAATAGGGTGATTAAATCCTTTAATGGTAGCATGTTACTTGTTGTTTTTTTCCCAAAATGGGTTTCCATATTAAATCATGGTGTCAAAGTACCATTTAATCATGTGAATTTTACTTTATGCATGTTATTTTTATAGTTTTTTATTTTACTATTAGTTAGGACACATACATAGAACATAAAGTTAAAGAATGTTAAACTTATGATAAGATGCTATATGGATTGAACCATTTTATGAGATTTTTTGAAGTTATTTAAAGTTAAATTGGTACATCTGTTGATTCAACCTCTCATATTCATAGCAACATACTATCATTTGTGAGCTCTAGATTAGATGACATCATGGTTGTATAGGGACAACCTGAGCATCAAGCAAATGTGGTACAATGTCTGTAGGAATGATAGACACTTGATACTCGGTAGGAACTAAACTTTTAATTTTTGAATTTTTTATATTTACTGTATAGTGTTCTCAAAATGTTAAATGTGTGTCCCATGGGCATGGTTCCAATAATATTTCCTTAGGGATCATAGAGAACATGATCTCACATGAAGGTTGAGGGCAAGTGGTAAAAAGGGACATCCCAAGAAGGTTTTGTAGGAATGAAAATTTTGATTAAATTTTATGTGGGATGATAGTTTGGGTAGTGAGAAAGAGTTTCCATTATCAAGAATGTAGTCCCATGGGTTAAGGAAATGTTAGGGGGAAGGTCAACATGGGAATGATGGTTGGGTTTGACTAGGGGGGAAGGCTAGATGCATTCTCAATGTAACCTATAGCTGTAAGAACACAAGGTCAAGGATAGGTCATAGGAACACAAACCCACTTGCAGAAATGCAATTACAAGGTTAGCTAAGTGAGTAAAGGGGGATCATAAAATATAGGAAGAAGGGATTAAGTGGACTATTAAACTGACCTAGTTGTCTAGTTTTGTGAATTCAATGGTCACTAGATACATTTGAGTCACAAGAGCAATGTGTCACAATGCTACATGGAGGAGAGAAGTTCACACTAGTTGATTAGGCAAGGAGCAATTGGGTTGAGGTATCTAGTGAGGTTGACACATATTTAGACATATATGGTGATGGTGATAGATCTATGTGAGCAGTGGCATAGTGAGATAGGGACATTTCATCTGCTAATAGGAAAGATGATGGTCGCTTTAGAGGATGTCTAGAGGATCTTGAGGCTACCAATGTAGGGCATGTCTGTGATGTCAGTGAGAGGAGTTATAAGAGAGATGGTAGTATAGAGACTAGTCAGGCCCAGGATCTAGTTCCAAATCTATAGGGGTCAATTTTCTTTAAATGAGCACTTGGATCAAGTGGTGCCATACAAGTAGATTTACTTCTATGTCTATGAATTAGTGTTAGAGTATATTTCCCTAGACACATGTAGTATGGGAGTCACATTGGTCTTGATCTTGATGATCACCTAGATCATGGATGAGGGAGTCCTAACTACATGGGGCTCACTGATGCTAGTAGTTCTCTATAGGGATTTGCATCAAATTTTATATCAAGGCATAGGACACCACCAGGGGAGGAGTATGGGCTTCCTAGCTATTTCACAAGTGTGGGCATGGGAGGAAATTTCTATGTTCAAACTAGTTGGATGGAGAGATAGTTAGCCAAAGGAACCTATTGTGTACAACTGGGTAGATCAATTGACATATCACCACATAGAGGATGTGGACTATTAGAGAGTCCAAATAGATGAGATCAATACAATGACCTAGAGACCATACTTAGGTTTTGGGTCATGGGAAGAAGAGAGGTAACAAATTCCATAAATGATCTCACCATGGTTTTTGTTTGGGTGATGGGATTAAATTGCTAATTTGTATCAATCAAATAGGGTGTTGCAATAGTTTGGCTAGAAAAAGGATGGGATAGGAGATTTGGTGTGGTATTAACGAGTGACATGAGAGTTAGGGACCTTGTTTGGGCAACCATTATAGAGGGAGGTGCTACTTTAGGTATGGTGGGACATGGTTCCATAGGATTGAAATTGGTTTGGTGGGCCAGTAGATGCTGGGACTATATAGGGGTATAGGGACTAGTTTTAATACTTGGGGCTCATGGGGAGGGCACAATTTACAAGGGTGGTGGTGGTGGTAGGGGAGATCACTCAAGCAGTAAGGCGGGGAGGTATGAGGCAAGGGGAATGAAGTAGCATGCAGGGGCTATGGTATAGGGTGAGGCACTACAAAGGAGGAGATGAAGCATGGGAGAGGAGGAGGAGAGGGGGTAGGAGTAGAGGAGGTAGGATACAAAAAGGCGGCAATAGGAGGAAGGAGAGGGTGCCTTGGGGCTAGTTGGAAGAGGAGGAGGGGATGGTGGATTAATAGTGAGGTATGCATCCCTATAGTAGGCACTAGAGGCTATGAGCTATCTGCTCTAGGATATGCAGTAGGAGAGGGACCAACTAAGAAACAAGAGAGATCAGTTTGGGAGGGAGAGAGATGCTTCTTAGGGATAGCTAGATAGAGATGAGATTGAGTTGGTGGGATTATGGATGGAGTCATTATGCTTGGAGGAGAGGCTGGAGGTAGGAGAGGATGAAAGGGGTAGACTCTAGGGAAGAGTGGATGTACTATAGGACGAGACAAATAGGATGATGGTGGAGGTAGTGACCCCTAGGGTGTAGATGGAAATAGGGGGAGGATTGTTGAGATGGCTTAGAGGGGAGGTAGAGGATATATAAGTGATAGTGGATTTCTCCAGGGGCAAGTACAATGCAACCATGTTGTTAGAGTAGATAGAGCATTATAGGCATATGAAATGGTCAAGGACATTTGGGAAGTATACTAGGATGCAGGGTTATGGGGAGAGTGGGTGGAGCACAAGGGGATCCTAGAGGACTAGTGGGTCTAATAAAATAGGGTAGAGTTATAGATAAGGGTAGAGCTAGAGGTAGGATAGAGGGACATCAGGGAGGAGAGATGAGGAGAAGAACTATGGTATAGGTGGAGGATGAGACCACCACCACTACTATCAGTAATTTAGGATTTAGGGAGGAACCCATATGAGTCCCATGGAGATGAGGTGATAGATGAGGGTATATATGAGTACTGATATGTTGCATTATAGGATTGTCTTTTGTATAAACATGTATGTTTTGAGGGCACAGACTTGTATTTATTTTTAGGAGACATGTACTATATGGATTTTGTACTGGGAGTTGATCTGAACTATGATGGACATTTTTATATTCTTGTAGGGGTGGGTGATGTATTCTTTATTCATTGTAGTATATGATATATATGATGAGCATTCTTTGGGGAGGGATGTGCATATTTTATGAGTACAATGACCATGTGATTTTATTGCACCATAGGCTTTTATGGGATGTATTTGGAGATATGTATGAGGTAGACTAACATGTGTTATGCAAGATGTGGTGTTTTTCTTAATGAGATGGATGAGATGTATGATGTTGATGTTACTAATGTGTTTGATGCAAGATGTGATGTTTTATATGGTATTGGTTTTATGTTTTAGCAATACATGTATTTATGAAAAGTATCAAGTGAAAGATGTAATGGTTTTAAAAAGAATGATGGATGTAAAATGAAAATAATAAAAATAATAATAAATGGATGGAACAAATTCAAAGGACACCATAAATATACTAGGAATAAATCATGCAATGGATTATGAAATGATTGTTAAGGAGGTAATGAAAATGTATATGATGATAATGGATGTGATAAAAATGAACTTTAAGAAGATAATGATAATGCAAATGATAAAATTTGAATCTAAGAAGACTATGATAATGTGCAAATGATAAAAAATGAATCCAAGAATACCATGATAATGCAAATAAACCCAAGAAGACTATAATAATGTAAAAATGAACCTAAGAAAACTATGATAATGCAAAAATGAACCTAAGAAGACTATGATAATGAAAAAATGAACCTAAGAAAACAATGATAATGTAAAAATGAACCTAAGAAGACTATGATAATGTAGAAATGAACCTATGAAGATTATGATAATGCAAAGGATAGTTGAAATGAACCTAAGAAGATTATGATAATACATGAATTAATGGGTGTGACATAAATAAAAGTATAATGATGGTAAAATGAATGTGGGTGTAGGGGGATGGTAGGATGGACCTATAGCATATCATTGATTAATTGAAGCCTCAAATGGTGGGGTAAAAAATGTGCACAATTTTGTACACAATTGGAGTTAGAAAGATTTAGGGGGATTTGATAGGTTAGGGGATCAGGTAGAAAGGAAGAGGTGATACTTTGAAATTGGACCCTTGTGGTGGGGTGGAATGGGAGGATAGGAAAAAAAACAAGTTTGGATTCTTTAGGGGTAGGGACTATAAGATAGCTAGGAAAAATGTGTACGATAAGATAGGAACTTGTAGGATTGGTAGAACTAATGTGTAGGATGAGATGAGATTTTGTAGGATTATTAATAATGATTGGAGAAGGTGAAATGGGATAGATCTCTTCTATGAAATTAAAGGTAGTGGGGGCAGATGAAATTTTTCTTGAAGCTTGAGGGTGGGGATGTCTTATACAAAAGGACCACCATGTATTTTTGAGAACTTAGTTAGATATAGGAATACTAGGTATATGCCAAGGTTACCAAGAACATCAAGGCCTATTCACCAATATTACATATGACTAACTTGAAATAAACACACAAGGATTGTCCCAACATCACACATGAATCTAGAGGAATTAGAGCGGAAATGATACTAGGTAATCTACAAGAAAATGATATTTCCTATATGCACCATGTGATCAATGATGATCATATGTTTGGAACATGAAGGGGTCATATCTAATTGACTCACAAGAAGAGAAATACCCAATCAAGACCTCAATCTCAAATTACCCCATTCGTAGGACATCGTGATATAAAAGATCATGGTGACCTTGAGGAAGGAACAACCAAATTACTTGGAAAATATAATTAAGAATCAAAAAGTGAAATCTGATATTGAAAGAAAGAATAAATTCATAAAAAGTAGCCTTTTGCTAAAGAGATTGGTAGGACTGGATACTAAAAAACAAGATCAAACATGAGGAAGGATGCATCCTACAAGGATGTATTGGTAGTATTTGGGAATATGTCAATTTGGGAAACCATAATCTTTTTAGAACACTTTTATTATAAGGAATCTCACTAGATGGTTTGAAAAAGGACTTGTTTAACAGAAACATGGTTTTTGACCAAATAAAAATTGATTAGAAAGAGAAAATGGGGTATGTACAAGGAGACAAGACAAGACATGAATGAAACTGGGATATACAACAAACTAACCAACTTATGTACAAAGATCATTGTACAAAATCTTAGTACAATTATAAATTAGTGGTTTGATTTACAATGGAAAAGCTTTGGGATGAGGAGATAGTAGAAATAAGATATGGTACACTAATTTATGATACAAGGGTATGATAAACATATATGATATATAGATATGATACATGGATATGATACATTAGATAGGATACATGCAATATGATACATGTGATAGGGCATGATATATGTGGTAGAGAGTGATGTTATAATACTGTTGTAAATAGATTGATATAAGTATGATAAATGTGTTTCAATCATTATTTTGTCACTAATGTCAAACTTACTTTTTGTTTGTAAGATAACTTCTTATATGATTTAAGCACTATCATTTTTTTGATTGATGAAGAGGATTTGATCAAAAAGATGTAAAAAAAGAACCTAGAGGAAAGGTTGATTTATGATATTAAAATAAGTACAAGAATAAGCTAAGATAGTGATATCATAGTGCATTGATAATCTACTTAAAGTTGTAAAGGTTGGTTATACTAAGAAATTTTAGAAGAACAAGTTAAACAAAATTTGTCTACCAAGATTGACCAAATGGATAGTAGGTTTTGAGAAAAGTTAGTGCAAGCAGAGCAGAAAATTAGTTGAAGCTGAGTAAAATTTCACTTTAGTTTATGGCAAGCAAAAAAGTGGATGCCGAGTAAAGTTTAGTTGATGTTGAGCACTAGTAAACTTTAGTTCATGCTGAGTGAATTTTTAGAGGATGCTAAGCAATGCAATATGTGTTGAGCAACATAAGCAAGTTAATTTTAAGTGCCAACATATTAGAAATATCATGAATTTAATGGATCTAAGTCAACAAGTTTGTTTTTTTGAATTGTGTGAACTAGGTGGAAGATAAGATTGATGACCTGGTAGCATAGAATTCATGGTAAACCATTTTGAGGTGAATTCAAAGAGGATTAAAGGAGAAGTTTCTAGAAAAGATATGGAATGAGGGGTAGGTTCATTGAATCCTACCTAATCTATCCTAACCCTAAATTGGATGATAGAAAATGAATGACAAAATATCTTAATTCTCTATTTATAGGGATAGCTACTTACAAGAAATAGTTGTCATGTGTGAGAACCTAAGGAAGACAAAGAGTCCAGGATATTGCTTCATCAAGTGACCTAAGTGAAGAGTCTACATTGGCATGTTAAGAAATAATGCTTAAGGTTATAGATGCTTGAAGTTAAAAGAAGCTATCAGAGCTAAAATGTGTGAAAGCCAAGTAGAATGGAGGACAAAAATAAAGATCTATAATCTGCAAATGGAGTTGTAAGTTGTTATCAAATCAAGCCTTACTATTACTCTCTAATAATCATATCAATTTAGATTAAATCCTTTGGATTAAGGTTGACCTTAACAGTCATTTGTAAATCATTTAACTAAATGAAATTCAAAGTAAATGGTCTAAAGTCCTCTAACAAGGGTCATTCCTAACAAGGTAATTGAAATCATTTATCAAGGTTATATTTAATAGTGTGTATTGTAACCTTTAATAGTGTTGGCCTTTCATAGGGTATCACTTCAAAAGAGTGAAAAAGAGTAGAATGTTAATAGTGATTTTTAACAAATTGGGTTTCTACTTAAATCATTATGTAAAATGTGTTTTTGAATCTACTATGTTTCATGTGTACATTTCTGCAAATTTATTTGACAATAACCTACAAGTTTCAAGTGATTGCATAAGTCTCATAGATGCATGCATGATCATAAAATGTTTATGGCTTCACTAAGCTATGAAAAGTTTTATTTATATATCTAGATCTTGGATAACTAATTTACCCACACCAACCCACCCCCCCCTCCCTACCCCTCCTACATGGAAAATTTTGATGAAGCTACAACTTGGAGGACTTGGAGATCATGTACAATCTACCATCACTACTGAGCATGTTGATTCTATTGGAATCCTAATTGTCAAGGATATGAAAAAGAAGAAAGAACACAACTAGCGAATGTTGGGGATTGCCTCGGCCCTAAGCTATGTTGAATTTATTGATATCAAAAGTCTTGATAGTGTAAAGAACACTACTTCCTACATATGCTATTAGATGTTTTGTAATAGAAGAATCAAGATGTATACTAGGGAATACTCTATCTCTTGAAGGTCTGGTAGGTGGACTCACTACTTTTGAGCTATCTAACTTTGATAATTACAAACCTGAAAATATTGAATCTTATTTCAAAGCTAAGCTAATGTTGAAGGAACCTAATGAGAAGGAGGAGGAGAAAAAGACAAAATATGTGTCTAGTGATAGTGATATAGATGAGGAAGATGTAGAACAACTTGAAGTACTACTAGAAAGGAGATTTCATAGAGGTAAACAAAAGTTTAAAGGTAAATTACCTATCATTTTTTTTAATTTAAATGAAGTTGGTCATGTTGATGTTAGATGTCAAAAGAAGAAGAACTATAGAGACAGTGACGAGAAAAAAAAGTATAAGAGATGAAGACAACAAGGATTACAAAGACAAAGGAAAGAATTCTTGCTACATTGCTAAAGAGGAAACAAAAGATAAATCTAATGAACATGATGATGAAGTAGTGTATGTTGCAATGAAGGATGAATCTGATGAAGATGAGGCAACTACAATTGTGTTTTGTGTGACCAAGAATGACAGATGGATCATTGATAGTGGGTGTTCACATCACATGTCTGGAGATAAAAGTAATTTCATTACCTTGAATTTTTATAATGGAAATAGTATAATATTTGGTAATGATGCACCATGTTTGATAAAAGGAAAAGGTTCTATCAAACTTACAAAAAAGATTCTATAAAACAATGCTTACTATGTTGAAGAACCTAGCTATTATCTATTGAGTGTGTCATAATTGAATAATTTATTATGTAATGTTGAGTTTGAAAACAAAATTGCTAAGATATATGATGCTTATGGAAAATTTATTGGAAAGGGTGATCAAACTAGGAGTAATCTATTTTATCTTTATATAGAGGATGCCACTTGTGTAATTGTAAAATTTGATGATGTGTGGCTATGGCACAAGAGGTTATGTCAGGTTAATTTTGATAACTTGGTAAGTATCAATAACATGAGAAAATTTAGAGGTTTTCCTAAGTTGAAGAAGCCAAATAATATAATGTGCAAACAATGTCAATTAGGAAAAATAAAAAAGTCATGTTTTAAGATTAAAACTTATATCTATAAATGAATACTAGAGATTGTTCATACTGACTTGTGTGGACCAATTGAAGTGCACAGCTACAAAGGAGATAAGTATATTATGTTGCTTGGTGATGATTATTCTAGAATGATGATAGTTATGTTTCTAAAATAGAAATCTGATGCTTTCCAAATGTTTAAATGCTACTTAGCAAGAGTTGAGAAGGAAACATGTAAAAGTCTAAAATATTTGAGATCTGATAGAGGAGGAGAATTTACATCAAATAAGTTTGAGATGTTTTGTAACAACAAAGGTATCAAAAGACAAACGTCTACTCCTAGAACCCCACAACAAAATGGGATTGCTGAAGGAGGAATAGATCTATAATGAACTATGCTAGGACACTCATGATAGAGAAAAATGTTGCTTTGAAATATTGGAGAGAAGTTGTAAGTATATCTATATACACCCTAAACTATGTACAAGTCAAGAAAGGTACTCATTCAACACCTTTTGAACTATGGCATGGACACCCACTCAATGTAAAATATTTTAAGGTATTTGGAAGCAAATGCTTTATTCTCAAAGATTTTAGGAATGGTAAACTAGATGCAAAAAGTCAAGAAGGTGTATTCCTAGGTTATTCCACAAGAAGTAAAGCTTATAAATGTTTAAATACTAACACTAAAAAATTTATGGAAAGTGAAAATGTAAAATTTGATGAATATGAAGAAGTACATGAGATTGAACCTATGAAAGAACTTGAAGAATACAAATCATTTGTATACTTTTATGAATGTATGGCTACTAAAGAAGATGCTAAAAATCAAGATAAAAACCAATAGCAAGCTTCAGTGACTGTTAAGTCACATAATATGAATGTCAAGTTGCATTAATGAATTGAGCACCTTTCAGATGTTGAGTTACAAAATAAAGTTGAGGCACATTTTGATTTTGAGATTAGTGTATATGAGAGAGATTCTAAAATACTTGATAGAGATGTACATAGTGACTCTAAGGTAGACAAACCAAATGAAGAAACCAAAGTTGAACTAAGATTGTCTAAATATGTCAACAGACATTATCTTGTTGCACAAATCATAGGAGATAAAGATACTAGACCAATGACAAGGAAAAATTTGAAAAATGATACATGCTTGCTGAGAAAAAAAGAGCCTAAACTAGTAAAAGATGCCTTAGAAGATGTGGACTATAGTAAAGCCATGGGAGAAGAGATTGAACAAATTGAGACAAATAAGACATGGACTCTACTTCCTAGACTAGAAGACAAAAATGTGATTGGCACCAAGTGGGTATTCAGAAATAAGCTAGATGAAAATGGTGAAGTCACAAGAAACAAAGCAAGATTAGTCTGCAAAGGATATGTACAAGAAGAATGAATTGACTATGGAGAATTTTTTTTCTCTTATTGCTAGATTGGAAGGAGTGAGAACTTTGCTTGCTTATTCTACATCTATAGCTTTCAAAGTTTATCAAATGGATGTTAAAATTGTATTTTTAAATGGTATATTAGAGGAAGAAGTTTACATAGAACAACCAAAAATATTTGTTGATGTTAACAATAAGAATGTGGCATGTAGATTACGCAAAGCTTTATATTGTTTGAAACAAGAAACAAGGGCATGTTATGAGAGACTTCATAATTATCTTGTGAAGATTGGATTTCAAAGGACTAATGATAACAAAAATTTGTACATGAAGATAGAGGAAGGCAAAGGTATTTTTTTAATTTGAATTTTTTCTTGATGATATCATATTTGTAGGTCAAGATGCTTTATGTAAGGCTTTTGCAAATGAAATGAAGAAAGAATTTGAAATGTCTATGTTTGGAGAGATCAAGTTCTTTGTGGGTTTACAAGTACATTAGATGAAATATGGTATATACATAACTTGATCAAAGTATGTCAAGGAGATACTTAATTTTTTTGAACAGAAGGATTCCAAACTAGTAAGTACACCTATGGTGATAGGACATAAATTTTCAAAGAATTATGATTCAACTAAGGTGAATCAAACATTGTATAGGTCTATGATTGAAAAATTACAATATGTAGTACATAGTAGACCTGAAATTACTTTATATATAGAGGTATTTGCAAGATTCTCTACTAATCCTAGGGAGAATCATTTGATGGTTGTAAAGAGAATAATGAAATATCTAAAAGGAATAGAGGAATATGGTCTATACTATAAGAAAAATGAGAAATTTGAATTAAGTTCCTATACTGATACTAATTGGGCTAGAAACATTGATGATAGAAAGAGCACTAGTGGAGGATAATTTTTCTTAGGTAAGAGGTTGGTTACATGGACTAGCAAGAAACAAAACTGCACCTCACAATCTACTATTGAAGCTAAATAAGTTGTTTTTGCTACAAATTATACAAACATTATATGGATCAAATAGCTACTCAAAGGTATGAAGGAAGAGATCACTGAACCAATGATACTTTATTGTGATAATAAAAGTTCTATAAATATATCAAATAATCTTGTGATATACACAAAGCCTAAGCACATTGCAATCAAGTATCATTACTTGAGAGAATTAGTTCAAGATAAAGAGGTGAAGATGGAATATGTTAACACAAAAGAGAAAAATGTTGATATCAACACAAAAGCATTATCTAAGGATTCTCATGAGTATCTAAGAGGTAAAATAGGGATTATACCCCTATCAAAGGCTATTTAAGTAGCAAAAGGAGTGCTCTACATCAAACAAGTTGATTGTCATATGTTACAAATTGATGTAGTGGATCTTACTTTAGGAGCTGTCTAAAGTAATCAATGAGTTGAAACTTCAAATTAGTCACAAGCAAGGTGACACAGGAGAAATTGAAGAATTTCATATCTACATATTAAGATGACAAGTTTTTGGCATAGTTGTCAAAGAGGGAGAAAGTTACTGATCGTAGTTACTAATCAAGGGAAATACATGGGATTGGAGATTGAACAAAAAGGGAGAAATCATAACACACAACTATGAGGGAGAAATGTTGACTGGTGACAAAGAAAATGTATCTACTGATAACATCTACCTAGTAAGAGGGAGATACTATAGAATGAGATATGAGAATTAATTCAAATATGTTGGAATTAACAAGTGGGAAGATTTATTCTAAGAGGCGGGGGTGAATTAGAATAAACTAACTTTAAGCTTTTCAAATCATTGTGATTGAAACTATTCACATGCATCTAATTCATCTAATAAACATGAAAGTAAAGACATGCATGAAAATAGATAACACACAAATTTGGTAACCCAGAAACCATCCAAAATTAGAAGCTAAAATTGGGGTGGGAATGATACCCACAAAATATCACTATAGCAATGTGTAACTGTTCAAGGTTATAATATTTGACCACTTCCAATGGTCTACCCTATCAAAGGCCTATCCTGTTAAAGATTTGAGTGGGAAATGAAGATTTAATATTGATTGTATTATACTCAACATTGTCTTGAGAATTTTTTAACTATGTTGACACTCAAATCTCAAAACCATTCTGAGACTAACAATCTCCCCTTTTGACATGAGTGGCAAAAACACTTAACTTAAACATTATGATTCTGATCTCTACAAGTATACTACATATTCTATTTGGCATATGTATAAGACTTCAAAAAACTTAGTCAAAATTTTGTATACCTCAAAATTTTGTAACTCCTTCTGAGCTGATGTGCCATTTCCATTCTTGTCACCAAAAAATTTCTTGTATTCCATGTGTCTCATGTTGACATATCTGATACTCTTTGCCTTGTCTTTACTCTATATCTATTTTTTATTCACATCTCCCAAAACATGATATCTCCCCCTTTCAATGTGCAAATATGTTCCCTTTTATTATTTAAAATTCTTGTACTAAATGTGTCTCATGCTGATATATCTGATACTATTTGCCTTGTCTATACTCTGTATCTGTTTTTTATTCACATCTCCCAAAACATGATATCTCCCCCTTTTAATCTACAAATATGTCCCCTTTAATTATTTCTCCCCCTTTTTGACACTTATGTTAAAGGGTCCTAAGGATGAATAGAATAATTTGCCAAAAATGTTTTATTGACCTCCATAATCATCTTGAGAGAAGCATCCCAATTATCTAAGGCTATCTCCAATGACTTGTGCTAGATTATTGTCTCTACTACAAGATGTAAAAGACCTTTCAAAGTAGAAATATTAAGATCTTTCTTTAGAAAATTATCTGCATAGGCTTGTTCCTTATGGAGTACTTCCAAATGTGGGGTTATGGAAGATTGAATTTGCATCCATTTGACTTTAATATTGGCCACTTCTACTATCAACACAGCTAATTCCTTCTATCTGTGAAGCATAGCTACAAAATGCTTCTCACTCTGAGCTAGATATTTTGGTAGCTGAGTGCTGGAAATCTTTTGATTTTGCTCCAAGCTCAGTATCCTTTGGCTTGTTTCCTATGTCAAATATGAGGAATCACACAACTTGGTGTACAATGAGAATACATTCTCAAGTAGTTTCTTCACTTTTTCAATTTTCTTTGCCAATTCAACTTCTAAGAGTGATATTTCACTTGATATTTTCTCATTCACTTTCATCTAAAACTTCTTTTCTAACCATTCTAATAATTTGATATTGGTTTCTAGGTCCTCATTCTATACCTAGTCCATAATGTTAGACAATTTCTCCATTATGGGTTGGGTTTCATCAAGTACTTTCAAGTTAAATGCATCAAGAAATGTCTTTTATTTCCACTAGTGCTTGCTTCTAGCTATACTCATTTCTGAGTATCTCTTGTCTTTTCCTTCTCTCTAGTGCCTCTTGCACTTCATTTCTCTTCTATAGGTTCATGGTTCTTGATTCATAACTTGGTATGACTATTTCTTCATCAAGTGTAGGGTCTCCATAGTGCAGTATCCTTGGAACCTTGGTAGTGCTCAAGCTTGGCACTAAAATCTACAATGGGACTACATCAGTGTTCAGCTTCTTATTAGGAGTCCTTAAGGTAGGCAAGTTTACCAACATTTGTATTGCCTCCTACTTCTTAGGGGTTTTATCTACTTCTTTCTCCTCTTGTATACTACCTTGATCAATAATGACAATTTGTGGAGGTACTCCTTGGGTTTGTGTTGCAAGATCATCTTGTCCTATTTGTTCCTTGGTTGGCTCCTTGGCAGATGTTGTCACTTTTATTATACAATCAACCTTAGAAATTTTGTCTTATTCTTCTTGCTCTTTGGGTTGATCTACTGTAGCTATGGGAGGTTGTGAGGATTGTTCTTGTGTGCTTTCTTTCTCCCTTGTTATCTCTACTATAGGTCTCTACAAGTCATCAACACCCACCAAAATTGGATTTGTACAAAGTTGTACTTGCAATGTAGATTGGTGAAGGATCCTGTTGAGATCCTCTACAATTAAAGGATTGATGTTCTAACCTAAGGTGTTAGGAAAATCCTATACTATTACTATTTCTATAGGTCTTGTGTGTGAAGGACTTGGTGGTGATAGTTGGGTGTCTTAGACACTCTATTCAGTTTTTTGTTCCTCAACTATTGCCTCTTCACCATGTGTTGTCTCCATTGTCTCTTTTTTTGTCTCTTTTTCTCCTTCATCTTTCTCATTCTCTTCCTCTTCTTCATCGTTTCCACCCTCAAATGGGTCTTCCTATCCTTCCTTTATAGTTTTCAAACCTTATATTAATTTCCACATTTGTGTGGACTTTTGGACAACATCTTCTATTTGGTTTTGAAAAATATTGAATGCTCTATATTTGGGTGTAAATTTTCTCCCATGCTTCTTACTAGCTTTTTTTATTTGAACTTTAGTTAGTTCTGGCATTACATGAGCCAATGTAGGCTCTCTTATCTCTTTCTCCATTTTGAGATAGTAATGCCACTTGTTCTTAACTAATGAGCTGAGCTCCTTAGGCATTGAATTATCTAGTTCAAGTGGGGTGGTCTTGAACTTAGCCATCATAGTATAGATGGACTCTTCCACTAGATTCTGTTGTTCCTTTGACAACTTATTGAATTCAATAGTTTTTAGACCAGTTAAATCAACATTATCTCTAATGTCATTAAAAATGCTTTCCAATTTAGATGTAGTAGAATGGCTTACCAATCTAAACTGATCTTCATTAGACTCTATTCTTTCTTTGTCTAATTTAGGAGGTGCAACATACTTTCTTCTTTTCTTTGGTTCTACAAGCCCTCCTTTTTCTATTGTCTTTTTCTTCTAATATTATTTTGCCATTTTAGTTGTAGCCCTGGTGTCTACCCTTGTTGTTGGCTTGGCTAGGTTTGACTTTGTGGCCTTCTTCTTTTTCTTGGGCTATGTAGTTGGCTATTTTTGAGGTTTTCTCTTCTTTGACTGAGGCTTTGGTGCTTCCTACTTGGCATCATCCTTTCCATCTACATCTTCTCCCATACCTTGGCTTAAGACAAGCGACCCTTAATCTTTCTCTTCTTTATCACCCTCAACATCTTCACCTTCTTCTTTTACTTCTTCTGTAGTACCTTCCCCAAATTTGGCTTTCAACTTCTTTACAAGCTTTTCTTTCTTCTTCAAATTGGAGGTAGTCTTCAACACCATATCTAGTTTGGATCTCACCACATTATAGGCTCCAAAATGTGGTGCATCCCTATCTATCTCCTCTATAAGTAGTGCAATTATTGCTGATGATGCTTCATCTATGTTTATTTCATACCCAAGCGGTCTCAACCATCTCACTCTTGGTATGATAGCTTGCATGTATGTATGGTCTATATCTACTAGAAAACATACTTCATTTACATATTTCTCTACTAAGGAAACTAGAATTCTAAGCCTTTGCTTCATTGATTTCTTAAAGTCTTCAAAATAACTAGTCATCAAGGTCTCAAAACTAGCTCCCATCTACTCTATGTATTCATTAACTTGAGCTATGATTAACCTATCATTTCTCCATGCAATTTTTACAAAAGAAGGAAAATCATTCTATACATAAAAGAAAATACATATCAAAATGGCACCAAATTTTCATTGGGCTCCCTTTGTTCTCCTGATTGCTGCAAGATTTTTATTGATCTGTTGTAGTTGCAGTTCTGCAAGATCATATGTATGATCTTTCTTCACCAATTTGTATCCCACATCCACTACAATGCAGGGCACACTGTTGAGTCTATTAGATTGATATAATTTGTGAGTAATGACCCTAATAGCAAATTCAACTAGAGGATCTTGGATAGTGTCAATTGTCATCCCTCTCTTATTCCATTTTGCACTTGTGTTTTTCTCAATTGTCTCCTTAGAATCACTACTATGGGTCTTTGATCAATCTAGGGTTGGGTACCCTATCACTCTATGAAAAATTCTCTTTGTGATCTTGATAGGACCATCCTCCAACCATAAACTACCATCATGCATTTGTCTCAACACTAGTCTAATCCATTTTATCTTGAACATTGTAGGGAATTCTAGGGCACGTGTTAAACCCTTGTTTTCAAAATTTTTATATTCATCTTTCAACACTCCATTTTCACATAATTTCTCATATGCCTCCCTCATCTCCATGTCACCTATAGCTCCAAATTTGCAATTATAACACTTTCTTACATCTTGAACCATTGCAACTTTAGGGGGTATGATGGATAGGGCTCTAGCTACATCGTTCTTATATGCAACTTCAAGAATTGGATGAAAATTGGGTTGTCTAACCTCTTTGGATACTAATTGAACTTCAAATGATTCCTTCTCCTAAGATTTTCTAGAACTAGATACCATTTTTTAGAATCTAGGGTTTCAACACAAAGAAAACATGAAACTGTGTAGCTTGGTAGAGTTGTAAATACCTTGAAATCAATGGAATCATGCTGAAATATTGTTGAAATCTTCTTATACACTAGATTCTCTACTTTGGATTTGCTATGTGCTCTTTCTCATCTTTGTTCTTTGTTCACAATGAGGAAAAATGATTGAAAATGTGATGATATATCTCATTTTTGCTGCATTTAGTGCTTAGTGTGGATACAACTATCCACTCAGCTTCTAAAGGATTATTGTATTATGTAGCTTCCATTGCCTTCTTATCACTTAGTTTCTTCTAGAGTATTCTTTACTCAGCTTCAACTAAAAATTTCTTCTTCACTTGGCTTCGCCTACCAACTCAACTTCTACTAATCATTTGGCTCTCATTGTTTTGACAATCAACTCAGCTTGTACTGGACTTTTACTCGACATCTAAGGGTAACTTGGTAACACTTGTGAAATCTTGAAATTTTAACTTTGCATCTTTTTTCATTCTAATCTCTTCATTTTAGTAATTACTTTTTTAAGAATTGATGTATGATAAAGCTTTGTAAATTAGTTCCTCATGCCTTTTCTTTGCTTAGTTTGATGAAGTGTGATCACTTGACCTATTAGGTGAAGTGATCCCTTCATTTGACGTGCTACACCCATATTTCTTCTTCCATGTCTTATTCATTTCTCATGTGATGTTTTCAACATTTACCTTTTCTTTACCTTTGTCATTTTTTGAGTTGGGTGGCTTTGACCTTGTTGGGAAATTCCTATTGATATGACTAGTCTTCATACAACTGAAACATATGGTTTGACTTAACCATTTGTTGTAGTTTCCTCTAAAATGTGTCCTTATGAAATTTTCAAGAATGTGTCCATATTCCTAACAGTAATGACAGTTATACCTTGTGTTGTAGTCCCATTTGTAGTGATGTCCAGGAATTTCTCCTACTAGCTGATTTGGTGTCCATATAGGCTTTGATCTACACTCAAAAGCTCTATGTCCATACTTCTTGCAATTTTATCAGTGACCTTCAAATCTTGGTGTCCTGATAGTTCTAGTCCTACAGTTATATGCTTGATGTCCTTACTTTTGGCACTTATGAAAATAACTTGCATTATTAGGTTTGTCAAGCTGATGGACATTTTTACTCCTACATACATTAGAGGTATGCCCCTTTTTACCATAGAAATTACAAGTAGGTTTTGTGTTCTTACCTTTTTTACTCCTTTCTTCTACAATCTTGGAAGACTCTCCTTGTTCAATGCTGGTGTAACCAAGTCCTAAAGTATCATTGCTAGCCCTTGGGGATTTTATTAATTGCTCAAAGTACTTGATGGCTTCAATAAGTTTATTGAAGATTTCTGCAACCTCCTTTTCTCTTTTTAGGTCATTTTTTAGTTGATCATTTTGCATCTTAAGTGTAGAGATCTCAATATCCTTGACATTCAGTTCATGATGTGCATTCATCATCTGACTCAAGGTGTCTAGCTACATGTTTGAAATTCTTGCTAGCTCATTTTTCTTCCAATCTATTGGCAAGATTTCTCTTGTCTTCTTCTAGCATAGCCTTGTCTTCAATGGCTCTTTTCTTCTATTTAGTCACCTCACAGAGCATTATGGCTTGCAATTCTTATTCAAGCTTAAGTGTTCTAATTTATTCTACTTGAGCTCTATTCTTTTCCATCAAGTCTACTATTGTTTCATCAAAATCTTTGGAATCTCCATTTGAAAATAGGTTTGAGGTGTCAATCTCCTTGTATTGTTTTTCATTCTCAACTATGGCAATCTCTTTTCTTCTTTTTAAGGATTTTCTTAGTTCTTCTCTAGCTTCATCTAATGCATGTAAAACAAGTTGTATATCAATTGCTTGATTTGCTATGATCTTCCCAAGTGTGTAGACTTCCATTTTGAGATCTTTTCTCCAAGTTGTAAGGCTCCTTCTTGTGAGAACTATTCTTTGATACCAATTGTTAGAATTAACAAGTGGGAAGATTTATTTTGAGAGGAGGGGTGAATCAAAATAAACTAACTTTAACCTTTTCAAATCCTTATGACTGAAACTGTTCACATGCATCTAATTCATCTAATAAACATGAAAGTAAAGACATGCATGAAAATAGATAACACACAAATTTGGTAACCTAGAAACCCTCCAAAATCAAAAGGTAAAACTGGGGTGGGGATGATACCCACAAAATATCACTGCAACAATGTGTAACTATTCAACGTTACAATATTTGACCACTTCCAATGGTCTACCCTATGAAAGGCCTATACTATTAAAGACTTTACACTCTGTTAAAAGTGACCTGGTTAAAGGATTTCACTACCCTACTAAAAGTAGGCCTGGTTAAAGGATTTTTGTACATTCAATTGGAATGCCACCCTGTTAAAGGATTTACAAATGGCTGCTAGGCCAACCTAAGTCCATAGGATTTCCAATATCTAATACAATTACTAGAGAGTATTAGAAAGTCTTTGATGTGATAGCTTTGTAATCTTCAATTACTTGTTCTAGATCCTTGTTTTTCTCATACTAATATGATGCTTGCTTGATCTAATGTGTCACTCTATAATATTTTGATACTCTATTCTTCAATAATTGGATTCTACAATGCTACTTTGTTCTTCACTAAGTCTTTTAAACTCCCTTCTGAATTTCACTATAGTTCACTCATGTACTTCTCTCATTCATGCATACAATGGGTTTCATCCTCCTTTTAAGGATTTTGAAGACTTAGGATTAGGTATGAATCTATAATCAATATTAAATCTTCATTTCCCGCTCAACTCTTAAACTTTTCCTATTGGTTGCATGTTGATTGCATAGGTATTGCAAAATATTTGATCTTATCTTCAAGATTCTTCAAGATTCATCCCATGTTGGCTCCAAAAATAGTTTACATATGAGTTTGTGATGACACAAACTCATATATTGGTTCTGTGTTACTTGATACATACTAGTTTCTGATGCTCGACACATATAGGAAAACTAGCTCACTTAGCTCCTATAGCAATTTTGTTCCACTTACCATCTATAATGACTCAACATCTATACTTTGCTTAGCACCTAAAAATTTCTAGGCACCTAAAGTTCACTCGACACCTATTGAATTTTTTGACTTGACACACACTGTAGCTCAGCTTCTATATTATACTCGACATTATCTTGAGAATTTTTTAAGTGTATTGACACTCGAATGTCAAAACCATTTTGAGACTAATAAAATAGAGTTATAAGGAGGACAAAAAATAATTTTGTAACCTATTCAGAAGATGAAAGTTGTTGATAGAGAGAGTCATTTCAATACAAGGAATTATTTTCCTTTCTTTGTATTTTGTTGGTCTTACTATTTTAACCTAGCCAGTTTAGTTGATTAGCTTGGTTTTCCATCAATGCCAAAGAGGGAGATTGTTAAAAACATACTAATACTAGTATAATAAATGTGTTTCAATTTTTTTTGTCACTAATGTCAAACCTAATATTTGCTGGTAAGACAACTACTTATATGATTTAAGTACTATCACTTATTTGATTGATGAAGATGATTTGATTAAAAAGATGTAACAAAAGAACCTAGAGGAAAGGTTGAGTTATGATATAAAAAGGAGTACATGAATTAGCTAAGATAGTGATATCATAGTGTATTGATAATCTACTTAAGGTTGCAAAGGTTGGTTACACTAAGCAAGTTTAGAAGAAGAAGTTAAAAAAAGTTTTTCTGCCAAGCTTGACTGAATGGACATGAGTAAAAGTTCATTTTAGTGTATGCCAAGAAAAATAGTGGATGCTGAGTAAAGTTTGATTGATTTCGAGTATCAGTAAACTTTAGTTCATGTTGAGTGATTTTTCAAAGGATGTTGAACAGTGTAGTATGTGCCACGCATTAGAAGAAATTTAATGTCGAGTGCCAACATTATTAGAAAGATCATGAATGTGATGGATCTAAGCCAACAAGTTTGTTTTCTTGGATTGTGTAAACCACATGGAAGATAACATGGATGAGCTAGTGGCACAAAATTCATGGTAAACCATTTTGAGGAAAATTTAAAGAGGATTGAGGGAGAAGTTTATAAAAGTGATATGGAATGAGGGGTAGATTCATTGAATCCTACCTAATTTGTCCTAACCCTAAATTGGATGATAGAGAATGAATGACAAAAGATCTTAATTCTGTATTTATAGGGATGGTTGGTCAGAAGTAAGGGTATAGATGCTTGAAGGGTGAACATGCTATCATAACTAAAATGTGTGAAAGCCAAGAAAAATGGAGGATTGAAAGAGAGATATGTAATTTGCAAATGGAGTTGTGATTTGTTTTCAGACCAAGCTTTACTTTTACTTTCTAATAACCATATCAATATAGGGTAAATACTTTTGATTAAGGTTAACCTAATAGTATTTTGTAAATCCTTCAATCGGGTGACATTCCAAGTGAATGGTCTAAAGTCCTCTAACAAGGCTCACTCCTAATAGGATGATTGAGATTCTTTAATAGGGTCATATTTAACAATGTGTATTGTAACCTTTAATACTGTTGGCCTTTAAAAAGGCATCACTTCAAATGAGTGAAAAAAAGTAGCATGTTATTGGTGGTTTTTCCCACATTGGGCTTCCACATAAATCATTGTGTTAAATGTGTTGTTGAATCTATTATGTTTCATGCTTACATTTCTACAAATTGATTTGATAGTAACCTACAAATTTTAACTATTTTCATAAATCTTATGCATGCATGCATGGTGCTAAATGTTCTATGGGTTCACTAAGTTGTGAAAAGTTTAATTTATACATCTAGACCTTTGATAAATAATTCACCCCCCTCTTAGTTATTCTAAAGAATTCCAAAAAATACAGTGTGTTGAATTAGATTGCCAAGTTCAAGGATTGGGATAGTGATAGTGACAGTGCAGTGTTGGGATCTTTGGAACACCTTGGAAAAATGGGGAGATGGATGACTAGATGCAGGGGGAGATGGTGGGAAGATGTAGTTTTTTGATAGATAATGGGAAGGCCAAGTATACATTATGCCTATTACTATTTTTTCACCAAGGTACCTATCCAAGGTGTTTGAATTGTCAAGTTTTCACCATTGGATGCTTATTTTTCTTCACTATTTTCTTTTTCCTTTTTTGGATTTTTTTAAAAATATTTTTGTAGGATTAGCTAGATACAATGAGCCGCTTTAAGAATAAAACATCTTGAGGTGAATGATGTTGGTAGGATCATTCAATAGTTTAACTTCAACTATTGATCTATGATATCCTTTTGAGATGAAAGATGTTGTGACAACATAGGGACCAAACCACATGGGCTCAAACTTGCCCTTATTTTCTTAGTCGTCCTACACTTTCATGTTTTCTTTGAGGACTATGTCACCTACTTGAAATTTTTGTGGGTGAACATTATTGTTGAAGTTGTGCTTGAAGCAATTCTAATAGACTATGAGATGATCATAGGCCTATTTCAATTTTTAATCAAGTAGATCTGTCTATGTGAGCCTAACAACTTTGTAATCCTCGTCTCATATTTGTCCTTGTAAAGAGATGTGCAAGGATGGGTGTTCAACCTCAATAGGTAGGAATTCCTTAACACCATAGACTAAGGAGTATGGATTTGTGCCTATGAATGTGTAGAATGAGGTACAATAAGCCCATAGGTTTTGGTTAATTTGTAGATGCCAATCACATCCATAATCATTGACAACTTTCGTGAATATTTTTAGTAAGGTTTTGTTACTTACCTCAGCTTGACCATTACCTTTTTGAAATTATTGGCTCAAAAAATGGTGATGAATGTGGAGGGAGTTGCACAACTCTTCCATTTTGAGGTTTTATAAAGTTTCATCCATGGTCTATAAAAATGGTAGCAGGGATATTGAAGTGACATATAATGCAATAGAGGATGGATGAATTTAGATACTTGAACTCATGTGGTAGTGACAACTAAGTCTGCCTCCACCCACTTGGTGAAATAATCTATTGCAATGATTATCCATTTTTTTCCATCTCAAGATAGAGGTGTAATAACTCCAACATGGTCAAATCCCTAGCATGCAAATGACCATGGTGGTGTAATGGGTTGAAGATCTTGAGCTGGAGCTTGGATTAAATTTTCATACTTTTGACAAGGTAGACACCTTTTTACAAACTCAAAAGCATCATGTTCTATAGTAGGAAAATGTATCTAGCTCTATGTATTTGTCTAGCTAGGACTATATGGCTGATGTGAGCACCATAAAGTCTAGTGTGTACTTTTTTGAGAGCCATTGTAGCTTTATTTTGATCTACATATTGAGAGTGAGTATCATGATATCCTTGTCAATATAGGTTGTTGGCTACGACAATGTAGTGGGATGCTCTATGAATGAGGTTTTGGCATTGGGTTCATGTTTTATGAGGGGATATGATACCATTTTTTAGATAAGAATGAATTTTTTGGTACTATGGGGATTAGGGACCAACCAAGATGCATACCTGTGTAAGTTCATTCTCTTATGCGAGCTCATGTAGCTTCTCAACTAAACTCATATTGTATAGATTCTTGAGGAATTTATGAGAGTGAACCAATAATAAATATGGAATCTAAAGCCTTGTTTTTCAACCTTAGTACCTATGTCAATTGGATATGAGTGAAATTTTTCTTTAAATGATCAGCTATTCTTTGCAAGTTTGTAGTTTGTCATCCTTGGTTTGGTATTCATCAAGGACTTTCTTGATAATCAGTTGTGAGTTGCCAAAGACTTGTAAATATATGATGTTCCATTCAACTTTTATCTTGAGCCCTACATTAAGAGCTTCATACTCTGATATGTTATTTGTAGACTATAGCCATAGCAAAAAAGACTTAGGAATGTAGTCATCTTGAGAGGTGACAAACAATATTCTTCTCCGGGGCCATGGGAGGCATATGATCCATCAAAGTATAGCTTCCATGATTATTTTCCCTCTATCATGTAGAGATGTTCATCTGGAAACTTTATAACTAGAGGATGATTATTCACTATAGGTGCACCAACCAAGTGATCTTCTATAATTTGTCCTTTGATTGCCTTTCTATCAAAATATTGGATGGAAAATTCACTAAGAAGCACAAACCATTTCGCTAGGTGACTGATGAGTGTTGTGCATGATAACATGTATTTCAGAGGATTGATCTTGGAGAAAAGTTGCATAGTATGAATCAACATGTAATGATAGAGCTTTTAAGTGGAAAAAATGATAGCTAAAAAATCTATTTCCAAAAGCATGTGATTAATCTAATAACCAAGTAGAGTGTAGCTAATGTAGTAGATTGATCTTTCTTTCTTGCTCTTTCTTTCTCTTTGTCATCAAGTTGTGCTAGGAGTGAACTTAATGCTATTAGGATAGCTATTATGTATAATATCAATGGTCTCTAGGCAACCAGAAAAAACAAGATAGATAGGTTGGACAAATATTTCTTGATCTTCTTGAAGCTATGCTGACATATAGGATCCCAACTAAAACTTTGAACCTTTTTGATAAAATGTGTAAATGGTTGGCATTTATCTACTAGTTGTGAGATTAAATGTCTTACTAATTGCAACTTTCCTTGGAGAGAGAATAGTTGTCGCAGTGTTTTAGAAGGAGGAAAATCCATGATGCTTTGACCTTCTAGGGGTCAATCTCAATGTTGCACCTTGATACAATAAGATTGATGATCTTGCCAATTGTGACACTAAAGACACATTTCATAGGGTTAAGCATGAGGTAATATATTCTGAGCTGATCAAACACTTCTTCAAGGTGAGATAGATGATCTAGGGCATTAATAGATTTGACCAATATGTCATCTACATAATCTTTAATGGTTTTATGGATGAGGTCATGAAAGATGAGTGTCATAGCCTGATGATAGGTTTCCCCTACATTCTTTAACCCAAATGCCATAATGTTGTAACAAAAGGTTCCCTAAGGGGTGGTTAATGTTGTTTTATGTTGGGCCTCTTTTATTATCTGTATTTGATTATATCTCAAAAAATCATCCATGAGAGATAATAACTTGCGGCCTAATGTGAGATTGATAATCATGTCAATATTTGGTAAAGGGAAATCATCCTTGGGACAAGACTTATTGAGATCCTTGAAATCTATGCAAATTCTAATATCACTAGAGGGCTAAGTGATAGGTACCATGTTAGAGATACAATCTAAATAATCAATTGGGTGAATGATCTTTGCATCTAGCATCTTTTCTAACTCTTCTTTGACTAGTAAAGAAACCTTGGGATGCATCTTTCAGAGTGTCTTCTTGACTTATTTGACCTTTGGATCTACTGCCAAATGTTGCACCACTAATTTAGGATCTAGTCCATGCATGTCTTGATAAGACCATGAAAACTAACCAATTTTTTTATGAAGTGCCTCAATGAGAAGATCTCCTTGTTATGATGCTAAGGATGCCACAATGTATGTAATCCATGGTATCTCTATTAGATTAATGTTGATTTCTCTAGTGTCCTTTAGCAAGATTGATGATACTATCAGCTTTTGATCTTGTGGGAGAAGGATGAAATCTTGATCCTTAGGTGCCTCAGAGAGGTTTTCATTATTGGATATTTCCTTTATCTTTTTTTCATTTTTTGAATGATCTAATGGTGCTCTAGAAGATTTTTCACCAAGGGATACCTTTTCTTTTCTTTTTTTCTTTTTATTTTCTTTAGTTTTATCATTTTTGTGACTAGAGATATCATCCTCCCCAAAGTAACCCTTTGGGTCCAATTTGTAGACCTAATTTGATTGTGGTGGTGGCTTTTTGTGCCATGTTTCAACTTTGATGAATCTAAGGAGCCCATACTCTATAGAGAACTCATCAACATGGATAACACTTGGTTGGTCCCAATCAATGAGTTTAGGATGAGTGAGGGGAAGGCCTATGAGGTTTATGGATAGTTCATAGAGCACAAAGGCTCCTAAGATGAGCATGCCAAGGAAAATATCATCATAGGATTTCTTTTAAACTTCTTTAGGGATGTCTTTGGCTTCTACAAGATTGCTTTGGATATTTGAAAAGGAAAGACCATCTTTATTAATGCCCCCAGTTATGTAGATTCCATAGCCTAGACATTTCTTCTTCTCCTCTTTGTATTCCTCTAGTGGTTTTTTTATGCCTCACTCTTCATGTCCTAGGCCACATCCTTGATAATCTAACTATTTTGTAGCAAGGCGATGTGAGTGTGGATATTTTTGTTTGAAATAGTCAAGGAGTTATCTACCTTTTGGAGGTAGGTCTTTGTATAACCATGTATCAATGGTAGGGGTTGTTTCTTCTTCATTGAGGATCCCATTGACAAAAAAATTGGTGGGTTTGAGTTGTTTGAGTTGAGGAGTTGTGTCTAGATTTGGCCCCTAATAAGTCAAGAGGTAGAGGACCAACAACAAGGGTATCTAAGAGACTGTATTCACCACAACCATGGTAGTTGATTTTAATGATGGAGAGTGTTGAGGATAAGATGGTGTTGGGATCATGGAAAATACTAGAAGAGATGGCCATGATGGTGTCAATCTCAATTTGAGGGAAATGGTTATCATGGGATTCTTCTACCACATTGTAATATGCAAATGATTCAAGATCAACATGGATGGTTATCTCAGTGCCATGATACAAAAATTTGACATGCTCATGATAATTGGAGGGGACAACCTTCATAGCATGAAATAATGGTTGGCCAAGGAAGATGTTGAAGGGTAGGTTAAGATTAACTAAATGAAAAATTACTTCTTGAGTAGTGGGGCCAACTCTGATAGGCTACAAGATAGTTCCTTTGGTGGTCCACTCCATGTTGTCATAGGCTTTGATAGTGATGACTTCATTCATGATATCTATCATAGTGTATCCTACTTGTTTGATGAACTTTAATGTACATAGGTTTAAGGAAAATCCATTATCTATCATGACTCTCTTAACAAAAAAGTTAGAAACCATGATGTTTATTTGGAGTGGAAAGATATGATTTGGCTCAATAGTTCGTATGTTAGAGGTTTTGAAGAACAATGTGCATGATGCAAAGAGATGACCTACCAAGTTTTGAAATTATGTGGTATTTATATCAGTAGGGACATGAGACTCATGAAGGGAATTGTCAAGGATTTCCTTGTAAAGTGGACTAGTGTATAGAAGATCTAGAATAGAGATTTTGGTTGGCATATTCCAGAGTTCCAAGATGTTATACTATAGTCCTAATAGGGTAGGTGTAGATGGTCCAACTATGTTGAGTCAAGTCCTTTTTGTGGTAACTACACATTAGTTATCTAGGCCTTTGATATTTATCAAATTTATAGAAGGCTCTATTTGAGATATGAAGGTGATTAAATTACCATAATCTAAGTATGTTGATGTATAGTTTTGTGATTTATCGTGGTTATCACTTTGTTTGTTCTGAACATTATTTGGTTTGTTGGTGTTGTTGGTAGTGGTATTGTTTATAGGGGCTTTGCCTATATTTTTCTTGTTTGGGGGAAATAAATTTTGGTTGATAAATAACCCTACATTTGGATAGGCTTGTTCCCCCAATATGATCTTCTTTTGGTTGATGAGGTCTTGTACATAGTCTTTGAGTTCCATATACTTGAGAGTGGGATCTTGTTTAATATGATACAATATACAAAAGTCACTTTCTCTATACTAGGATGCCCTCAATTAATTGTGATCTAATGGTTGCATCTATGGATGTTAGATAAGATTGTCTTTGGAAAATTTCTCAAAAATGACATCAAGTGGCTCCTCAAAAGGGGTGTATACTTAGGACTTCCTTTGGATGCATGGCTTTGGCATGACTATGATAGTAAAGGCATTGGTTTAATTTTGAGGATAGGATGCTTGTGTATTGTGTTATAGTGGAGGTTGTTGGTAGGATTGTTTGTATGTACTCTACTAATAGGCTAATTGCTGTTTTTATTGGGGTATGTGTTAATAAGGAGTATTTAGAGCACTAGGTGATGCTCCAACGAAATGAACTTTTCGGGTGTTTGTGGCACCAATGGTGACTATGTTTTTGTTCTTGTTCCAATACTATAGTTTGTCATGGTATTATCCTTATTCTTGAGTTTTTTCATTGTAAATATTGATAATTTCATCCTTGATAGGTCCTCTATCAAGGCCCATGCCCTTTTCTTTGATATCTTTGTATGTTTGTAAGAAATTCATTGTCATAGGATGGATAAGACTGGGATGAGCATTGTTGATAAATATTTTAACAAGGTGAAACTCTAGGATAGTACAAGAGTTCTAGGTTGTGAGGGTTTACCATCTTTGCAAGTAATAAACAAGTCTTTCTCCCCCTTTTTCTGGTGTGGACTAAATCAACCATGGATAATTCAGTCTCAACTAGGTGAGCCTATTGGGCCACAAAGGCTTCTAATGTTCACCAAATGTTTTAATTATACCATAGGGTATCTGATAGAACCATTCAAGATTAGACCCCTAATATTTTAGGAAAGAGGTGCATGAGAAATACATCACTATGAGAAATTTCTTAGTAGTACATGTAGAATTCTTTGACATTTGTGGCTAGATCTTTTTTTCCCCCAAATTTATCAAATTTAGGGACCTCAAAATGTTTAGGAAAGGGTCTCATTGTCATTTCTCTATCAAATGGATATGGATAGATAGTTTCAAATTTTAAAGTCTTAGATTTTGTTCCATCTTGGAGTGATTTTAAGGAAATTTTCATTTCTTCTCACACAGGATTGACAGGTGTTATTTCTAGTGCCCCCAATCTTCGTGCCTTTGGTGAAAGGTGTGTATAAGATTGGATGGTTAAATATGGATAGTTTTGATGGGTGTATCCTGACGGGTGCAATGTGGATTGAATTTTTGTTTGGATGGTATTTATCAATTTTTGGGGTGGTGATTGGACATATTGTTGCATCTATTAGGTAAACTATTGGTACAATAGTTACTACTGGGGTGGATAGGGAAGTGATTATTGTCCAAATGGATGATTCTATATGGGTTCTTGGTTATACTGATATTGTGGTGGTTTTTTCTAGAGAGGTCATGATAGAAGTGGTGATAGTATGTTTTGAGGTTGTACACTCTACCCAACATAGGTTGGTTGAGGTACTTCTAAAGAGTGGCATAGAAAAGTACTTGGTGATGAGTGGTAATGGATTGATTACTGGTGGTAGTGGGTGATGTTTTTCGAAAGTTGGCATGAATGAAGTACTAAGTGGGAAGCTTGTGGTCAGCTCATGTGATTTTCCAAAACTCCAAGGAACAAGTGGAAATGAAGTGATGGTCTTTGGAATAGATGTAAATTGACTAGGAGTGATGAAAGGTGGGTTGGTAGGTCCAACTTGCAACATTCCTATAGTGAATTGTGATGTTGATTGGGCACTTGGTTGGAATTTGTTGGGAACACTACTAGTGGGTATGTACAAAGTGGAAGAAAAAACTTGGGAGGTGGAAGGTCCTACAATATTGAATGCAATGGGTGTGAATTGTAAAGTGGCAAAAATAGCAGCAATGGAAGTGGTTGCAAATGTGGGTTGAGTTATGGTAGGTTATTGAGGTGTTGTGTAGACTAGTGATTGTGTAATGGTGGGTTGATTATTTTGTGGGATGGGAGCACCAAGTTGGGTTGATGGGATATTTGGATCCATGGGTTCTGGTTGTACCATTTGATGCCCTTTGTCTATTATGAAAAAAGGGTCATTAGGATTAGATAGACCAATGGGTGGTGGTAGTATGCCAAATAAAAAAATAGGCAGGATCAGATATGTCCAAAGGTGGTGGTCTTCCAAAGTGAAAGACACCAATATTGTCTCTTAGGAAGATTTCTATAATGGTTTCTCTATTCCTATCTATGATAGCATTGGCAATGGGTGTACCCTAGTTGATTTACAAATGCATGTATGTCCAGTGAGGGACCCAAATCTTCTAGATTTTTTGGTGGTGGATCATGTGTGATTGTAGATACCATTAGGTATGACTATGCACTAGCCAAACTACCACTAAGACTAGGATCCATATCTTTCTTCTTTCTCTTGTTCTTAACAAAATATATGGCAATTGGTGTTGAAAAGAGATTGATACAAGTATGATATGTGTTTTAATCATTATTTTGTCACTGATGTCAAACATGCTAATTTTTGGTAAGAAAATTTCTTAGATGATTTGAGTACTATTATTTATTTGATTCATGAAGAGGATTTGATTAAATGAGGTAACAATAGCACCTAGAGGAATGGTTGAGTTATGATATGGAAAATGAGTACAAGGATCAGTTAAGATAGTGATATTATAGTGCATTGATTATCTACTTAAGGTTGCAAAGGACGGATACACTAATTAAGTTTAGAAGAATAAGTAAAATGAGTTGACTCTTCCAAGCTCAATAATTTGCATAGTAGGTACTAATAAGATTTAGTGTAAGCTAAGGAGAAAATTAGTTGGAGCCAAGAAAAGTCAAAGTTTAGTGTATGCCATGTGATACAATGTAAGCCGAGTAAAGTTTAGTTGATGTCAAGAACTAGTAAACTTTAGTTCATGCTAAGTGTTTTGGCAAAGGATGTCAAGAAACATAGTATGTGTCAAGCATTAGAAGCAAGTTAATGTTGAGTGTCAGCATTCTAAGAAAGATCATGAATTTCATGAATCAAAGCTAACAAGTTTGATTTCTTGGATTGTGCAAACCATATAGAAGATAAGCTTGATGAGCTAGTGGCACAAAATTCAAGATAAACTATTTTGAGGTGAATTCAAAGAGGATTGAAGGAGAATTTTCTAGAAGGGAATAAAATGCAAAAATGGGTCGATTCATTGAATCCTACTTGATCCTTCCTAACCATAAAATGGATGATGGAGTATGAATGGGAAAAGACCAAATTTCTCTTTATAAGGGGATACAAGGCATGAAATAATTATTGGGATGTGTGAGAACCCAAGTAACACAAGGAGTCTAGGGTGTTGTTTCATATGGTGGATGAACTATAGATTCTATAATTGACATGTAAAGGAAGAAGACTTAAGGGTATGAATCCTTGAAGGGTGAGCATGCTATCAGAGATGAAGTGTGTGAAAGACAAGAAGAATGGAGAATTGAAATAGAGATCAATAATCTACAAAGTGAGTTGTAAGTTGTTATTAGATAAAGCCTTACTATTACTCTCTAATCATTGTATTAGACTAGGGTAAGTCCTTTGGATTAAGGTTGACCTAACAATCATTTGTAAATCCTTTAACTAGGTGACATTCCAAGTGAATGATATAAAGTCCTCTAACAAGGCTCACTCCTAATAGAGTGATTAAAATCCTCTAACTAGGTCACATTTAATAGTACACATTTTAACCTTTAATATAGTTGGTCTTTCACAGGGCATCACTTCAAAAGAGTGAAAATTAGTAGCATTTTACTCGTGGTTCTTTCCAAATTTGGTTTCAATATAAAAATCATTGTGTCAAATGTGTTATTGAATCTATTATGTTCTGTGCTTACATTTATGCAAAGTTGATATGATAGTAATCTACAAGTTCAAGTTATTGTATGATCTAATGGATATGGATTCTGATAGCTCCTTTTTGAGAATGGAAAATTTTTGCATTTTATGGTGGAATTTTCAAAATTTGTTTTGGTAGGGTTGGGATTTTTTTTTAAAAAAATTTAGTAAACCCTAGTGATTTTCATAATCATTATCTTTCCCTAACCCTAGGCCATATGTATGAGTGGGTTTCATATTTTTAAAGTACCTTGTTCTTTGATCTTTTCTAATCTTACAACAAAGGGATTGGCATAATATCGTAGGCATGTGTTGTAATCTTTTGCAATCTCACGATAGTCCTTGTATCATGTCATTGTATGAAACTTTCCTTTCTTTCCTGATCCCGTGGTGACCTTTATATCGTAAGATCATGTCACATTGTGTTTTGCCTATGAAAGGGTCTTTTCTAATCTTACGATCACTATTTGATCATGGCATTAAAAGCGGAAGAAAAAGGGGGTCATGATCCTACGATAAAGCTTTTATCATCAGGTTGTAAAGTAGATGGATGGGGCTCGACAATTTTATGAGGTGTGTTGCATGATCAAGGAATGAAATTGAAAGAGTTAAGACATTACAAAAAAGGCCTTGTCATGTGCTCATATGATGTATAAAGGTATGTTACGATGGTACAATACCCTATTGTCATAGGATTATGGAATTCATGAATGCAAGTGTGTCACTTGCTGACATGATAGAAGTCAGTTTCCTATTGAATTTGAGCTAGCATACATGCACTAGGTGTGTTCATAGTCAGTGTTTATGGGACAAAGGGTAGTGAGATGGCCAATGGATAATGATCTCTAATGTTATGATAAGTTCTTTCATCATAAGATCTCAGAACTCTAAGGAAGGGTTTCCCGATGCTGTGATTGGGGTTTGTCATAGCAGCGCATGGATAAATTTTTGAACTCATCATGTAATGATGTAATGTTTTAAACTTAACTGTAACATCATAGAAGGAAACATGAAGGGTTGTGATGCTATGAGGTGGTAAGATAAACTTCAATTGTGTAATAATAGGTTTAATGAAGATGACTTATGTTGCCCCAAAACTATTTTTCATGGGATCATAGAACACAATGAGTAAGCTATTAATGCTATGATAGAAGGGTTATTGTAGGACTGCAAAAGATTTTATCACTCTTGCTGATTGCTTGATATAAAGTTTTTAAAGGATTAGGATCCAAGAGCTGTTAATATAATGTTGCGATATTACAAAAGGTCTTTTCAATTACCTTGTCATAATATCATAGAATCTAATCTCTTCACCAAACATAATGATGAGAAAAGAGGTTTGAGCTTCTTAGCCAATCAGTTTTGAATGCAGTATGAAAAGTGCAAAGTTGGAAATCAATTTGGTGCCTCCTGAGGCTGACAGAATGGATTGCAATCATTCTCAAGCATGTTGAAATCAATGCGATATAAATGTCCATTTAAGCCTGTCAACTTATAAGTTTTTCCATTCTCATTATCATTATTCATCGTCTATAGAATTAGATTTTGAGTTCATCTTGTGTTGTCTATTTGAGCTGCATCATTGTTTCAAAGGTTTATAAGGGATAGTTTTCTATAGTTATAGGGTTTACAGTTACAGATTCAAAATGTCAGACCAGAAAGTGGAAGAAATTTCAGCTAAGGAAATGGAAGTATCAGAGACATCAACCTTGAAGGAAGGAAAAACTAGACAAAAGAAACCCAGTCGATTTCCTGAGGAGTGGGTAAAATTGTTCCCTAGATCCACAAATGCCAAATCTACTAATGATCATGCTTTCTTTTATCCATATGCCAAATGCAAAGATACTAGGTGCCCTGGTACCAATTGTGCTAAGCTTTTCTACTTTTTCTACTGCAACTAGGAGAAGAAGATTCCTATTTGTAATCCCTGGAAGAAGAACCTTGCTAAGCTGATTTTTCTAGAGGTATTCATGGATGTAGATTTGAGGAAAGATTTATTTAGATGTTATAATCCTACCACCAAATCTTTCCATGAGAAGGATGGGACTGTTCTATGCACCTTGGATAGAGAATCTTTCATTGAGGCTTTTGGGTTGATTGGGGCAATGGGTTAGCCTCTGGATTTGAAGGACCTAAAGAGAAGATTTGAAGCAAATCCCAATGCTTTCAATGGAAATCCATTGCTACAGCATATTCTTGGAGAATTAAAAAAGGTGGGTGATTTCCCAAAGAAAATATAGGAGAAGATGCCCATGGACAATTTCAAAAATTATTTTGTCAAGACCATATATGGTGTCCATAAGGTTATTGGAAAGGATGGGTCTGATGAAGTCTGGGGAGATGAATATATAATTGCTAGAGATGTACAAGATGTTTTCCATGCCTATGAATATGACTATGTTAGACATATATTAGATATCATGAAGGATAATATTGCCAAGGCAAGGTCTGGAGAAATGAGGGAATTCACTTTCCCATAGTACTCTCTGCTGATGCATTTGATCCTCTATAGGAATGTGGGATACATCAGCTCTAACTTTATTCATCAAACCTTTGATCTAGAAGGAGCCTTTCTAGTACAACTATGGACATGGGTATGGGATAGCTCTTACCACTTTTTTGACTCTGTATCATTTTTCAATAATTTTAGTGCTATTATAATGAAGATGTTAGACCAAGGGTACTTTAGGGCCCCTAAAAATTTGAAATATGTCTTAAGACCATCCTTGTTGCCTAATGGGAAGAAGCTAGATCATAATTGGGGGGATATATTTTTGTTTCCTACTTTTTCTTTGATGAGAGTGTATGGTTTTCCTCAACCACCCTACATTTTACCAAAGTTCATCCCTCCTAGATTGGGGATAATTGAATTTATTTGGCAGTTGTTCATGGTTAATAGAGAATACCTAGGTCATAAGGTGCATAGGGGAACCTTTTTATGTACATGCTTCAAAATTGGTGATTTTTCCATTGGTAAGGAAGCCCTAGAGCCTGTCCATGCCTTTCTGCATCATTTCAACTTATGCACTAGTCGTTATAGAATGTATGACCCTAAGGGATGGATGAGGGCCACTTTAAAAGAAATGAGAAACTATGTGCTGCCCAATTCCAAAGAATTTCCCCATGAATACATCATTCCAAATATAGTAGAGGAGGGGGAGGAGGCTAAGGAAGCTGATAAACTTGCAAAGTTGGATGATGTACTGAGGGTAGAGAGGGAATTGAAAAGAATTGACCCCCAATTTCCAAGTTTTTATATGGATATCCCTTAACCTCATAGAATCAGGAAGATGGTCATAGACCATGCTGAAATAATGGCTAAGATGCCAGAAGGTCCAATGGGGGAAGAAGAAAGGGTGTGCCCAGATAGCCTTGAACCTAATGTGGCCATTGAGGTAGAAGAAGAGGATGCACCCCAAGCATGTTGGATGGAAAAGGGGCATAAAAGATAGAAGATTGTGTAGATCCCACCTCAGGTCAGGAAAAGAAAATTACAAATTTTTCCAAGGAGCAGTTAGTATTTTTCTGACATGAGGAAAATTTATCTCCAAAGTAGGCTAATGCAACAAAATGTAGTCTAATAGACCTAGAGTTAGCAGTAGCAAGATTGGATGATAGGATCATCCAGGCTCAACAATTCTTGGAGGATGATGAATTCATCAAATCCAATGAATTTAAACATTTCTTATATAAGATAAAACAGAGTCAACTTTTCCTCCAAACAAATTAGATGAATAGAGGATGGAGTTGATCGAAAAGCTACACTCCTATGACCCTAAAAGTGAGGTAATGACCTTGGAAGAGGGTAGGGATCTTGTTCAAAGGAGTAGCATGTTACTAGTACCTAGTTGCGACTTGGAGCAAGCATTTATGCTTGATCAAATCAAAAGACAAGAGAGTTCCATCTCTTATGAGGCAATTGGTGCTGGTGGTTTTAAGAGGGGAACTGGTTTTAACATTGATAGCAAGTTGTTGGCAGTTTGGAGCATGGCCCCTGCTTATAATAAACCAAAATTGATGGATGTGCAAAGCACAGAGCAGGGCAACATGATAATTTGGACTCTGCAGGGTAGCTTTGGCAAAGAAATCTCCAAGGCACTAAAACATTTCTCATTCATGAATGAGGGCAAGGTGGAGGAGATAGAGGATAAATTATCCCAGGCTATACATGACTACATTGACATTAGGAAGCTCTATGAAAATGAGCTCAAAACTAGTCATGTATACAGAGAAAGAATTGCTGAACTAGAAGCTAGGGTCAGGGCACTTGAGGATGAAGTTGCATCCCTAAGAGAATAGTTAGTACAAATAGAAAAAAGAATGGCTCCATTTTAGGGAGAAGAGGCAAAAGGGACTTCAATGTTAGCCAAGGATACTTCTGAAGCTCTGGTACAGACTGAGGACACAAAAGAGGAGCAATCCTCATAGCCTAGGAGGATGAGCACTGACACTCGGTTAGTTCAGCAGGGAGGAGATGTAAGGATTGGGATCCTTACATCTATGATGAGCCATAGGGATGATACTCTAAAGAACCTATCTCAATAGGCTCATAGCTCTTTTGTTTCTTTGTAGAGTTCTGAGCAAGTTTTCAATGAAGCACTTTCATGGTTAATTCCAACTTTCAACCTTTGGGGACCTTACATACAATTTTTGGATAGATTGATAATGCTGATGGCTAAGAAGCCAGACTTACTAGATTAAATTTTCACAGTTAATGAAAGCCTAGAAATGGTAAAAGAACTAAGTGGCTTCTTTTCTGGTAAGTTACATATTATACAAGGCAAGTTGAGGACATTGTCAGATGGAATGGAACCTTGTATACCATCAATTATGGCTACTACTAATGTAGTAAGAGACTGGAAAGAGTGGTCAACTTCTTTTGATGACATTTTGACCCAAGAGTCTACATCAACAATTTTTGAAGATACTTCATATTACCCTTTCCATTTTTTGGTTGATTCTCTCTTTAAGGCCGAGATAAATTTAAATAAATTCATTACTCAGTCTAAGGCAATAATGGATGCCAGGTGGACCAAGGCCACTCAAGATTTACAAGGGGTAAAGGACACTAACTGTCCCACCAAAAGAGAAATTTATGTTTGGGAAGCAGTGGGTGAAATAAAGGTTTTGCTGACTAGAAGTAGCTAAGATATTTTATGTATTTGTAGAAAAGGTATAGAGGAAAGAAAAGATCAAAGGCTTCAATATTAATGTTTTTCTACTTCCTCAGCTACTTACCTTTTTATCAATTACTATGGAAGATTGATCTTTTGTATTTATTGTGTTCACCTTCCTATAGTTATAGTGTTCCTTCCAAATTTTGACATGTGTCCTCCTCTCATTTGTAGCTTATTGCAATCCTATTTATGGATTCCCAAGATGAGAAGTAGAGGTTAGTTGTCTGTAGAATTTCTGATATGCAATATTATTATTTTCCAGTCCATCCAGAGTATGTTGTAGTTACTTGATTGATTTCCAAAATTGTGCATATTTGAATATAAAAGGAATACATTTTGAAAGATGGCTTTCTCTCTATGTGTTATAGTTTGAGTTTTATCAAAAATATTGAAATGAAATAGGAGGATTTATCCTCAATCATCATTATCATTAAAGTTTTTTCTTTTTCATATATCCATAGCCATGAGACTGAGTAGACAAATTATCTTTTTAGTTAAATGCAATTTAAATGATTGTATATCTCTTACTAATTGCTATTGATTTAAAAAAATAGGTAATTGCTTTCTATAATTGATAAGGTCTAGGGTTTATGAGAAGGATGAGAATTAGAATGAAACTAAGAGTTTTATGTTAACTTTCTTAATCACAAGTTGATTAAAAGGGTTTAAATTGCTAACTATTCACTCTATAGCCCAATGGATAAGACACTGACCCATCCAAAGGTTTGAAGGCATATTGGAATATTCATATAACTACAGGACATTTATATAACAATCAATATCATTTAACCCTTTTCTCTTTATGTTGAAGAGATAATAGTGTCAGTCATGGCTTGTTTGCTAATTACTTTCTTTTGGTTATAATTAGCTACTTAACCAAGGAAGTTTATCAAAAAATCATAGAAGAATATTAACCATTTCTACTATAGGGGACAATCTTTCAAAGAAGAGAATGAAGTCATTGAGATGTATCCCTTAGGTTTTCCCACCTTGGCTTAGTAGAGCCTAAAGTGAAGTGAGTCTTATTGACTCTATTAATTCATTTAGAACTGAGATTTAGCCTTGCTAAATATAGGATTTAGCTCATCCTTAGGCTTGTCCCTAGTCTTTGTTTCTTGGTATCAGGTTTAAATCTAACTGATATGTTCTTTACAAGAAAGAACTCCAACAAAATGGTGACTCTACTGGGAATTTAAGAAGAAGTTACTATCAAACTATTTCATAAAGTGTTAAAGTGTTAGGTTTATTGTGTGTTGCTTCTTTTCTAATTTCATTTCATATTTCCCAATATTGGGTGGTGACTCAAGTCAAGGTTTTGTAACTAGTGATAAAGGGTTGTGGGGAAGTCCTATAATCTATGGCTAAGAAAAAGAAGAATACATGTGCTTTTACCAAGAAACATCCTAAAATACCATTGTTAACTGATTTACCCCCTGGGGTAAAAAGAAATCAAAATAAGAAGAGATATGATTTCAATTCTACATGGGTCCCTAGAAGTAATTTGTCAGCACAGTCATTTTACCATCCTAGTCAAGAGAAGGAACTTTTCCCTAAGAGTACTGAGTCAGAAGGAGTTGCACTCTTGGGAGAGACTTTCTCAGCCTCACCAAAGGTTTTCCAAGACAAAAGTATGTCCCATGTGGTCAATTTTCTGCATAGATCAAATATGATAAATGAGATAAACCATAGTTGGGGTTTTAGGGAAAACATGGAAATTGGTTTTAGTCCTAGACAAGAACCATATGTAGGAAATCTTATGGATTTTGACCCAATGGATTCTGACACTGCTACCACAAATCATGAGGATTTGTTTCCCTAGTTGGCCCTCCTTAAAAAAAAGGTTGTTGATGAGGAAGCTAGACACCTAAGTTTAGAAAAAGAGAAAAAGAAAATTATTATGAATATTATCATTGAAAGGGATAACTTGCTCAAGAGAATGGCATCCTTGCAAGAGAAAAATAAAAAATTGGAGGAGAGATCTTCTAATCTACACTCTGACATCTTTGGGGATGTTCAAAGACAAGAACAACAAAGGTAGGATCCTATTTTGCATAAGTTCAACCTTACAGGCCTTTAGAGACTAGAGTCAAGGAGCCTCAAAAGAGAGATTTGGACAAGGGTAAATGGAAGGCTATTGGAGTACAAATCAATGATCCACATCCCCCTAGTAAGTCTACTCCATGGATCATGACAAATCTTGACCTAGATCTAGAGAAATCAAGAAAGGAAAAAGAGGACCTAACCAAGGAATTGAAAGAGTAGAAAATGAAGCTCAAGCTATTGAGGCCAAGAGGGAAATCTAGTTCATCAAGTCAAACTCTGTCTTAGCAACTCAACCAAATCAACCAAATCAGCCTGCACAGGCTTTACCTATTGCTTCTAGTTTTGGTCCTCTCACAATAGGTCAAAGTGCACCACTCTTACCCCCTTCTACAACTCTTGCTACTACTGGTCAGTTTCCCCTTCTCCAACTTCCCCATCATACTCAAATTCCTTTTCAAAATCAAGCTAGTGGAGTAAGTTCCTTAGGTATACCAGCTTTCCAGAGAAAATTGATTCATATGGAGAGATACAAGCAGATGTCCTTCTTGGGTATCCCTAGTTTTCCTCGCCCTATTGAAAAGGACCTTAGGAACAAGGTTACTAAGTTTGCTGAAAATAATGTTGTTATGGGTGAAGAACATCTTAGAAAGTTAATTGATATGCTAAATGACTATGAAGTTGAACATGAAGATGTAGTGATGAAGCCTTTTGTTCACTCACTAATTGAAGATGCTAGAGATTGGTTTAGAAGATTGCCTAATGATAGTATCAACTCATGGAGTGATCTTGAGGCCCTATTCAAAGAGCAATATGGAAACAAGAAAATTTCTAGTTTTATGTTGGATGACTTCAACAATATCAAAAAGAATCCAAATGAATCAACCTTTGACTTCAATGTTAGATTCCAAAAAGGTATGTACAAGCTTTTCCAAGTAATGAGGTTGAATGAAGATGTGCGTCTTACTACTTATTTCAATGCCTTTGATAGTAAGATGGCCTATGTACTTAGGGATAAAGAACCGAAAACATTAAGGGAGGCATACACAATGCCTATTAACATTGAAAATAATAGAAGAGCTGTAGGAAAGCTTGGGAAAAGGGATGACCCTAAATTATTCAATACTAGGGGAAAGAAAGATAATGACAAACCTATTCCAGGAAAGAAACCAGAAGATGATCAAATGGGATAAGTTTTAAAATTGTTAAAAAAATTAAATTCCCCAGCTCTCTTAGCCAATGAACCAAATATCCTAGAGAGGACTCCTTTCAATAATAATTTTAATAGGTAGCCTAGAATGCAAAACTATCCCTACACTACTCAATGGAAAGATGGAAAGCCAATTCCTAATCCTACATAAGGGAACCTAGGCAAAGGGACACCAGATCCTCTACAAAGAAATTTAGTAAATATGAATGATGACATTCCCTAGTTTCATGTTTGTCAATCACCACATTCTCCTAATTTTTTGTTGTTGCTCAGTCTTTTTGTGATAGTCAACAATTGCAGAATAATGAAGACATGACTGACAAGGATCAAGAGGATATCACTTGCAATATGATTCATCTTTGTGATAGTGATTGAGATTCAGATATTGATGAGCCTAACCAAGATATTATAAATCAGAGAATGGTATACCACATACATCACCAACAAGTCTTTTCTGACAATGAAGACCAAGGTGAAAATGTTAAATGTAACACTTTAGCTCCTACAAATCATGTCACTTTGAAGAAACCTTTCTGTTGAGGAAATTGATAGAATTACTTCAAAGTTAGTGGCCCAAGTCTAGAGTACTTACAATCTGAGAAATAGGTTTGTAGATGGTGCCCTTCCTAAGTCATCTAGCATTTTCATCAAGGAAAATATGAAAAAAGTTACCCATGAAAATAAGAAGATTTTCCCTGAGAATCCTAAGATTAAAGAAAACAAGAATAAGAGATGGGAACCAAAGAAAAAGGTGCATTTTCAAAATGAGGAGGTTGGTAAGCTAACTGTCTTGGGAAAGGAAAAAAGTTCTGATAGTTTAAAGAATTTTTTTATCTACTATTCAAACTCCTACACCTTTAGATGTTAATATAAAGAATACTACCTATGATCCAATTGATATGGTCTCAATGTTGTCATAAATCACTATTAAGGTCCCTTTGGTAGAAATGTTTAGGATAGAGGAACATAAAAGAAAGGCTTTGTCTTGGTTGGGAGGGCTACAAGATAGTGATGTGATTACACAAGCACCGGCCAGTACATCGCAGATCCAAGTGATTGATAAAGAAAAGGAAGATATTGGAGTCATGTCTTAGATACCCCAAATGTATCTAGACAATTCATCAGTAGCATATTTGTAGGATATTGATCCTTTTTTCTTGAGTTTGATAATAAAGGGTAGAACATTAAAAAATTGCATGATTGACTCTGGAGCCTCAAATAATATAATGCCTTTTAAAGTGATGCAGGCCCTTGGTCTAGGAGTTGATACTAGACAAGGTAAGTGTAGGGCAATGGATGCTAGAGAAGTACCTATCATGGGCACTATTAATGCTCTACCTTTCAGAATTATTGCACATCCTGATGAGGAGCTAACCATGTCAGTTCTAGTAGTGGATATTCCTCCCCACTATAGAATGTTACTTTCAAGAAAGTGGAGTGCTACAATGGGAGGAAGCATGCAATGTGATCTATCATATGCCACCTTCAAAGTAAAAGAAAAGGCCATCAAAGTTAATAGAGAACCTAGAGTGACTCATATCTTTGAGGAAAATATTGATAATGATGCAACTTTTTTCATAAACATAGATGTGAATGCATTTAGAGCTGAACTGATCATTCAAGAGGTGGAAAATCTGTGTGCCTTAATTGAACAAGAGGTCACATGTTGCTTAGATTCTCCAAATCTTTGGAGCATGTATTTTGATGGAGAAAGCTCAAAGGAAGGATCAAGAGCTAGAATTGTCTTTGTTTCTTCGAACAAGAATACATTTAGATATTCATTTTCTCTAAATTTTACATGTACCAATATTGTTGTAGAGTATGAGGCCCTATTGCTAGGACTGAAAGTTGCAACACATCATGGAATCAAGAAAATACAAGTTATTGGTGATTCTAAGTTAATTATTTCCCAAGATAGGGGTGTTTATGTGTCAAAAAATAAAAGACAAAAGCAATATAGGAATGTTTTCTGGGATATGATTGAGTCTTTTGATTCTTTTGGGATAATGTGGAAGGCCAGAAGTAACAATAAGATGGCAGACCTTTTGGAAAATGTGGCCATAAAGCTTGATGATATATCATTTGCTGATGTATCCATCATAGAAGTATAGAATAGACCTTCAGTTCTAGACAATGTCCATAGTTGGCAAGTTTTTGAGGATGACAAAGACATTCTAAATTTTCTACTCAATGAGGATAAATATCATGGATGGGAACTTGATTGCTGTGCATGGTGGAAATAGTTGATGGGAAAGAAACAATTTTTGGACAAGAGATTCTGCAATTGAAAAATAACAAGGTACCCAAGGGTTTGGTTGTATTGGAAAGCGCTTTTGACAATCAAGATAGGATACTTTCAAATGCCAAAAATGGTAACCCACAGGAACTAGAGGAGATTAATTTGGGTACACTTGACACCCGAAAAAAGGTGTACATTGGAAAAACTTTAAATCTTGATATTAGAAAGTCTTTGATTGACTTATTAAGGAAATTTCAACATGTGTTTGCTTGGTCCTATGATGACCTAAAAGCTTATAGGAAAGACTTGTTCCAACATGTTATATTGCTTAAAGAAGATGTAAAACCTTTTAGGCAGAAGCAAATACCTATGAACCCTACTCTTGCTCCTAAGATGCAAGAAAAATTATTGAAGCTCAGAGATGGGGGAATAATTAAGCCAATTAGACATTCTTCATGGGTGTCAAATCTTGTACCTATGAGAAAAAGAATGGTAACATCAGGCTTTGCATTGATTTTAGAAACCTAAATATTGCATCTTTAAAAGATAATTATGGATTACCCAATATGAAGGTCATGCTTTAATAGGTCACTAGTTCAGAGTTGATGTCCATGATGGATGGTTTTTTAGGTTTTAACCAGGTCTTGGTTGATGAAAAAGAGCAATTCAAGACAACCTTCACCACCCCTTGGGGAATCTATGTATATGTGAGAATGCCTTTTCGCTTCATAAATGTAGGGGCATCTATTTAGAGAGCTATGGATGTGGCTTTCAAAGATTATATTAACAAATTCATGGTATTGTATCAAGATGATATAACTACATATTCAAAGAAAGCTGAAGATCATTGCAAGCATCTTGAAAATATTTTTCTCAAAGCTTTGGAATATGCAGTATCATTGAACCTAAGAAAATGTACTTTTGGGGTCATAGAAGGCAAACTTCTAGGTCATATAGTTTCAAAAGAGGGTGTTAATATTGATCCTGAAAGAGTAGTAGCAATTGACAAAGTCCAAAAACCAAAAAATGTTAAAAGTATATAGTCTTTCTTTGGACAAGTTAATTTCTTAAGAAGGTTTGTGACTAACTTTACTAAAATTAGTAGAACAATCTCAAAAATGCTCAAGAAAGGTGCTACAATAAATTGGGAAGGTGAGCCTCCTATTGCCTTCCAAGAAATAAAAAGTGCTATTAAGAATGCTCTTATGCTTAGGAACACTGATTATGGAAATCCCATGCATATATTTTCTTTTGCATCTTTTCATACTATTGCAACAGTTTTACTTTAGAAGAATGAAAGTGGGCATGAACAACCTATAGCATTTTTTAGTAAGTCCCTACAACCTACAGAATTAAAATATGATATCAGTGAGAAACAAGCATATGCTCTAGGTAAAGTTGTTAAGGCTTTTGGATGTTATCTTGTAGGGGCTATTGTTATTGCTTTTGCACCAAGTGCAGTAATGAAGGATATTTTCTCTTAGCAAGAGGTATCCAGTAGAAGATATAGATGGATTAATAGGATCCAAGTTTTTAATATAGCCGTCCAGATTACTAAGCTAGTAAGAGACCAGGGATTAGCTAAGCTCATGGCCCAAGAAAATTTAGATGCTAATCAAATCAATGCTGAAGATTAGGATCTTAGCCATAGCTCATGTGAAATGGACTACTGTGATTGGTACAAAGATGTAATATATTACCTACAACACATGCAGTCTCCACCTCACCTAACAAAAAATGAAAGGAGAACTATAAAATTGCATTCAGTTAGGTATATTATTATGAATGGAGCCTTATGGGGGAGAAATTTTGAAGGTATATTATTGAAGTGCATTGATCAGCAAAACTCTTAAAAAAATTAAGTGAGATGCATTTAGGTATATGTGGAGGACATTACATGGAAAAGACTACAATCCATAAGGTTATGAGAGTAGGTTTTTGGTGGCCTAATTTTTTTAAGGATGGTCAGGTTCTGGTGAGAAAGTGTGATTCATGCCAGAGGTTTGCAAGAAAGTTGAAATTCTTAGGAAACACACCTTTGAAATCAATTGAGGTTCAGGCACCTTTTCAAAAATGGGGAATGGATTTTATAGGTGAGATTTCACCTAGCTCTAGTAGTGGTTTTTCCTAGATACTAGTTGCAACTGATTACTTCAAAAAGTGGGTTGAGGCAATCCCTACTAGAAATTCAACCAGAAAAGTAGTCAATAATTTCCTACTCAACAACATCATCACCAGATTTGGATGCCCTAAAAGAATAGTGATTGATAATGCTATGTGCTTTAGGTCTAAATTTTCATTAAATTCTATGAAAAATATGGCATCACTAGGTCAGTTTCTTCACCTTATCATCCATAGGGGAATGGACAAGAAAAATCTACCAACAAAAGTTTATTAAAAATCATTAAGAGAACTTTGGATGACAACAAGAAGGCCTGGGACTCAAAGTTGCATTTTTATATTTGGGCTGATAGAGTGACAGTCAAGAAGGCAATAGGTGTATCACGTTTTGACCTTGTATATGGAATTCAGGCCAGAATGCCTTAAAATAATATGACAAGTTTATATAACTTTATTTAGATGTATGATGATGACATCATTGATGATATGCATTAGAGAATTGATGAATTGGCTGGATTAGCAAAAATAAGGAAAGAAGCCTCTACAAGAAACATGAAATTACAGTTGCAAACAAAACACTTGTATGACAGAAGGGCAGTAATTAGGAAGTTCCAACCCAAGGATCTTGTTTTAATATGGAATGCAAGGCTACAAGAGAAAGGTAAACATGGAAAATTTGATCCCATTTGGTTGGGAACCTATTTAGTTGACTCTTTCTGGGGTCAAGATTCATATTTCATTAAGGAATTGTCAGGAAACCTTTTAGAATTGCTAGTTCATGGGCAATTTCTAAAAAGATATTTTTGATTAAAGGTTTTCTTTTCCCAAAAAGCAATTTTCTTTCTGTAAATGCTTGTAAAAATTTGTATAGCCTTTGTATATATTTACATTCTTGTTAATATTCTCCGGCTCCTCCTTGAAATTTTGTGTGGTCTTCTCAAACCAGAAATTTTGAATCCTTGCATGGACACAAGTTGTCCATCATCCCTAGCCAGAGCCACTAATAGATCCTTTCTGAGAATGGAAAATTTTTTCATTTTATGGTGGAATTTTCAAAAAATAAAATTGGTAGGGTTGGGATCCTTTTTTTAAAAAAAATTAGTAAACCCTAGTGATTTTCATAATCATTATCTTTCCCTAACCCTAGGCCATATGTATGAGCGGGTTTCATATTTTTAAAGTACCTTGTTATTTGATCCTTTTTGATCTTATGACAAAGGGATTGACATAATATCACCGACATGTGTTCTAATCTTTTTCAATCTCATGATAGTCCTTGTATCATGTCGTCATAGGAAAGTTTCCTTTCTTTCTTGATCCCGTAGTGACCTTTATATCATAAGATCATGTCACATTGTGTTTTGCCTATGAAAGGGTCTTTTTTGATGTTACAATCATTGTTTTCTCATGGGATCAGAAGCGAAAGACAAAGAGGGTCACGATCCTATGATAAAACTTTTGTCATTAGGTCGTAAAGCAGATGCATAGGGCTCGATGATTTTATGAGGCATGTTGCATGATCAGGGAATGAAATTGAAAGAGTTAAGACATTATGACAAAGTCCTTGTCATGTAATTGTATGATGGATAAAGGTATCTTACGATGGCACGACACCCTGTTGTTGTAGAGTCATGGAATTCATGAATGCAAGCATGTCACTTGCTGATATGACAGATGTCAGTTTCCTATTGAAATCAAGCCAGCATGCATGTGCTAGGTGTGCTCATAGTTAGCATTTGTGGGACCAAGGATAGTGAGATGGCCAATGGATAATGGTCTCTGATCTTACAATAAGTTCTTTCATCATAATATCTCAGAACTCTAAGGAAGGGTTTCCTGATGCTGCGACTGGGGTTTGTGATAGCATCACATGGATAGATTTGTGAACCCATGATGTAATGATGTAATGTTTTCAACTTAACCGTAAAATTGTAGAAGGAAACGTGAAGGGTTGTGATGCTACAAGGCGGTAAGCTCAACTGCAATCGTGTGATTATAGGATTTATGAAGATGCAATACCCCAAAACCATTTTTTGTGGGATCGTAGAACACAATGAGTAAGCTGCTGATGTTGTCATAGAAGGGTTATCATAGGATCATGAAAGATTTTTTCACTCTTGTTGATTGCTTGATATAAAGTTTTTAAAGGATATCGTGGGATCAAAGAGCCATTAATATAATATTGTGATATTACAGAAGGTCTTTTCAATTACCTTGTCATAATATCATAGAATCTAATCTCTTCAGCAAACATAGTGATGAGAAAAGAGGTTTGAGCTTCTTAGCCAATCATTTTTGAATGCAGTACAAAAAGAACATAGTTGGGAATCAATTTGGCACCTTCTGAGGCTAACAAAATAGATTATGATCATTCTCAAGCATGTTGAAATCAATGCAATTTAAATGTCCATTTAAGCCTATCAACTTATAACTTTTTCCATTCTCATTATCACTGTTCATCGTCTACAAAATCATATTTTGAGTTCATTTTTGTTGTCTGTGTGAGCTACATCATTGTTTCAGAGGTTTATAAGGGATAGTTTTCTATAGTTACAGGGTTTATAGTTGCAAATTCAAAATGTCAGACCAGGAAGTGGAAGAAATTTCAGCTAACAAAATGGTAGTATTAGAGACATCGATCTCGAAGGGAGGAAAAACTAGATAGAAGAAACCTAGTCGATTTCCTGAGGAGTGGGTAAATTTTTTCCCTGGATCCACAAATGCCAATTGTACTAATGATCATGCTTTCTTTGATCCATATTCCAAACATAGAGATGCTAGGTGCCCTAGTACCAATGGTGCTGAGCTTTTCTACTTTCTCTATTGCAACCAGGAGAAGAAGATTCCTATTTGCAATCCCTAGAAGAAGAACCTTCCTAAGCTAAATTTCCTAGAGGTATTCGTGGATGTAGATTTGATGAAAGATTTTTTTTGATTTTATAATCATGCCACCAAATATTTTGACAGGAAGGATGGGACTATTTTATGCACCTTGGATAGAGAATCTTTTATTGAGGCTTTTGGGTTGACTGGGGCAATGGGTCAGCCTCTGGATTTGAAGGATCTACAGAGAAGATTTGAAGCAAATCCCAATGCTTTCACTAGAAATTCATTGCTACAGCATATTCTTGGAGAATTAAAAAGGGTGGGTGATTTCCCAAAGAAAATACAGGAGAAGATGCCCATGGACAAGTTCAAAAATTATTTTGTCAAGACCATATATGGTGTCCATAAGGTTATTTGAAAGGATGGGTCTGATGAAGTCTGGGGAGCTGAATATATAATTGCTAGAGATGTACAAGATGCTTTCCATGCCTATGAATATGACTATGTTAGTCATATATTAGATATCATGAAGGAGAATATTGCTAAGGCAAGGTCTGGAGAAATGAGGGAATTCACTTTCCCATATTACTCTTTGTTGATGCATTTGATCCTCTATAGGAATGCGGGATACATCAGCTCTAACTTTATTGATCAAACCTCTGATCTAGAAGGAGCCTTGCTAGTATAGTTTTGGACATGGGTATGGGATAGCTCTTACTACTTTTTTGACTCTGTGTCATTTTTAAATAATTTTAGTGCTATTATAATGAAGATGTTAGACCCGGTGTATTTTATAGCCCCTAAAATTTTGAAATATCTCTTAAGACCATCCCTATTGCCTGATGGGAAGAAGCTCAATCATAATTGGGGGGATATATTTTTGTTTCCTACTTTTTCTTTGATGAGAGTGTATGGTTTTCCTTAGCAACCCCATATTTTACCAAAGTTCATCCCTCCTGAATTGGGGATAATTGAATTTATTTGCCAGTTGTTCATGTTTAATATAGAATACCTAGTCCCTAAGGTACATATGGGAACCTTTTTATGTAGATGCTTTAAAATTGGTTATTCCACCATTGGTAAGGAATCCCTATAGCTAGTCCATGCCTTTCTACATCATTTCAACTTATGCGCTGGTCCTTATAGAATGTATGACCTTGAGGGTTGGATGAGGGCCACTTTAAAAGAAATGAGAAACTATGTACTACCTAGTTACAAAGCATTTCCCCATGAAGACATCATTCCAAATATAGTAGTAGAGGGGGAGGCAATTGATAAACTTGCAAAGTTGGATGATGTACTGAGGGTAGAGAGGGAATTGAAAAGAATTGACCCACAATTCCTAGGTTTTTATATGGATATCCCTTACCCTCATAGAATCGGGAAGATGGTCATAGACCATGTTGAAATAATGGCTAAGATGCAAAAAGGTCCAGTGGGAGAAGAATAAAGGGTGTGCCAAGATAGCCCTAAACTTAATGTGGCCCTTGAGGTAGAAGAAAAGGATGCACCCCAAGCATCTTGGATGGCAAAGGGGCATTAAAGACAGAAGATTGTGCAGATCCCACCTTAGGTCAGGCAAAGAACATTGCAAATTTTGCCATGGAGCAGTCAATATTTTGCTGACATGAGGCAAAATTATCTCTAGACTAAGGCTAATGTAGCAGAAGGTAGTCTAATAGACCTGGAATTAGCACGAGCAAGATTAGATGATAGGATCATATATGCTCAACAATTCTTGGAGGATGATGAATTCATCAAATCCAATGAATTTAAAAGTTTCTTATATAAGATAAAATAGAGTGAACTTATCCTCCAAATGAAACTTGATGAATCAGATGAATAGAGGATGGAGTTGATTGAAAAGCTACACTCCTATGACCCTAAAAGTGAGGTAATGACCTTGGAAGAGGCTAGGGATCTTGTTCAAAGGAGTGGCATGTTGCTAGTACCTAGTTGGGACTTGGAGCAAGCATTTATGCTTGATCAAATTAGAAGACAATAGAGTGCCATCTCTTATGAGGCAATTGGTGCTAGTGGTTTCAAGAGGGGAACTAGTTTTAACATTGATACCAAGTCCTTGGTAGTTTGGAGCATGACCCCTACTTCTAATAAACCAAAATTGATGGATGTGTAGAGCACAGAGTAGGGAAACATGATAATTTGGACTTTTCAGGGTAGCTCTGGCAAAGAAATCTCCAAGGCACTAAAACATATCTCATTCATGAATGGGGCAACGGTGGAGGAGATAGAGGATAAATTATCCTAGGCTATACATGACTACATTGATGTTAGGAAGCCCTATGAAAATGAGCTCAAAACTAGTCATGTATACAAAGAAAGAATTGCTAAACTAGAAGCTAGGGTTGGGGCACTTGAGGATGAAGTTTCATCCCTTAGAGAATAGTTAGTAAAAATAGAAAAAATAATGGCTCTAGTTCAGGGAGAAGAGGGACAAGGAACTTTAGTGCCAACCAAGGATATTGTTGAAGCTCTAGTATAGACTGAGGACACAGAAGAGGAGCAATCCTCACAGGCTAGGAGGATGAGCACTAACACTCAGTTAGTTTAGTAGGAAGGAGATGTAAGGATTGGGATCCTTAGATCCATGATGAGCCATTGGTTTGATACTCTAAAGAACCTATCTGAACATGCTCATAGCTCTTTTGTTTCTTTGTAGAGTGCTGAGCAAGTTTGCAATGACGCACTTTCATGGTTAACTCCAACTTTTAACCTTTGAGGACCTTACATGCAATTTTTGGATAGATTAATAATGCTGATGGCTAAGAAGCCAAACTTACCAAATAAAATTTTCACAGTTAAGGAAAGCCTAGAAATGGTAAACAAACTGAGTGGCTTCTTTTTTGGTAAGTTGCATATTATACAAGGCAAGTTGAGGACATTGTTAGATGGAATGGAACCTTGTATATCATCAATTATTGCTACTACTAATGTAGTAAGAGATTGGCAGGAGTGGTCAACTTCTTTTGATGACATTTTGACCTGGGAGTCTACATCAGCAATAGGGTTTAAATTGCTAACTATTCACTATATAGCCCAATGGATAAGAAACAAACCCATCCAAAGCTTTGAAGGCATATTGGAATATTCATATAACTGCAGGACATTTATATAACACTCAATATCATTTTACCCTTTTCTCTTTATGTTGAAGAGATAATAGTGTCAGTCATGGCTTGATTTATGATTACTTTCTTTTGGTCACAATTAGCTACTTAACCAAGGAAGTTTATCAACAAATCATAGAAGAATATTTCCCATTTTTGTTGTAGGGGATAGTCTTTTAGAGAAGAGAATCAAGTCACTGAGATGTATCCCTTAGGTTTTCCCACCTTAGGTTAGTAGAGCCTAAAGTGAAGTGAGTCTTGTTGACTCTGTTAACTGGTCCTGAAGTGAGATTTAGCCTTGTTGAATATAGGATTTAGCTCATCCTTAGGCTTGTCCCTGGTCTTTATTTCTTAGTATTAGGTTTAAATCTACCTAATATGTTCTTTACAAGAAAGAACTCCAACATGTTCACTAAGATGTGAAAATTTATATTTGTACATCTAGACCTTGGGTAACTAATTCACCCCCACTCTAAATTATTTTAAAGAATTCCAACAATTGGTATCACATCCATCTACTTAAGATGACTAGTTTGAAGGTACTAGAAGAAAAAGATCAAGATGTCAAAAAAAGAGGTACCCAAGCTTAATAGAGATAACTTTTTTGTATGGAAAAGTCTGATCAAGCTACACCTTGGTGGTCTTGGAGATTATGCATTATCCACAATCACCATAAAGCATGCTAATCCTACTAGAGCCCTAACTACTAAAGATATGATGAAGAAAGAACACAACTAGCCAATGTTGGAGATAACTCCATTTTGTTAGATCTTGCAAGGTATTTATCAAGAGATGAGCTACACTTTTTTAATTTTTGTAAAACACATAATGACATCTAGTTCAAAGAATGTAGAGCATAAGGAGGTTTTGAATGTTCAAATGGTTAGTAATGATGTTAAGAAACCTATATTCAAGGCTATTCATGATATTTATTACAAGAAAGACCCCTCTAGTGCATTATCCTTGATACCACTGAATGTTTTAATGGTGCAAGATGTTAGGAAATGTTACAACTGCAAAATAGGAAGTAGTAGGGATATGGAGATTAGGAAAACCTATGATAAACTATGTGAGAATGGTGTGTTGAAGGAAGAATACAAAATTGTACAAAAGAAAGAGTTAATACAAGCCCTAGATTTCCTAAATGTGTTTAAAACATAATGAATTAGGATAGTACTAAGAATGATACATGATGGTTCATTATGGTTGGATAATGAACCTATCAAGATAACCAAAAGGATAATCCATAGGGTTACAGGATATCCAACCCTAGATCAACCTAAGACCCTAATAAGTGATTGAAAAGAGGTCATTAAAAGAACACTGAAGCTGTATGGAACAAAAGAGGAATGATAATTGATATCACTACTAACCCTTTGTTAGACTTTGTAGTAAGGGTTATTTCACACAAATTCTACCAATCAATCAGATTAAACAATGTGCCTTGTATAGTAGTGGATGTTGGTTAAGAAATTGTTAATAAATATCACACATATGATCTTGTAGAGTTACCATTACAACAATTGATAAAGAACCTAGGAGCAATAAGAAAGACAAAAAGTGCACAATGTAAATTTGGATCTATCCTGATATGTATATTCTTTTAGGTTCAAAAAACTTTTCCTACTTTTGGCATAGTTGGTTAGAAACAAATAGGTCAGTGGCAGTGTAGATTGGTGAATTCATTGAACAATTAGTTGAGAAGTTTGATTCTATGATGACAAGTTATTTTGAGGACTTTAAGAAATCAATGAAGAAAAGATTGAGAATTCTAGTGTCACTAGTAAACAATAATTATGATGATATCTATTTTCTAGTGGATGCCAACTATACATTTTCTCAGCTATTGCACCAAGGGTAATATGGTTAAGACTCTTAGGATTTTAAATAAATATAGATGAAGCCTCTACAACTATCACAACTTTACTAGCAGAAGAGATTGACAAAAATGCTAAAGCTTTTGGAAACTATGAGTAGGCTAAGTCCAAAATTACCATGGAATTGAAGATAGCCTCTATTATTAAGAAGAAAGATAATTTAGTGATGAAACTAAAAGCTAAATTTGATGAAGGTATTGAATAGGAAGCAGAAGAAGAAGAAGAAGATGAAGAGGAAGAATACATCTAGGCACAAGCACCACTTGCACTCACACAAGGAATGGGAGAAGACTAGGAAGAAGAGGAGACTAAATTTACTTAAGGTGCCAAGGGAGAAGAAGCTAAGGAAGCACCTACTCCCACTAAAAAAAAAGATGAGAAAGGTCAAAGTACAACCTATGAAAAGGGCTAAGAAGATTGTCAAACCAAGTTAGCCCAAACCAACTGCACCTACTACAAGGGCTAGAGCACATGCAACTGGACAAAAGGCCAAAGAAAAGCCAAAACATATAGAGTAGGGAGTACAAGTGCTGAAAAGACCAAGAAGAAAATATGTTTCACAAGTAGAATTTGATGAGGAGAAAAATTAATCAAATGACAAGTCACAATCCTTTGTCAAATCTAGAGAATCTCTGCCAAAATTTTAAGAATAATGCAGACTTGTTAGGATTCTCTCATGTTAATATTGATAATCTTGGTAAAGTAGAAAAGAATAATGTGGAGGAATCTATATATGCCATGATGGAAAACTTTAAGAAAGCTCCACTAGAGATCGCTAACTCTATGCCAAAAAGCTTATATGAGAGAATTGAGTCAAAATGGCATTATTGTTTGAACTTGGAAAGAAAAATAAGGGATACTTCACTTGCCCAAGTCATGCCTAAAATTTTTAAGGCACAAATTTCTAAGGCTATGAAGAAATATGTAGTTAGGTTTGTCCCTAAATATAGAGCCTTTAGAATTTTGCAAAACAATATTGAAGATGTGGCTAAGAAGTCCACACAAATGTAGAAAGTAACATATGGGCTTGCTATAGTAAAGGAAGGGGGACAAGACCTTATTGAGGTGAAAGATGAGGAGGAGGATGATAATAATGAAGATAATGTTAAGGGAGGGATAGAAATTCAAATAGATGATAAGGCAATAGCTGAGGCAAAACAACAAGAAGAACAATGTGTACCAGATACACAATTGCCTAGTGTTAGCCCTCAACATATGACAAATAAAAATACTAAAACAATCATAATGAATGATGTTTCTAATGTCATAGCTCAAAACATCAATCCCCTTATAGAGGAAGATCTCAAAAATATACTTGATTAGTCTACACTATAGACCAAATTATATGATAATCCTATTTTGGTGAGTGTGGATGAACTATATAAACAAGTTATTGAAACAAAAAGGGAAGAGGTAAATACATAAGAAACACCTACTATCATCCCTTAAGTCACTAATGTATAACCTTTGGACAAAGTACCAGAAGCTACAATTGAAATGTTTGATACAATTGACAAGGTTGATACAGTTGAGAAGAGTATAGTGGAAACTCAAGCCACTACAAAAAAATAGAGTGGAATAGGTTAGTTAGACTTATTTGCACCAAAAACACAATCACATGGTGCATCACAAAGCATTGTGGTATAATAGGACAAGCCTAATGAGATAGAGTTGACACCTAAGGTGAAGGAGCAAGTTGAAATTCAAGCCCTAATAACCTTACTAGTATCTAGAACTCCTTCAATTCAAACTCTTCCTAAGCATAGATGCAACACCATTGTAGATCTTAGTGCCCATTCCAAGCTCATCAAAGGTTGAATAAGTGATACAATATGGAGATGTGAACCTTGATGAAGAGATTGTGTTACCAAAATATGATTATGACATAATGACCATAGAGAAGATGGGCATATTACAAGAATCCCTAGAAAGAAAGAAGCATCAAAAATTGCTAAGAAGGGAGCACAAGAAAAAGAAAGCATTGTTGAACATTAAAGACATCTTTTTAGATGCACTTAGTCTACTAACTTTAGATGAGACCAAGCCATTGATTGAAAAATTAACAAACATAGTGGAGAAGGTTAGTGATACAAAAAAGACACAAATGCTAAGTTATTAGAATGGTTAGAAAATAAATTCCAAAGCAAAATGAATGACAAGATATCATGTGACATACAACTAGCACAAGTTGCATTGGCAACTAAAGTAGAAAGTGTGAAGAAGGTAGTTGAGAATATTTTCTCATTTTACCCTAAATTATGTAATCTGACACTCTTCACCCAAGAAACTAGAAGTCACATTTTGAGTTGGGAAAGCCATATTAGTACATCAGGTGCAAAACCACCTATGAATCCATCTCAAAGTGAAAAGCACCTCAGAACATTGTTAGAAACCCAGAGTTAGTTAGTTGCATTGTCTGCAGATGAGGCCAATATAAGGGCCAAACTGATTAGCATCCAAACAACACTCACCCCATGCATGGAAATTTTTCACAAGGAACTAGGTTATGCTAAAATTCTCATGAAGAAAGACCCAAATATTTCAACGTTAGATGGCATAGTCCACCTTGCTACTAAGCTAGCTATCTAAATCAAGTCTTTTTATGTAGCATGTGAGAATTGGGATGCCACTCACAAGATTATCCTAGATGTCCATAAACATTTTATGGAAAAACACACTATAAGTGTATAGTACATTGACATAAGTGTCAAAATGGGGGAGAGTGAGATAAAGGAGGAGAGTAAGAAAAGTGAGAGAGTAATAAAGGGGGAGAAATAAAGATTTTGGAGAGATAAAGAGGAGATAGAGAAGAATGACAGAAGAGAGTAAGAAAAGGGACAGGGCAAAGATAGATTAAGGTAAGGAAGAGAAAGAAAATAGACAACATGAAGTCAAAGAGTACTAGTTGAGACACATTTACTCAGTGGGAGTACAAAATTTTGGATACATAATAGACCTATAAACTTAGGGGGAGTTATCAAATTTTGAGGTATACAAGTTGTTACAAAAAATTTCAATTTTGAAGTTTTGTATATAAGAGATATAAGAGATATGTTATGCTCATAAGATTAAGCATGTTAATGCATGACCAAGTGTTTTTGACACTCATGTCAAAGGGGAGATTGTTGATCTCAGATTGGTTTTGATAAGTAAGTTTCTACACACTTATGTCATTTACTTAGTTCATGCCAAACAAGTAATACATGCCAAGCATGACATGGAATTAATAGAGCATGTTGAGTCCACAGTGAGTACTAAACCACTCATGTGCTGAGTCCCTCAAGTGTTGAGCAAATAGTATATGCCGAGTGATTCATGAGATAAGAAAGAAGTGCATATTGTGTGATACAAATGTCAAGTCGCAGTAAAGAATTCAGTACATGCTGAGCATTAGAGACTTTAGATGTTGAGTGAGATAGTTTTGCTATAGTTGTTTGTAATGGCACAAACAACTGTGTAAACCATTTTTGAGCCGAATTAAGGATGAATTATGATATTTTGGAGATAAGGATGAATCTTATGTTGGGTTCCCAATGCAACTACATGTAGCCAATTAGAAAAAGGGAAGGTTTAAGTGGAAAAATTGATGAATCACAACCCTTGATTCATACCTAACCCTAAGTCACCTAAGTCTTCTTAAGGAGGAAAAACCCTAAACTACCTACTATGTGAAGAAGGAGATTATACAGAAGTTTGCATGTGTAAATAGAGCATTCATGGTGGCTAAGGAATTATGATTTGAGATTGCATTATAGAATCAATTAAACCAGAATAAAGGAAGAGAAAACCATACAATAGTGAGACATCTGATCAAGAAGGATTGAGAATACAATAATTTAGAGGTGATTTATCATCAAGTAACCAAGAACTAATCATAGGATCATTATTGAATCATTCTAGCAAGTGAATCAATCAAATCTCTTAATAAAGTAGTCCTAACAAGCTATATTGAAATCCTCTAACAAGGTACTTACTTAATTGTGAGTTAAAGTCTTTTATCAAGGCACACTTCTAATAGGGTGTTTAAATCCTTTAATAGGGTGAGACCTAATAGTCTTTGTAAGCCTTTAACAGGGCAGACCTTTCAGATGTTAGATCATGTCTCATGATCAAAACATTGTAACCTTCATTAGATACACTTTATTACTCTAGTAGTGAAGATTTGTGGGTAATCATATCTGGTGTCATATATGTGTGAATGTTTACTTTCTTACATGCTTTAGATGTACATGCTTTCCACGATGTTTCAGTTTACTCATTGAATGTAGGAGATGGATGTGTGGTGAAAGTTTTATGGGTCAAAGTTTAAACTACTAACTCGCCCCCACAACCCACCCACCCACCCCCCCCCCCCCCCCCCCCCCCCCCCCGCCCTCTAGAAGTTTACCTTTCTTATTGTAATTTGAATAGATAATTAATGATGGGAATAAGATAAGGGAATTGGAGAAGTGGCCAAACTCCTTTTATAATATTTTGAAACATGAGAGGTTTATTGCCTACAATAATGGACAAACATACATTGCAATAGTTTTTTATATTGTTGGTCTTTAGTAAAATCTAGAGGCTGATATGAATATTACTATCTGGGAGATGATATCTAACATAAAGGAAGTTCCATCTAGAGATAATTACTAAGCATGCAAAAAAAGTCAAAGAGTATGAAGAGGAAGGGAAAATACCTAATAGAGTCACCTTATCTTTGTAGTTCACCTATTGTGGGCATGCTCTCATTAAAAATTATAGAGTTGATCCTGGACATTGATACTGATAGCTATTCAAATTTTGGTTCTCTCCATCATTCTCTTTGTAACTATTTTGTCTCATATGTAAAAGTTGTTATAACTCAATTTTGAACATGTCACCACCCATCTTGAAGCTTGCTGCAATGCTTATAGCTATAAAAGGATTTCCAAGATGTGGAGTGAGGGTACATGTATTCTAATCTAAATAAAGTATTGTTTATTTCTATGTCGGTCCATGCATACTGTGTAATTTGGTTCAATAGTTTGAATATAAAGTTAACAATGGCTTATCTAATAGAGTTTTCTTTTGATAGGAATGATCATTGAATTGTATACAATTTCAAAAAAAAAATACAAAATGCAAAAAGTTTTTTGTTTATCCTAGATTTGGTCTCTTCTTTTATCTCCATCTTGTTCTCTGAGATTTAATGGAAAAGTTTATTAAATTTTAGTTGTAATTCATTTTGTATTATATTTCAATTTTCCTCTACTAATAATCTAATGGATCATGTAAATGCTTAATGTAAATTGGAAGAACTCTATGGTTTTCATTGAAGATTTTGATAAGTATGAGATCTAGATATGAATAGTGACAATCTTTTCACAAAGTGTTAAGATAGATCTAGAAATATATGTCTAATTCCTATAAGTTTATACCCGAATAGGTAAGGCACTGATGATCCTATGAAGTTGATCTAGTCATAATATCTTATACTATGCAAAATTTCATATAAATTAACCATTTGATTTTTTGTTATTGAATTTTTTAAGACTAAGCATGTACTTGATTCATGGAGTTTAGGTTTTGATAAAATAAATATCTATCATCTCCTTTACTAGTCTAAGAGTTAGAAGAACTAAGGCAATCATCTGTGATTTTGGAATTTATGCTGAGAATTTGAACTTAAAGTGATAAAATAATGAATTCCTAGGTATTCCTTCCTAAAACATACAAATTTGAAAGTGGAGAAGACATATGAGTCTTGTCAGTTGGTCCTTTTGTTTAGCTTCTCAAAATGCCCATTAGGGTCTCTAGCTAATTCCTAGATTTTTTGATCTAATAAGAGGTTGTTAAAATTTTGTCAAATCAGAAGCCAACAAGATGGAAACTCTACTAGGGACTATGTGTATTGGTCTAGTTTAATAGACAACCCTTAAGAATCTATAAAATTCTAATACAACTTGAATTACATGATGTGGGTCCTATCAAAATAGTTCCTTCTCTACATGAAAAAGTTTTCTTTTTACCAAAAGTGCATTGCAATAGATGTTCTTGTGTCAGATATGAAGTCACACATTATGTTCTCATGTTGTTTTCTATCTTCTAGCCATATTAAAAGTTTTTCCCCTTAGTGGGTGGTGACTTGGTCAAAGTGTTAGAAGCTAGTACTATATTTTTAAAAAAGTATTGTTGAAATGAAAGACATGAAAAATACTAGAGGTTATGTAAAGGAAAATCTAGAGGTCTAACTATACATAGAACTACTTCATGTGGGTAGGAAGAATCAACCCAAGAAGAAAGGTGATCCTAACCACACGTAGAAACCTAGAGAAAATGCCTTAGCCACTCACAATATCATCATGTGGTAGATAGAGAATCTTCATCCTTAAATTTTGAATCTAAGAATACTAGGTTTTTAGGTGAAATGTTCACAATTCCATTAATAGAAGAAAGAATCTTCCAAGATAAATCTATCTCTTCTGTAGGAGATACCATTTTTGGAACCAATGTGTTTAAAGAAGTAAACCATAGGTGGGGGTATAAGAAAACCTTGAATGTTGGCTGAAATATAGTTCAAGTCCCATATATTGTGAGGAATCTTATAGATCTAGATGATCCTATAGATTTTGAGACTACCTTTGCAGACCTTGATGAATTGTTGTCAAAAGTTGAAACATTGAAGAAGAGGGTTACAGAGGAAGATGCCAAATGCATTTTTTTGGAAAAATAAAAGGAATCTATCACCATGAATGCTCTCATAGAGAAATATTTCTTAGAAGAATGGAAGTTCTAAAGAACATAATAAGAAGTTGGAAGAGAGATCTTCCACTCTGAATTCAAACATATTTGAAGATGTGGGAGATATAAGGTCAAGAATCCAAGAGCAAGAATGCCTCTAAGAGAGAAGGAAGGACCTATCATTTCCTAAGTCCAACCCTACAAACCCATTGAAGGAAATGTCATAATTCTTAACATTAAAAATCCTAATAAAGGTAAGAAGAATATTGTAGGCATACAAATTAATGAGCCTCATGTTCCTCCTTAAAAACATGTCATGTAAAAACCCAACTTAGAATTGGGGAGAGGAAAGAAGGAGAGAGAAGATCTTGCAAAAGAGTTAGAAAAAGTTGAGAATGAGGCTAAAGCTATAGAGAGAAGAAGGAAGACACATTTCCTTAAATCCACTTTTAGCCTAACAACTTGGCAAAACTAGACTACACAAGCTATACTTTGTGTTCCAACTTGTGGACCTATTATAAATAGCCAAAGTCATTCTTAGTCAATACTAGTTTCCTCTTCCACTACTACCAGTCAATTAGCTACAACTCAATAGGTCAATATTCCTATGTAGACCAAAGGGGCTTGACCAAGTAATACAAATGTCCTAGGTTTTCAGAAAAGGCCTATTTACATTGAAAGATACAAAAAAATGAAATTTGTAGGAATCCCTAGTTTTTTCCATCTTATCTCGAATGACTTGAGAGATAAAGTTACTAAATTATTAGGAAATAATGCCATAAATGGTGAAGAGAATCTTAGAAAGTTCACTGATATGTTAAATGACTATGAAGTGGAGTATGACGATGTAGTTATGAAGTTGTTTGTGCATTCACTCATTGAAGATGCAAGAGAGTAGTTCAAAAGATTGCCTAATGATAGTATTGGCTCATGTGATGATCTAGAAAATATGTTCAAAGAGAAACATGGTGACAATAATAATACAAGCTTCATGTTGAATGAGATCAATAATATTAAAAAAAATTAGAAGGAATCAAAATTTGACTTTAATGTGAGATTCTAGATAGGAATGTATAAATTATTTCAATTATGAGACTATGTGAGAATGTGTATCTCACTACCTATTTCATTTCCTTTGATAGATAAATGATGTACATTCAAAGAGATCAAGATCCCAGAACATCAAGGGATTCTTTGAAGACAACTATCAACATTGAAAGCAATAAAAAAGCATCTAGTAAGCTTGGGAGGTGAGATGATCCAAAATTGTTCAATCCTAGGGGAAATAGGAAAGAAGGTGATAAACCTATTATAACCAAAAGCCCAAGGATGATGATCAAGTTTTAAATCTACTTAAGAATTTGAATCCTCCATCAAGCCATGCCAATAAGCCTAATACTAGTTAAAAGTCACAATTCAACAATAATTATTATAGGTAAACTAGATTGAAGAATTATTCATATAATACACAATGGAAGGATTGAAAGCCCACTCCTAACCCTTCCCAAGGCCCTAAGGACAAGAATGCACCAGATCCACTGTAGAGGAATTCTGTAATATGATGGAGGAAATTTCTTGGTGTATTATTTTCTAATCTCCTCATTCTCCTAAGTACTATGTTGTTGCCTAGTGAGGTAGAAAAGAACCATGATGATGTGGCATGTAACATGGTTAAATTGTGTGATAGTGGTGAATAATCTAATCTAGATGAATCTGAAATTGATGTTAATAACCAAAGAAATATGTGCTATTTACATCATCAAAATGTTTTCTTGGATGATGAAGATCAAAAGGATGATAAGATGTGCAACATGACATCAGATGTTGAACATATGAATTTGAGAAAGCCATCCAAGGAAGAGATTGATAGAATAACTACTGAGATGGTGCCTTAAGCTCACATTACTTACAATTTGAGGAACATAATAGTGAATAATGTTGCTGAAAGAGCATCTGGTATTTTCATCAAAGATATAACCCGTAAGATGGATGATGGAAATAAACAAAAGATCAAGTGGTTGTCAAGGTCAATGATAGTAAGACCAAGAACTAAGAACCTAAGAAGATGGTGCAATTTCAAGGTGCAGAAGTAGTCAAGGTAAACACAAAAGAAAATAAGACATTTCTTGATGTTGTCAGACAAGTGGAGGAGCTTGCTATTCAAATGAAAGAAAATAGAGATAATCTATGTAGACCTCTTGTTTATGACCCTATGGACATGATTTGGATGTTATCTTAGATTATTTTCAAAGTTACCTTATAGGAAACATTTAGGATAGAGGAAGATAAGAGTAAAGCCCTTTCTTGGTTAGGAGGGATTGGAAATAGTAATGTTGTTGATAAAGAGTCATCAGTAGGAAAGAGGTACCACTTGTAGTAAAAGAGAAGGAAGATATAAGAGTCATGTCCCAAATACCTTAGATTTATTTGGACAATTCTTCTATAGCCTATATAGAAAACATTGACCCTTTCTTCCTTAGCCTAATCGTAAATGGCAAGACCTTGAAGAACTACATGATTGATAGGAGCCTCAAATACTATCATTCCATTTAAGATCATGGAATCCCTTGGTTTAAAGGTCAATACAAAACATAGTAAATGTAGAGCTATGGATGCTAGAGAAGTCCCTATTATAGGAAATGTTAATGCATTGCCATTTAGACTAACTACCTATCTTGACGTTGACCTAACTATAACTATCCTAGTTGTTGATATTCCTACACAATAAAAAATGTTTTTCTCAAGAAAATGGAGAGCTACAATGGGAGATAGCCTACTATGTGACTTTTCTTTTTCCATATTTCACATAGGAGATAAAGCCATCAAAGTTGATAGAGAGCCAAGTATTATCCACGTGATTGAGGATAACATTGATACAAATTCTACTTGTTTTCTAAATACATAAGTGAATGCTTTCAGAGTTTTGATTACCATTCAAGAAGTTGAAAAGATAGTCCCATTATTTTCATAGGAAGCAATAAAATGCATAGATTCTTAGAATTCTTGGATGATGTATTTTGATGGGGCTAGTTCCAAAGAGGGCTCATGGTCTAGAGTAGTTTTTATCTCTCTAGAGAATAGTAATTTTAGATATTGATTTACCCTAAATTTTATATTTACAAATAACATAAAAAAATATGAAGTACTTTTACTTGGGTTAAAAGTTGCAACAAACCATGGTATAAAGATGTTGCATGTTATTAGTGATTCAAAATTAGTTGTGTCTCAGATTAAGGAGACACATGCATCTAAAAACAATAGGTTGAAGTACTACATGAATGTTGTATGGGATCAGATTGTAGCATTTTATATTTTTGGAATCTCTTGGATGGATAGAAGTAATAATAAAATGGCTAATATATAAGCCAATGTAGCCATCAAGCCTGATGATATATCATTTTCTAAGGTATCCAAGATTCAAATGCAAAACATGCCACCAATTCTTGAAAACATAGAGAACTAGAAGGTATTTTGAGGATGATAAGATATTTTGATTTTTCTTTTAAATGAAGAGAAATACTATTGCTAGGAACTAGACTACAACACAATGGTTGAGGATATAGATGGCAAGAAGACCATTTTGGGCCAGGAGATCTTGTAGCTGAAGAGAAATAAAGTGCCCAAAAGTCTAGTGGTGTTGGAGAGTGCTTTGACAATCAAGATAGAGTTCACTCAGAGTTCAAAGGCAAGAAACTACAAGAACTTGAAGAATTCAACCTTGGAATGGATGAATCTCCCAAAAAATTGTACATAGGTAAGACTTTATCTCTTGCCATTGGAAAGTCATTGATTCATTTGTTGAGGAAATTTAGGCATGTTTTTGCATGGTCATTGTTGGAAATATAAGAGTAACTAAGAGGGAAAGGGTGAATCAACTACTACAAAAATAAATCATAGATCCCTTAGATGTCAGTACAAAAATAAACTCTAAAAACTAAACTCTGTTGATGCTTAGCAAACACACAGAAAAATGTTGTAGCTCGATAAACAATGTAATTGAAAATTTTATCTGAGATTACTTATTCCTTTAATTTAGTTGCAAAAACATAAAAGAAATAGCATGAACACATTTGACACCAAGATTTAATGTGGAAACCCAAGTTGGGAAAAACCACCAATTACAACTGGTTATTGATTTTCACTGTTTTGAAGTGAGCCCTATTAGGAACTAACCTTGTTAAGGGTTACAAAACACATTGTTAGCTGTGACCTTGTTAGAGGATTTTATCACCCTATTAGGAGTGGCTTGGTTAGAGGTATTTCAATAGAATTACAACTTGGCTAGAGGATTTACAAATAGCTATTAAGCCAACTCTATTAAGAGATTTAGATCATTGCTAAAATGGTTAGAGAGTAACAATTACATGACCTAATTTGAATGTAACTAAATTGCTGATTACAAATCTCAATTCTACCTTGTATACTTGATCCTTCTTCATCAAATATATCTTTTTAGCTTCTTAACGATATTCTTCTTAGCCTTCTAATTTTCTTCCTCTTTGCATCATTACATCTTCAAAATCTTCCATGCATTCACATTCTTCACACTTTCTAACCCTCTACTTGAATTTCTATTTATATCTTTCATATTGTCAAGTCAACTCAAATACAAATTAGAATAATTAATATTCATCTTCTCATTTGGCTAGAAAAAATAGATAAAACAACTAAACTTAATATGCCAAAATAGGAAAATCCTTTGTCAGCCAACCCTACTTGGTAGACACTAATAAAGAAATGATTTTTGTGCATTAACCAAGTGAACTCGATTAACACTATATATACATAAATTTCCTTTGGTAATTGAGTGAGCTTGATTAAGACTAGTTCCATCCAACATTTCCTTCATTAACTAAGTGAGCTTGGTCAACACTCATCTTCCATAGACTTTCCTTTGGCACCTAAGTAGACTCGGTAGATATTGCCTTTTGAACTAGGCAAACTCAAGAATACTTGATAGCCATAGAAAAATGTCTTCAATGTCTGAGTGAGCTTAACATAAACTAACTAGTAATGATATGAAATTTTATATAACATCAAAGAAAATACATAATTAATCAATTGTTCAAAAAATCCCCCTCTTTGGAATTGATGGCAACACAACATGTCATAACACAATGTACTTTTGGAGAAAAAATAAAGTAAGGAACATATCTTTAGTTTCATTTTGATTCTCATCCATGAGAACTACCTCTGTTAGTGTGAACTCTTTCTTCCTTTATTTTCTCCCTCTATTGGAATGCTTCTATTTGCTAGAAATTTTGTCAAGTTCATTTTCCCTCTTTAACAATTATATCTATGAGATATGATAGCAAACTTCTCCCTCTTTTCAACAAAAATTTCCAAGAGATATGATAGTAAACTTCTCCCTCTTTGACATCTCATGATAGAGATAATGTTTAGTGAATATTAATGTACCTCAAATACTGATTCATTTACAATATGCCCTTGTCAATTTTGCACCAACTGATTGATCTTCAACATGCACTAGTTGATGCATCACTAAGCTTCATATAGTGAGCTTTAGATAGGGGAATGACCCCTAGCTTACCTCTTAGATATATAAATGCATCCTTAGGTAATGGCTCGGTGAATATGTGTACAATTTGTTCTTTAGTATTTGCATATTCCAATATGACTTCTTTATCTTGCACCAATTCTCTCAAGAAATGATATTTTATAGAAATATGCTTTGTTTTTGTATGCATCACTAGATTCTTTGATATATTGATTGCACTGGATCCTTGAACTCTACCTTCATACCTATCAATAGTTGTTTGAACCAAACAATATCGGAACAAGTGGCTCCCGCTACCACATATTCTACCTCTACTCTAGACTAAGAGATACAATTATGTTTCTTTCTTGTCCAAGACAGTAGTCTTTTACCAAGAAATAATGAATACTTTTCATTCTAAATTGCCTCTTGTTTTGTACCATAAACCATATTCTTCAATACCTTTCAGATATCTCATGATTCTTTTAACTTCCATCATGTGATTTTCTTTGGGATTTACTGAGAATCTTTCCACCATACCATCTACTAATGCAATATCAAGCCTTGTATGCACTAAATACTAAAATTCCAATCATTGATCTATATGTGGTTTGATCTACTTCTTTGAAATCATCATTTTTGTAAAGGCTATGTCTAGTAGACATAGGGGTTCTAGCTGCTCTTGAATCTTCAATTCCAAATTTCTTTAATATCTCCTTGATATATTTAGATTGAGTAATATAGATATCATATTTCTTCTATTGAATCTGCAATCCAACAATTTTTTTAATCTCTCCAAACATAGACATCTAAAATTCTTTACTCATTTCTTCTAAAAATGCCTTGCACAAATCATCATTTCCTGTCAATAAAGTATCATCAACAAGTATTTCTACCAACTCAATCTTTTTATCTCATCCTTCTTTAATATGAAAATTACTATTATCATTTATTCTTTGAAAACCAATCTGTATTAAGTAGTTATGAAGCATTTTACACCAAGCTCTAGGAGCTTTCTTGAGACCATATAATGCCTCATGTAATTTTCAAATCATGTCCTTTTTCCTAGGATCTATAAAACCTTATGGATGTTCAATGTAGGCTTCCTCATTGAGAATTTCATTAAAAAATATAGAGTTTACATCCATTTGATAAACTTTAAATCATTTGTGAGCTACATATGCTAGTAAAGTTCTAACATCTTTTATTCTTGCAATAGGAGCAAAAGTTTCACCATTATCAATACCTTCTTCTTGAGAATATCCTTTATATACCAACCTTGCTTTGTTTTTGGAAACTTTTCTATCTTCATTTAGCTTATTTCTGAATACCCACTTGAATATTTGAAAAGCTTCTAATTTCTCTTTTAGATACATTATATTCATCATTCTAGAATAATCATCAACAAAAAGAATTAAAAACTTATCTCCACTATAACTCTCTATTCCAATAGGTCCACATAAGTTTGTATATACAAGCTCTAAGACTTCTTTAGAATGATAGCTCTTGCTTTTGAAACTAGTCTTTCCCATCTTACCAATTTGGTAATTTTTTCATAGACCCATATCAGGTTTCTTCAAACTAGGAATACCTCTTACTCTTTTATGTTTGCTTATCTTAACCAAATAATCAAAGTTTACATGACATAATATTTTGTGCCATAACAATCTTTCTTATACTTGAGCAATAAAACATGAACTTTCACTATGATCAAGATAAAATAGATTACTTTTTGTTTGTTTTCTAGATCCAACCAGATTTCCTTTTTCATCTACTAGTTTGGCCTTCCCATTCATACATTCTACCTTGAATCCAATGTTATTCAATTGTGCCACACTTAGTGGATTATGCTTAAGTCCTTCAACCCAATAAGCATTACATATAAGTTCATTGGTAAAAAAGTTACATCCTTTTCCTTTTATGCAACAAGGTTCATTATTTCCAAATCTTACACTATCACTATCATAATATTCCATGTTTTCAATTTTTTATTTATTTCCAATCATGTGAGCAACCACTTTCAATAATACAAGCATAATTTTCGTTAGCATGATTGATAAGTGCCATCTCATCTCTTTTGTCATCATATTCATCTTTTGCAGCAATATATACCATTTCATCTTCACTGTTATTGGAATCTTTAGCCACAAAATAAGATTTCTTACCTCTATCCTTGTATTCCTTGTAGTTTTTGAATTTCTTCTTACCTTTGTACTTTTTTCTTTTCTTCTCATGCATGCTTTCTCTATTTGGGCACCTAGTAGCAATGTGACCAATTTATTCACAAGAAAAGAAGATTAGAGGAATCTTGCCTTTGTACTTTCCTCTACCTTTAGAGTATTTCTTTTCAAGTGGGGCTTCAACAACTTCAAGATCACTAGTAGAAATTTCTTCTATTTATTCTTCACTTCCTAATTGATTAGCCTTTGATTTCTTACTCTTTTTCTTGAGTGAGAGTTTGGTTTCAAATGAAAACTCAATATTTTTTGAACTAAGAACATAGTTATCATAGTTATCTAGCTCAAAAGCTATCAATCTTCCAACTAGAGCATCCAAAGTTATTTTGTTATTTGGATCACATCTCATTTCTTGAATAGTTGACACTCTAATTGCATAAATAGGAAGAAGAGTTCTAAGTAACTTGCTTAAAACTATTTTGTCATCAATGTCTCCTCTAGATGCTTTGATTGCACTCACACTTGCTTTGATTCTTTCTAGATATTTTGCAATGTTTTTATCTTCTCTCATTTTCATTTGATCAAATTATGCTTTGAGACTTTCTTCTTCAACTCTTCTTACATTGTCATCTCCTCCATAGATGTCTTTAGTTTGGTCTACCTTACATGTGTTGTTTTGTAGTCTTTTACTTCATCAAATTCTCCATAACTAAGAGTAGATGCAATATCAATCATCATGATACTATGATTTTTCTTTTAAGCAATGTCTTTAACTGATAATGTTCCAGTATGAGTCTCATATTCAACATCAAGATACTTACAATCTAAATCACTGATAGTCACCAAATATTATCTCATAAGTTCTTGCCATGCTACAAAATTTTCTTTGTTCAACTTGGGAATCTCTCTTTTGTAAGACATCTAGATCTTTAGCTTAAGTCCTTAAAACCTTCTTTGCAAGCACCAAAAGCTCAAATACCAATTGTTGGAAATATAAGAGGAGTAACTAAGAGGGGAGGGGTGAATTAGTTACTACAAAAAATAAATCCAAAATCCCTTAGATGTTAGTACAAAAATAAACTCTGGAAATTGAACTTGGTTGATGCTCGACAAACACAAAAAAAAAATGTTGTAACTCGGTAAACACTATAATTTAAAATCTTATATGAGATTACTTATTACTTTAACTTAGTTGCAATAACATAAAATAAATAGCATGAGCACATTTGATAGCAAGATTTAATGTGGAATCCCAATTTGGGAAAAACCACCAATTGCAACTAGTTACTGATTTTCACTCTTCTAAAGTGAGCCCTATTTAGAGACAACCCTATTAAAGGTTACAAAACACACTATTGGGTGTGACCCTATTAGAGGATTTAATCACCCTATTAGCTATCAAGCCAACTCTGTAAAGAGATTTAGATCACTGCTACAATGGTTAGAGAGTAACAATGACATGACCTAGTTTGGATGCTACTAAATTGCTGATTACAAATCTCAATTTTGGCTTGAATACTTAATCCTTCTTGACCAAATATATCTTTTTAGCTTCTGAAGGATATTCTACTTATCCTTCTAATTCACTTCCTCGTTGCATCATTAGATCTTCTAAAGCTTCAATGCATTCACATACTTCACACTTTCTAACCCTCAACTTGAATTTTTATTTATATCTTTCATATTGTCATGTCATCTCAAATACAACTTAGAATAATTAATATTCATCTTTTTAGTTGGCTAGAACCAATAGACAAAATAATTGAACTTAATATGCCAAAATAGGAAAATCATTTGTTAGCTAACCCTACTCGATAGAACCTAACTTATAAATGATTTTCCTATGTTAACCAAGTGAACTTAGTTAACATTATATACATGCAAATTTACTTTGGTAACCAAGTGAGCTCAATTAACACTAATCTTCTGTAGACTTTCCTTTGGCAGTTGAGTGAACTCGACAGATACTGTAATACGCCAAAATTGGCTCATTTCCATGATACCAATTCTAGTCTATCCTAATAATTGCTAAAGTCCTATTTCATTAGGAAAATTCTTGTTCTGATATTCACTACTTGACTTAATTATCAAATGCAGAAAACTCTAATCTGTATTCATCATATTTCCTATTTAATTCCTATAGTACTCATTCATATTAGCCACATTAAACCTATTTGATTTAAATTTAATTTAATCTAAAGTATTCATACTTTATTAAATTAAATTATCTGCTAAGGCTAATGCACTACGAGGATAAAATTATTTAATTTAATAAATATGCCTGTTTTAATTAATTAAACAAAATTATTTAATTAAATAGAAAAGCTATTTCTAATTAATTAAGGAAAGTTATTTAATTAAATAGGAAGTCATTCCTAATTAATTAAATGAAGTTATTTGATTAAATAGAAAAGTGTCTCTCACTCATGGCAAGTTCAGTTGACTACTCATCACACTCAGATCAGAAATAGTTCACTTCACCTGCACAAGGAAGTTTCCATCTTAACTGAATCTTTGCTTCAATCCTGACCATTGATCCGAGTTGATCTCACCTGTTGATGGATTTCAGGAATTCTATTTATGGGACTCCTAATTCATTATCAAAAAAGGGAGGTTGAATTGAAATTCTATCAAATTGTTGCTGTGTTATACACTCATCTAGCTTTTTATATTCACATATTCTCATTCCTAGATTAATGATATTTAGAGTTAAAATTCATACATTTAATCTAGTTTGTTTTATAATTTCTTATATTAATTACATAACACATTTAGACTAAATTGCACACTCATATAGAATTAGTTGCATTCTTAAATCCTTCATTCTTAGAGGGTCTGGTTGCTTACACATCGAATCTAAGGATATCTAATAAGAAAAATCCCTTTAGATAGAAGGCAATAGGTCATCTTGTTGGATATGTTTCGAGTGAACAATCTCATGTTCATCTTAGGATGAATCTATATATAAAGACCACGTTGAATTATGTGTGTTAAATAGAGGCCACATATTCACACATACATTTTTGGCTCCTACTGTGGGGCTGAGAAAATCAATTTCTTAGGCCTTCTTTGCATTTTTTTTTATTTTCAAGCTCTTTGTCCATATAGTTCCGTACAGATTCTAGAATCTTCGTGTGAGATAATCCATTTTCATGCGAGGATTCTAAATTATCACACCAAGATTCTTTTCAGTTCACGTGAGAAAGTACTCGAGCATGCGAGTCTTCGTGTGGCACCTTATTTCTTCGTGCAGGCCATAAAAGGATTTCACATGGCTCTACTAGAGATCTTGCACAAGATCTTATAACAACAACCTCTATTTCAAGCATTTTTACTTTGCAATTTACTCAATTTAATGAACGTACTTTTCTTGGAATCTATTTTGCTTTGTTTCTCTGGTTTTATTCTACAACTTAATTATTGTTTACAGGATGATTTGTCAAAGACTCCTTATAAAACCCACTCAAACACAGACTAACTATTTTCTTGTAGAATAATTTTTGAAGACACGTTTGTCAAAGACTATTCTTAAAACCCACAAAACAATGTGTCTTATTTATTGCTTTCAAGACATAGATTAATTAGGAGCTTGTGAAATTCCTAGGGTGCAAGATAGAAGAATAGGAGATTATGCTCTTCACCACTTGGAGGTCATGACCAAGGGTGAATCAAAAACCTAGACACTTCTAAAAGACAACATTTTGAAGAAGGAAAGTAGATTAGTGGTTCCCTAGTACGAGTCCTTTTCTATGAAGAGATGATGGTTTCCTTTTAGGGAATCAAAATCTTGAGAAAGGACAAGTCTGGATTGATTAAGCTAAGTCAATAAATCGACTTGTTTTGCATGTTTGGGTGAGAAAGTAAAGTAGAGGAGTATGCTCTTTCCCCTTGCGGGAAATCAAAAACTTTGACCCTTGCGATCAAACCACCAGTCTGAGTCAATCCTTTAGAGGGCCTACCGGAGTGATCCAACCTCCGAGAAGGACCTAAGTGAGCACTCTCCTTTTGCTAGAGATTGTAACTCACTATAATCAAGATGATTTGTAGAGCAAAAGACTCCAAAGCTGGATTAATTTCTTTCCCTTGATACTTGATATTGCATATCAAGGGGAAGCTCTATCTGTGCACTAGTTGGTGCTAGCCCCTGGCTTGCTAAGCAAGTAGTGTGCACTTTCAGATGCTGGTGTGGATTGTTGATCTCAACTCCACTTGCAAAGCCACTAGGAATTAATATGAATAGAAGCCAAGTAAAAACCTTTACTTAGAAGCCACCCAATTCACTTCCAAAAGGAGGCATAATCTTTGTGCAAGGACGGGAAAAAATCTCTCTTGTAGAACTCACCATAGGCATGCTAATGGATGTTTGAAGGTGGTATACATGCTCATCCCCTACCAAAAGGGAGCTCATTCAGGGTATACTATTGAGTCCTTTGAATATACCAAAAACATGGGCACCCTCAAGGGGGTGACATGACTGTGTGAGGTACACGCATGCACATAAGATGTGGGACAAAGGTTTTGCCTTCTCTACCAATTTTTATTTTTAGGGATAAAAGTGTGTTTTTTCTCAAGTCATAAACAAGTCCAAAATCATCTACAACAAACAAAGGTCAAGACTCCCCTATCCTATCGAGTTGCTTTGTCCTCGGCAGGACTGTTTTCAACTACTGCTTGCTTCCCACTGTCTTGTTCAAACACATTGCCTTGATTGAATCTCGAAACATTGTCCAAATTTCTTACTAAGCTAACCTCGCTATCTGTCCAATCAAATTTGTCAAAAAAATCTATCCAAATCTATCCGAACAATTTGAAAATCTTTTTGAAATCCAACATTGCTATTAATCTAGTCCGAATTTTTGCGCAAAGACTTGCACTTTCTCGCGTAATAATTTATCTTTTTGCACGAGCTAGTATAGGTCTTCGTGTGAGATCTTGCATATACCCATGCAAGATCTTGCCACTATCTTAACTATCCTATCACTTTTTCACGTGAGCCACAAAAAGTATTTGTGCAAAATTAAATTGCTTCTATGAGTCTTTGTGTGACTTAGTGAACTTCCTCGCATGGCTTACAATGAATCTTCACGTGAGATCTTGTTCCAAAACTATCAAATCAGTCTATTTGACCAATCTATGATCTTCATTCAGTTTTATTCTTGCATTAAGTTGTCCTTTTCTATCTATACACAGTCTTGAATAGTGGCATTTAGCTTAATCAAAGATTTGTGATTCGCATTTTGACTAGTCTTATCTTTTACTTCTCTAGATTCTTATTCCTTAGTGCTTGTCATACTCCATGTTACATTAGTCATAACCTTGGGCTGTTCTAGCCTTCAAATTAGACTACTCATGCCTTAGTATATAGCATTCTTGTCTTATCCTATTGAGACTTAGTCTTAGTGCAGTCCTTGTCCAAGTTCTTGCCCTTTGTCCTTGTTTATGACTATTGCAACCAAGAGCGGCAACATGTTTTATCCTCTTAGACTTAGGTGAGCTCATGCTAGGGTTCATAATCATAGCAGAGGTAACTTACCTTTCATTACACAATCTACATCTAGTTCAGATAGTGAGGCATCTTCATGATCTCCCTCACTTCGAATTCAGTGCACATTTTCCATAAACCTGCAACAAATTAGGAAACATTTGTACCAAGAGGATACTAAGACAAGTAGAGGTCATGTATCACCAAACACAATATCTAACTCCTTTTTCAAAGGACCTTTTGAAACACAACACACTAAAACTAAACACATTCTTACAATGACTAATCATGAACCTAAATGTGGTAGTCATAGTAGACATCAAGAAACACCTAGAATGACAAAGAGAAAGAGAAAAACCATGACACTGATGAGGAATAGGAAGAAATGGAAATACTCCCTGAACACATAGAAAAATGTCAAAGAGACAAAAAATTTCAAAAGGACATGAGAATACTACTCAACAAAGAGATAGAAAAGTATTTGCTCAAACTTGCCCAAGAGGGAGCAAAGTTTCCATCTCATTTCAATGTGGAAACTATTATCACACTTGAAGAAGAAATTGAGACTTCTAAACTCCAAAAAAAATTGAAAATTATGCAAGACCAATTGGCTCAGATGATGCATGAGAAAGAGAAACCCACAAAAACATACAAATTGGATGCTCTTTGTCCATTTCCATTTGACAAAAGTGTTAAAATGTTGCCTTTCCCATGAGGTGTAGAGCTATTCAAGTACGACAAGTACTTTGGTACCACTAATCCCCAAGATCACTTGCAAGAATTTGGTGCTTTGTCTATGGAGTTTATACGTGATCAAACATACCTCATGCATTTATTCCCTAGAAGCCTAGGTGGTCAAGTTTTAGAGTAGTTTTCACATTTACCTCCCGATATTAAGACGTTTGATTAAATTGCCAACTTATTTGTTCAACAATATTCTCATAACATTCAACATCCTATCAACATTCAAGATTTATGCAACCTTAAATAGAAAGTTGGAGAACCTTTTCTAACATTCCTCCAATGGTGGAGACAACTATACACTAAGTATTCCTGCAAAATTCTAGAGTCGAAAAAGCTTGACATTTTCATTGATAACCTCCTACCTGATTTCAAATATAGAGTCCAACTTCAGGGTTCACCTACCTTTGAAGACATGATCACATAGGCTATTTGTATTGAGGAATTTATGATCAAGAAAGGTTAAATCACTCTTTAGAGAGACATAAAACAAGGTTCCACTTCCAACAGGGATAAAACCAAACCTGTCAACAAGAATCGAGAAATTGTACATGATGGAGTTGTTGACAATGTCACCCCTAAACCTACTAAAGTGGCATTTAATCTCATAGATGGCTTCAAAGTGGCCAAAAACACTAAGAAACTTTCCCCTGACAACAAGAAATCTAAGAATAAACCAAGAAACTCATGGACCACACACCCCAAGTGAGAGTATATGCCCTTGGGAGAACCTTTGGATGTGGTTTACAAAACATTGCTACAACATAAGCTTATTTCACCAATGGACAATCCTTGTCCCTATGATAGACAACCATGTCCACCATAGTGGAATGAAACCTCATTCTATGAGTATCACCAAAATAAGGGGCACAAAACTAGCAACTGCATAAACTTGCACCATAAAGTCTAGGACATGATTGATGCTGGTGATCTTGTGGTAGATGGACATAACAAAAACTTGGATCAAAAGGCATTCAAAGAGCCTTTCCCAGCCTATGAAAAAGGAGAGACTTCGAAGCCACAACCCAACAACAAGGTCAACTATGCATATTCCAATGATGACAATGTGATCAACATGGTTGAACTTGTGGATTCTAAAAACTACAACATTATTACCATCAAGGGAAAACGAGAAAATGACAAACCCAAGATGCCATTTTTCTTGAGAGGTCCTATTCCCAATGCAATGGACAATACACCCTCACAACACTGTGCTAATGTTGTCACTCACTCTCACGTCAAGTTGGTGCTCAAAGGCTTTGCACCTTCTACTTCCGATCTTGAACAACACAAAGACAAAGCCCTTGCTGGTCCATCTAGCAAAGGTGCAAAACCCATAATGAACTTGATGGCAACTAGTTATAGTGTTCTTAATCAATTGAAATGAACTAATGTTCAGATTTCTATCTTTGAGCTACTTAAAATCTTGCTTGCTCATAAGCAGATTCTAGACAAAGCCCTTGCTGAGGAAAATGTTTCTCAAGATCTTGATCTTGAGTGATTCCAATCCATGGTAGATCACTTCACCTCACCTTAACTTATGACCTTCTCTGTGGAGGATGATAACTCGCTGAGCCACCCACACAATCAATCACTACAGATCAAAGTTATGATCCATCAGACATGTGTTCATTGAGTACTCATCGATAATGGTGCTGACCTAAATATTGTCTCTTCTGCTCTCCTTAGATAATTGAATTATTATGAGGACTCTATTGATCCTTGATGTAAGATCACTATCAAAGCATATGACAAAGTGGAATGAAAGTCTCTAGGTCTTGTGGTTTTACCCATTTGCATCAGTCCTGAAGAAAGGGATGTCACCTATTAGGTGCTTGACATTCCCTTAGCTTACAATATTCTGTTAGGATAGCCATGGATACATGAGATGCGTGTTATGCCATCCACATACTGCCAATGCATCAAGTTCCCATTTCATGGCTCTGAAGTTACTATTCTTGCCACTACTAGCTATATCTGCAATATGCTCAAGGCTGCTAAAAATTTCATCCCTGCTAACTATGAATCCATTGATTATCATGACAATAAGCTAAAACAAATTGAGTAGTCATTCAAACTGAAAGAAACTAGCATGGGAGAGTATCACATTGAACTAGTGCTATCATTGACATCTCTTCCAAAATCTCCTCATCATTATGGGAGACCCTCAGAGGCAAAGAAGCAATTCGTACTGACACCTCAGACCAAGTATAGTGGCACTTTTGTTAAGGCTATAGTGCTCTTAGAGAATGAAAGTGAAAATAGAGCCATTACAGCATGGATTTATAGAGAAGAGGCTCCAATAGACTTAATAGAGCAAGCTCAAGAAATCACTCTTGAGAAATATGAGCCTAGTCTTAGGCTTATGAAGTGTTTTGGGTACAAGGGAACTGGCCCTATTGGGTACAATAACAATGGCCTAATTGATCCTATCAAAGCAATAGCTTGAAGCAATAGTGATACAACTGGCCTAGGATTTAAGAAGGTTCCTTTCCATTTGGGACCAAATAAATTCATACCAACACCTAACAGTTCATCTAGAAATGAGTCACAAGTTGAGTTAGATACTCGAGAGGAAGAATATTATGATGAGGATTCCTATCCTCATCCTATTCCTCGTGATCTTGCTAAATTCTTCACTAAACTAGATGACTTTGTGCCATGTGTTAGCACTATTGATGATACTAGTGACTCTTCTAAGGACAATACTGAGCAACTCAAATATCATTCAGAAAAGGGAGAATCTAGTCAGTTATTTCGTATTGAGTATTTGTATAAGAACCTAAAGGATGAAGGTGAGTATGTCCCTATAACTATTGGGGAGTTCTATAGTCTCTCGCCATGTAGCACTGACTCTAAGGAATATGAGTTTGACTCTCTTTCAGAAGTGACTACTAATAAAGACATTGACCAAGTGCATGTCTATGACAACTAGATTGAAGTGGGTGAAATGTCTAGGGTTAGGTCACATGGGTAATATCCAACTAGTGTTCTAGAGTCATCAATTGCTGATGTTCGTACTCATAGGAATTTGAATACACCTGTAGATGAGGTCCCCATAGGTCTCAAATTATTGGTCCAAGCACTTAATGACTATACTATGAACGCAATTGAACCAGCCACCACTCTCTCACTCACACATCCTAAGCTTATAGATTGGAACCCTAATGCATCTAGCGAAGTCCCCACATTCTAGAATGACTATGCTCTCACTTATTACCTAAATGCAATCAAACCTATAACATCTTCCACCAATGAGCAGAGTGTCAACATGACTGAGGCTAACATCAAATATCTATCATACAATTAAAAAGAAAAAATGAAAAAGGTATGATGGTGAAAACCACATTGTGGTAGTATCGAAACCCAAAAAAGTAAAAATAAAAGATGCATCCAAGGGTGAAAACCTCTCGGAGGTGCCCACAGATGAGATATTTGATGCACTTCCCAATCACTTTAAGGAGATATCATCAGTGTTGATAGAGAAAACATAGCCAATTAACCTAGGAATAGAAGAACATCCTCATATGATACATCTGGTACAGTCGCTATCACCCAAAGAAAAGGAAGAATTCGTTGCCTTTTTCAAAGAAAAGAAAATAAATTTTGCTTGGACATACTCTGACATGCTAGGACTAGATCCTAATCTTATCATGCATCACTTGTCCATAGCACCAGGCATCAAACTAGTTAAATAGAAGCTTTAGAAAGTGCATCCTCATGTTGCATTCCTCTTCAAAGAAAAATTTGATAAACTTCTAAAATTTGGTTTCATCCACGCAATTGATTATGCTAAATGGATATCTAATATTGTTCCAATTTCAAAGCACGATAAATCTATAAGGATTTCTATTGACTTCTATGATCTTAACTTGGCATGTCCTAAAGATGACTTTCTGCTTCCTAATATTGATATCATAGTGGATATGATAGCTGGATATGAGATGTACTCACTTATGGATGGGTTTTCTGGATACAATCAGATAAAAATTGCACCAGAAGACCAAGAGAAAATGGCTTTCACATGTGGATGGAGAACCTTTTGTTGGAATGTAATGCCATTTGGCTTGAAGAATGCTGGTGCTATATATCAATGGGTTGTTACTACAATTTTCCATGATATGATGCATAAGACCATGGAAGACTACATTGATGATACCTTGGTCAAAACTTCTAAATGCAATACTCATCTGCAAGATTTGGGGCCCATCCTAGATTGTATGGAAAAATTCAGTCTTTGACTCAATCCTAAGAAATGGGCATTTGGTGTCACATCAAGAAAGTTGCTGGGATACATCATTTCTACAAAAGGAATTGAGGTAGGTCTAGAGAAAGTACAAGCAATAATGGACATGCCACCACATCAAAACATCGGTTAGATGAAAGGAATATAGGGAAGGCTCCAATCTATTCATAGGTTTATCTCACAATTGGCAGATAGATCACAACCCTTCACAAAGACCTTACATAAGGGTGTAAAATTTAATTGGAGCTAGGATTGTGAGCAAAGATTAACACAGATCAAACAATATCTTGTCAATCTGCTAATCTTGATGCCTCCTATTCATGGGAAGCCTTTGCTTTTATACATTTCAGTAACTGAAATGTCTTTGGGAATCCTATTGGCTCAGGAAGACAATGACAACAAAGAAAGGGCTATTTATTACTTGAGCTCGACACTAATCTCTTATGAGAAGAACTATAGCATTATTAAGAAAGCTTGCTTAGTAGTTGTCTTTGCTTCCCAGATGTTGAGACACTACGTGCTTTCCCACACTATGTGGCTCATGGCTAAAATAGATCCACTAAAGTACTTGATCAACAAGGAAACTCTCGTAGGAGGATTGGCTAAATAGGTTATGATACTCAGTGAGTTTGACATTCAATACATTGAACACAAGGCTATCAAGGGATAGACAATTGTAGATTAGTTGGTCGATGCACCCATATAGAGTCTTCTGCCAATGAACATTGATTTCCCAGATGAGTCGATTCTAACACTCATGCACCACACATGGATTATGTTCTTTAATGGGTCCCTCACACAACAAGGATCAGGTGTTGGATTAATTTTTATTACACCACAGAGATACTCATTGTCCAAAGCATACAAGATTTTGTTTCCTTGTACAAACATTATTGCTAAATATGAGGCTTTGATCAATGGCATAAAAATTGTGGCCGAATGGAGAGTGGATCAGTTAGACATCTTTGGTGACTCTCAGCTTGGTATCAACCAGGTTAATGATGTGTACCAAACAAATGATGAGAAACTAATTCCTTACAAGTGCATGGTTGACGACTTAAAGAATTATTTTGCACATATCACCTTCCAGTAAGTTCCACAAGAAGATAATAAAGCAGTTGATGCAATGGCTACTTTGACCTCCCTACTATAGAGGCTTGAAAATGACCTCTGACACGAATTATTCATGGAAGTGTTACACTACTTAGGCTATGAGACCCCTAATTCTAGGATGGTCTATTCTATTATTGGACAAGAATCATCCTGCTACCATCACATTTGTTCCTATCTCCACAATCAAACCATTCTGAAAGGTCTGACTTGGAATGAGAAACGTTACCTAATCCATAATGCTTTGCATTATGTCATTATTGCTGATGATCTATATAGGAGAGCTCTTGACGGAACACTCCTTAGGTGTTTAGAACCTGAAGAGTCCAAATGCACACTAATTGATGTTCACAAGGGAATTTGTAGATCTCACTACAATGGCCTAACACTAGCTCACAAACTCTTTAGAGCTGGTTACTATTGGCCTAAAATGGAGCAAGAAGCTATCAAGTATGCTAGATCTTGCAAGCAGTGTCAGCTACATAGGAATCTGATCCATGCTCTAGCTAGAGAGTTGATTCCCTCTACTACAACATGGCCATTTCAACAATGGGCCTTCAACTTGGTAGGGCAGATCCACCCAACCTCCTCTAATGGACATAAGTTCATTATCACTGTTACAAATTACTTCACAAAGTGGGTAGAGGCAATACCTCACACAATTCTTGATGGAAAAATTGTAGCACTTTTTATCACAAAATACATCATCTACAGATATGGTGTACCATCCTTCATTATTAATAAAAATGGAGGACAATTGAAGAACAAAGACCTCAAGGAACTATGCAAGAAATTCAAAATCACACAACATTGGTCTTCCATTTATTACCCCCAGGGTAATGGAGAGGCTGAGGCATCCAATAAGGTGATCCTCAAAATTCTTTATCACACCGTCAACAAATCAGGGAGAGACTGGCATCTCTAGATCAATCCAACCCTATGGGCATATAGGACAAGCATCAGAACTCCAACAAGAATGACTCCCTTTTATTTGGTGTATAGAAAGGATGATGTGCTTCCAATAGAGGTCAAGATTCCTACCTTGAGAATCTCTATGAAGGGCCTTATTACTAATGATGACTATATGATAGCTTGGCTTCAAGAGCTTGTGTTACTAGATGAATGTCAACAAGTGGCATGTGATCATTTGTGAGCATATCAAAAATGAATATCAAGAAGCTACAATTAGAGGGTCAAGCAATGTGACTTTCAGCTAGGTGATCTTGTCCTCAAAGAGAACCCTAAAAATCAACAATAGCGAGTCCAAAAAGGAAAGTTTGAACCAAACTAGCTCGATCCTTACATCATTACTAGAGTATATGGATCTGGTGCCTATCAATTTTCCACAATCAAGGGAGAAGTGCTAAAAGAACCTGTCAACACTCTCAACCTAAAGTAGTTTTACAATTGATTTGATAGCAGTACCTCTTTGTACATATCTATATGTCCTAAAAAATATCCTAAAAATTAGAAAAAGTCTTGAAAAAAATTGTTACCCTGCTGAAAACCTAGCAATAGGCACCTTAGTAACACCAAAAAAAGTGAAAAATCTCAAAAAATACAAAAAATTCCAAAAAAAAGAAAAGTACAGAGGTCAAGATTCCTACCTTGAGAATCTCTATGAAGGGCCTTATTACTGATGATGACTACAAGATAGCTCAGCTTCAAGAGCTTGTGTTATTGGATGAACGTCAACAAGTGGCATGTGATCATTTGTGAGCATATCAATAATGAATGTCAAGAAGCTACAATCGAAGGGTCAAGCCACATGACTTCCAACTGGGTGATCTCATCCTGAGAGAGAACCCTAAAAATCAACAACAATGAGTCCAAAAAGGAAAGTTCAAACTGAACTAGTTCAGTCCTTACATCCTTATTGCAATATATGGATTTGGCACCTATCAGCTTTCCACAATTGAGGGAGAAGTGCTAAAGGAACCTGTCAACACTCTCCACCTGAAGTGGTTTTATAGTTGATCTAATAGCAGTACCTCTTTGTACATATTTATATGTCCTAAAAAAATCCTAAAATCATAAAAAGTCCTGTAAAAAATTGTTACCCTGGTGAAAACCTAGCAATAGGCACCTTAGTAACACCAAAAAAAGTGAAAAATCTCAAAAAATAAAAATAAAAAAAATAAAAAAGAAAAATATCAAAAAAATTGAAAAACAAGAAAAGTGCCATTGGTGAAAGCCTGGAAACAAGCATTATGGTAGCAAAACAAGAGAAGCTCTACCAAGAAGGTGAAATCTTGGTAAACAGGTGCCTCTTGTTCCTAATGCTCCATCTGGCAGTGCATCTTTTGGCTCTTTGTATAGTTGCTTTACTACTTTTCCTACTTTCCACTCATGTATCCATGGATTGAGTCTTGTCATAGCTTGAGGGCATTCCCCTTCAGTGTCACTCCTTTTGAAATTCTCCTCATAGAATCTCTTTCCCAACAGTCACCAGCTATTCTGGTTATGTCTGCCTACTATCACTAGTGTCACTCTTTTTAAGATTCTCCTCATAGAATCTCTTTCACAACAGTCACCAGTTGTTTCAACTGTGTCTGCCTACTATTGCTTGGGTAATGTTTTTGGATTCCTTTATGGAAGATCTCTCTTAAATCAATCACTAGTTGTTCTGCCTGTGTCTATCTACTATTGCTCATTCCTCCTAGGTTCTTCACCTTGAAGTTTCCTCTTTGACCTCAGTCACCATTCATTATGACTGCATCTGCCTACTATTGTCACCCTACTAAAGAGATTTCTTTCAAACATGTTCTGGACACTAACAGTTGACATCAATCCCATGACAAATAATAGTTTCAAAATGACATACTTGTTTGGATATGTTGAGCGTTTTATTTTTATTTGTTTGCTTTATTTTTGATTTATCATGTCTCCTCAAGCTACTCAATGATGTCATTCTTTGACTAGAGAAGTAATGACTGGGGGCATGATCTTTTCTTGGTTTTTTGTCTGTGATTTAGCTCCAATAAGTTAATGTATTCTTATAAAAGGGGTGTCCACTGTAAGAGCCTCCATCTCACATTGGATGGTCAGGTGTACCTCAACTCCTTTTATATGAGTACATCAATACCATTGGTGCTTCTCCTTGTCTGTTGGAGTGAACTCTTCATGCAATAGTATATACTGATACTCATCCTCTTAAGTGAACATATGGGTCACTGAGAGTATACCTAGCACATTTTTATCACAGGATACAAATGCAAGGTTCATTTTAGACAAAATACTTATTGAATACTTAGCATAAGATGGATCTCTTGTGTGTTTGGTGTGCCTATCATGCAAGAAACATTCTAGTCATCCTAGCATTTATGCTTTGATGCTTATGTTAACTTGCTATATTAAAAGGGACAAATGTTCTGGTCATTCTGGCTTCTTCTGCCTCGAATGCTTACATCTAATCCTGAAAAACCTATAACATATGGTCTATTCATATTCCCATGATTGCAATATCAATGGGAATTGTATAACATACAAGATTTGTTCTATATCTAGTGATGATAAATTGTCGAGGCTCAATAACCAGACCTAGGGTTGCATTTAACATAAGTCTTACATTACATGCTTTACTTGCATAAGCACACAATTTAGTTGTGATTTTATTTCTTCCCTATGTGATGAAGGATTGGGGGCATCTTCAAACATATTAGGTTTCTCCATGGCTGCCCAAGCATTTGGTTTGTTGATTCATGCTCCTCAATGGAATACCTGTCACTGTGAAGCAAAACACACAACACTACATGAGATGTCAGTGCATATGCATTGTATCCATATACTCATAATATCTACTCTAAATGCTCATAATCACATCATATTAAAGTAAAACATACATCTCATAATCATCATATTGACATCTCATGTACATCAAAGTGAAGTAGACACAGACAATGACATGTACATGATGATACTCAGCTCAAAATCTCATATATATATATATATATATATATATCAAAAAATGGGTCAGTACAAAAAGGGCACTACTCGAGCACTATCAATCAATATGATACAAAATGGTGTTGGCACACCAATTGATACATAGCCAAAGATCAAAATCAAGAACCAAGCACACATCATCTAACTCTGTCCTGTAATCTTGTCTCTAGGAGGAGTAAGAGCAGCAGGTGTAGGAGGACATGGTGGCATGCCTAGCCTCGCAGGAGGTCATGTGCCTCCAGACTCTCATGCATACTGTGAAAAGTGTTGTACCTGTAGAGCCTCATCAGGCACCACTATTGAATATGCAGCAAAATAGTAAGCTACCTAGGCCAATTGTAAATAGACCTCATCCTGCAACATCTCTACCCTCTGCTTAGTAGTTTCGGCACGCTCTCTCCATTGATCAATCTCTCACTGCCGCTCCACCAGTTGTGCATCACAGATAGCTACCTATATCTATAGCTCTCCCAACTATCAAGAGGCCTAAAAGTGTCCTAGTAGCAGGCTGATCAAGCATATCCTCATCTAGTATCTTAGGTGCTTGCTAGTATGGTGGTGCATAATACTACGCTGGTGGTACCTGCTACTATGGTGTCTACTCCTCAGTCCTCGACCTCCATCATTGACAGTGCTCTGCCCCATTACCTCTAGACCCTAGATCTAATCTCATCTATCATGTAGGGATCTCTACCTACATCACCCTCTATCGCACCTCTGGTAGTAGATCCTATGGTCCCTATGGCAGGGGAGCCTGCTGCTGCTACATTGGTACCTACTATAGAACTAACATTGCTCTCCCTAGTGGGTCTATGAATCATGGGAAAAGGTGACTAATTAGATATTCCTGTTATGCAAGCATCATCCTTGCATCAGTAATGTCGAGGAGGTAGTCCCACTATGTCGCAACCAAGTTGTTCACATCTATCATAGATCAGCTTGGGTCCAATCATGGTGGCCACCCCCCACTCTACATCCCTTGCCAGTCTGGCATAGGTGCATTACTCCTATGAAATGTCCTATGGTCGGCCATAGTGTCGCCACACCCATGAAATCACAAACTACTCTATGATCTATGATGTTTGGCCCAATAGTGGCTACAAAGAAAACATCCAACCCAGCTCCCTCAGGGTATCGTCCCAATCCTTCGTCTCTTGTTAGGGCCTGCATACGATGGAGACTAGGTCATCAAGATGTGTCTGTCAATGCTCTGTCTAACCCAGGAAGACCTGGGTAATATGAGCCCGATACCTACAAATATATGGTTCCATAGGCTCTCGAGCCTCCTTATGAATGGGCCTACATATGGGAAGATTCTCCCATGGCTAGATCTGTAAGATAGACTCATGCTTCCATAGTCTTCTTCCCATGGAAAACTATCTCATGCATCTCATGGAACATATGAGCCAGCATGCACTGACCCCACCCAAATATCTCAGGGACCTCTACCATCTAGCAAAGCATGACCCCCCAACCACACTCTAAGTTGTGCTGCCCCTATCTAGCACTAGAAAGAAACTTAGGAAGATTGCTAGCACTAATGCCAATCTATGTCTCTATCCATAGATGTGCACAAGCTCATCCCAACTGATAGCTCGACCCCTTCGTAGCTCCCTCTTGAACATAATAGATAGTGCCTCTGTACCTGCTTGGGGCACCACATCATAAATCACACATGCTCCATGGAAAGGGATCCTTAGTATCCTCAAAATGTCCTCTGGGGTGATGGTCATCTCACCCACTGATAGGTGAAAGGTGTTTGTCACTAAATGGAAATGCTCCACCAAGGTTGTGAGCAAGTTGTGATTCACCAACACTGCTGGGGTCTAACATAGAGAAGACAAGCCCAATCAAGTGATATGTGCCCTATCAGAATCATTGAGACTCTGCAACAAATCTCCATATGGTGGATAGTGGGATCTAAATGACATGTTGTCAAAGACCTCTTGCACACACAAACAACAATGATAAGCAAATGATTAGTACCAGGTTGAAATGGCAGAACAATGCAGACAAAAATGCAAATTTCAAGCACGAAAATGAACATTTCAACTCTGCTACCACAAATTTTTGTGCAAAGATCATGTTGAGATAATGGATGTTGTACACATTGCATAATATTGTTATATTTTATTATTTTATTTTATTATGTAATGTTCCACCTAGATGGATGTGCAACATGTAAAGATTCCCATAGAATATTCTTGATGAGTTGTATTGTAACATTGTGAAAATATTTCATGTAATTATTTAATATTGGGGAAAAGAATTAAATGCCCAATATTAAATGTGGGGTTAGTGGGTTAGGTAGCACATGGTTTTAGCACATGGTTTATGTACTACCACTTAGTGTTTTTGTGGGACTTTCTACTATATAAGTAGCCACAAGCATAGTTGTTGTAGAGAGTAAGAGAGAAAAGAGTGAAAAAGGCAAGAGTAGAGCGGGACAAGGCTTGACAGGTTAGCCAAGGGAGTATTTGTTGGGTGATGTGACATGCTCCCTTGCCCACAGGTTGTTAATTATGCGGTGTTCCATGTTCACTAATAGTCATGGCTTTTGGTGCAATGGCAAATGGGCCCTACAATTGGTATCAGAGTCTAGTTTTGGTCTGGTCATGGGTTCAAATCTCCCTGGTGCCTTCTCGACTTGCATAAGCACCTAGTATGCACGTCGAGGGAAAGATTGTTGGGTGATGTGATGTGCTCCCCTACCCAAAGTTGGTTAATTATATGGTGTTCCATGTTCAATAACAGTCATGGCTTTTGGTGCAACGACAAATGGGCCCTCTAGATCACAAGATCTCACATGAAGATCTCAAGATCTTTTGCGAAGATATCAAGATCTCATGTGAAGTTTCATTTCTTTACACGAGAGGTGGGTATCTCCCATGTGAAGAAATAGTGGATCCTATTTCTTTGCATGAGAAAGGACAGTCTCGTGCAAAGATCGATTTGACCTTCCTAAAACATGTTAAAAATACAATAAATGACATCAAAATACGTGAAAATGAAAGTACAAAGTTGGGATATTGATAACAACCCAAAGGTCTGTAGTCTTTTGGCTGACTGTGTCATCAGGAGTGCTCAAAATGATGATCATACATGTTCACTACCATCTTCCTCTCAAAGCTACTATTCATAAAAGACAAAATGCCCAAATGATTTTAAAATGACCCCTTAGGCCCTTATATACCTATTGACCTAATATTTTAAAGTACTATAATTTGTGCAAAAATCACCCCCTAACTAATTTGATCATTCTGAATCTATTTTCAGGATCAAATTCAAAATCTAACACACCTCAGTGCCTCAAAGATGCATTTTAAAATTTTGGGACTGACACGATCGAACGCTTGTGCAGTCCAAATTTTTTTGATACTTTTTTATTATTAGAATCTTTTCAACTCAAAGTTCTTCATATTTCCAAAATCCATTCTAGAAATAGTCAACTCAAGTCAACCATGGTCAATTCTAGTCAACTTTTGGTCAAACTTGATCTTCTAGGCCTCAAAACCATGCCAAATTAAATCTAAATCTTCTTCTGATTTCTTCTACATTTTGTTGAATCTCGAATTTCTTCTACTGCTTTATGTCAAATTTTCGGTGTGTCATCTTTCGATTTCACTCCTGAGGGGGTAGGATGATCACATCATTGAATACTTATTACTTGGGGCATCTTGTTCCCATCTTATGTCCTCATCATTCAAGGCATCTAACCATTAAGGGAATCTTGTTTCCCTCTTTCTAGCATCTTTTTCATCTATTTCATCTAGTCATCAATCGATTATGGGTATCAAGACAATCTAAATCTCCTCTCCTAAAGATCAAGCCTTGTTATGGGGATGATTCTATGTCTCCTAATTCGATTTTGTTATCTGCTATTGCTCTCAGGTATCTAGGTGTTCTATTTGGATCCTTAAAGGTTAAGCTTCATTTTGGAGATAATTTTTTAAATGCTTATCACTCTCAGGTATCTAGGTGTTCTATATGGATCCTTAAAGGTTAAGCTCCATTCTGGAGATGATCTTTTAAATGCTATCAATCTTGGGTATCTAGACATTCTGTTTAGATCCTTAAAGGTTAAGCTCTCTTCTGGAGATAATCTTTTAAATGCTTATCACTCTCAAGTATCTAGGTGTTCTATCTAGATCCTTCAAGGTTAAGCTCCATTCTAGAGATGATCTTTTAAATGTTATCAATCTCAGGTATCTAGACATTCTATCTGGATCCTTAAAGGTTAAGCTTCATTCTAGAGATGATCTTTTAAATGTTATCAATCTCAAGTATCTAGACATTCTATCTAGATCCTTAAAGGTTAAGCTCCATTCTGGAGATGGTCTTTTAAATGCTATCAATCTCGGGTATCCAGATGTTCTATCTGGATCCTTAAAGGTTAAGCTCCATTCTGGAGATGATCTTTTAAATACTATCAATCTCGGGTATCTAGACATTTTGTTTGGATCCTTAAAGGTTAAACTTTGTTCTGAAGGAAACCTTAAAAATTCTTATCAATTTTAGTTATCTAGGTATTTTTCTTGGATTCCTTGGGATTAAGCTCTGTTCTAGAGATGGTCCTTAAAAGCTTATCAATTGGTCTCTGTATCATTAACTGCAGAACCAATCTTATCTCTTGATCTTCACATCATGCTTTCTGATTTTCGTTGAATCAAACATGATGCTTGCACATTCATTCAAAGAGGGGCAAAATGTAATACCCCAAAATTGGCTCATTTTCATGATACCAATTCTGGTCTATCCTGATAATTGCTAAAGTCCTATTTCATTAGGAAAATTCTTGATCTGATATTCCCTACTTGACTTAATTGTCAAATGCAAAAAACCCTAATCTACATTCATCATATTTCCTATTTAATTCCTATAGTACTCACTCATATTAGCCACATTAAACCTATTTTTATTTAAATTTAATTTAATCTAAAGTATACATACTTTATTAAATTAAATTATCTCCTAAGGCTAATGTACTACGGGGTTAAAATTATTTAATTTAGTAAATATGCCTATTTTAATTATTTAAATGAAATTATCTAATTAAATAGAAAAGCTATTTCTACTTAATTAAGCAAAGTTATTCAATTAAATAGGAATTCATTCCTAATTAATTAAATGAAGTTATTTGATTAAATAGAAAAGTGTCTCTAATTAATTAAATGAATTTATTTAATTAAATAAGAAAAGGTATTTATGAGAGCATATCTCATTTTATTAAATTAAATATTCTTCCTAATTCTACTCTTCAGTTCGAAATGGAAACTTTGAGTGAACTACTTCTCAAAATTAGAATCAATCCAGTTAACTTACTCTCTCACTCATGGCAAGTTTAGTTGACTGATCATCACACTACTTAGATCAGAAACAGTTCACTTCACCTGCACAAGGAAGTTTTCATCTTAACTGAATCTTTGCTTCAATCCTGACCGTTGATCCGATTTGATCTCAACTGTTGATGGATTCCAAGAATTCTATTTAGGGGACTCCTAATTCCTTATCAAAAAAGGGAGGTTGAATTGAATTGCTATTGAATTGTTGCTATGTTATACACTCATCTAGCTTATTATATTCACATATTCTCATTCCTAGATTAATGACATTTATAGTTAAAATGCATAAATTTAATCTAGTTTATTTTATAAGTTCTTATATTAATTGCATAACACATTTAGACTAAATTTTACACTCATATAGAATTAGTTTCATTCTTAAATCCTTCGTTCTTAGAGGGTCTAGTTTCTTACACCTCGAATCTGAGGATATCTAATAAGAAAAATCCCTTTAGATAGAAGGCAAAAAATCGTCTTGTTGGATTTGTTTTGAGTGAACAATCTCATGTTCATCTTAGGATGAATCCACATATAAAGACCATGTTGAAGTGTGTGTATTAAATAGAGGCCACATATTCACGCATACAGATACTGCCTTCTAAATTAGGAAAACTTAGGAATACTTGGTAGCTATAGAAAACTATCTTCAATGTCTAAGTGAGCTTAGCATACACTAACTGCTAATTATATGAAATTTTGTGTAATATCAAAGACAATACACAATTATTCAATTGTTCCAATAGTCATATGATAACTTAAGGCTTATAGGGAAGATCTATTTCCTCATTTTTAGCATACTAAATTAATATCTTTATTGTGAAAATGATCTAAAATTGTGTTGCATTGTTAGGGTTTTGTGTGTCATTTATTGTGAGTTTTAAAAAACCCTAGCCAAATTTTACCTTAGTTCAAATAGTAAACATCTTTCCCTAGGGGGATATTTTTGTACCCTAAGGTTGTATTCTTATGTTGCCATTAAAAATTTCAATCAAGACTACAATCTTTTCACTCATATCTTAAGTATTTTTAGGTGGGAAATTATATATCCTTCAAACCATAGTGCTCCAATCTTGTGATCATAGCTTTTTCTTCTATTTGCAAGATTACTTTTTCTTTCTCTTGATGTTATGACACAAGGATTGGTAGAGGATCATAGAGTCATGTTTTTAAGTTCCTTGATCTTAAGATGTGCCATGGTCATGGGACCATAGATGTAGAAAGGAAGGATCACAACCTTGTGATAACTTGCTTATCATAGGATCATAGAAAAATGAAATAGAGGATCTCCAATGTTATGATAAGGCCCCGATCGAAGGATCATGCGAGCAATTCCTGAGGTATCTGATGGCACAATAAAGTGACAATCATAAGATCATATGGGTCATTTTGACAAAGCAACATTGGAGTCATGTGATGAAGTATGAAGATTTTATGACACATGTCTGGCCATCCCCTCTAATATTACAATGAGTATTAGATCATAAGATCTCAACAATATCTATAGGTCTGTATGATGCTACGAACCAACGGGTATGGTAAGGTCATAAGGAAGAGATTTTGTGCTTATGATGATAGGGGAGACTTATGATTGTAAGATCATAAGGCAATAAAGGATAAAGAAAGCTGATAGTTCAAGTCAAAGAAGTGACACATGTTCCATCCTAATGGGTTATACCTACATTGCATTTAGTGTGGATGCAATGTCAAGCTGGTGGAACCAAGGATGTCTTTGCATAAGCCTCTAATCTGATAGATTTTGTTCTTTGATGCTATGACAAACAATTTCCTATAAGATTTTAAGGGTAGTTAAAGGGTATTATGATCCTATGGTGGATGATCTATCATGAGATTGTAAGGGTGAAAATAGATGTTGGTGATGCTATGAAGAAAAAGGCAATGGTTTCTCATGGTATTGTAGGGGTAAGAACGATGATTGCCGAAGTCATGAAATGGTCAGCTAAACTACGATTATAGGATTGTAAGCCAAAGGAAAATGAGATAAGATGCTATGTTGTGCTAGGTAAATTGTCTATTTTGAGATTGTAAAGAATTTAAAGGAAAGCTCCAATGCCATGGTGACTAGTGTATCATGAGATCATAGAGACTTTTTCCAAAATTTTCCATAGTGCAGTAAGGGTTTTGATCATAAGATCATAGAACAAGTGGTCCCTGCCTAAGATATGACAAAGGGTTTGACTCCTAGGTTGATCATAAGATCATAAACCCTAAATTGACACTGAAAATATGCTTTCCATTTTCTGAGTTGGAAATGACAAAGGGCTCTTAGCTAATGAGATTCAAGCAATATACAAAAAGTGTAATGTTGGATAGTAATGCCGATGCTCCAATTAGGTGATAGAATAAGAAGATTTTTAAGGCTTGAGCATGCTTAAAATCAATGCAAAGGGATGATGATGATGAAATTTGAGTTATAAAAGTATTCTACTGATTAGTTGTAGTTTGCCATTCACAAAGAGAAAATCTTAGTTGCAGAGTTTCCAGTGTGTGCAATTTCTTAATTTCAATGCCTAGATGTAGTTTTCCTAATATTTTTGAACTATTTTAGAATGTTTGATAAGGAGGTTGAAGAGATTTAGGTAGTATAAATGGAAGTTATAGAAACCTCCATTTTTAAGGGAGGAAATCAAGACAGAAGAAACCTAAATAGTTTGTTGAAGAATGGTTAAAATTATTTCCTAGATCTTTGAATGTAAATGCTATAGATGATCATGCTTTTATAGACTTATATGCTCTATGTAGAGGTGCTACATTCCTTGGAGTCACAAGTTCTGAGTTTTTAAGGTATTTCTATGGTAATAGAGAGAAGAAGATCCCTATTTGCAAACCTTGGAAGAAGAACTTAGCAAAATTGATATTTCTAGAGGTCTTTATTGATGTGGATTTGGTGAAAGCCCTAATCAAGTCACACAATTTGGCCACCAAACCTTTCCATAGGAGAGATGGAAATATTCTTTTTACTCTAGACTATGCCTCGTTCATTGAAGTTTTAGGATTAGATGGTTCCATGGGCCAACCCGTAGACTTGGAGAATCTATAGAAGAAATTTGAGAAATAAAAAATCTTATACAAGGATGTCTATTCTACAACATATCCCTATGGACATAAAGAGTGTGGTTGATCACCCTAAGATGGTGGATAAAATGATGTCATTGCAAAAATTTAAGAATTACTTTGTAAAAATAGTATATGGTGTCCATAAGGTGGTTGGAAAAGATGGAATAGATATGGTGCATGGAGTAGAGTTTATCATAGCTAGAGATGTGTAAGATTCATACCATGGAGGGGAATATGAACATGTTAAATAAATCTTGGAGGCGATGAAGGAAAATATTGTACTAGCTCAGAGTGGAGAAATGAAAGTTTTCAAGCTCCATCACTACTCACTACTAATGCACCTGATCTTATACAAAAATGTGGTGTGCATAAGTATTGATTTCATTGACCAAACTACAATTATAAATAGAGAGCTTCCAGTTAAACTATGGACATGGGTATGGGATAGTTCATACCATTTTTTTGATTATGTTTCTTTCTTTAATAATTTTTGTATTTTTATTATGAAAATGCTTGACACAGGATACTTTAGGGTGTTGGAAATATATATGATAGACTAAGTTACTAAGAGGGGAGGGGTGAATCAAGAACTAATAAAACTTAAGCATTATTTACCAATTAATCCTTCATGTGGATTCCGATCATGCATAAGAAAATAAAAGCAATAAAACATTTATAACACTTTGATAAACAATATGGTGACCCAGAAACCTTCCAAATAGAAAGTAAAAATGGGGTTGGGATAATACCCACAAGATTTAGTACTATAGTATAAATTTGGTCTATTAAGACTTATAATGATCACGTCTGATGATCTTTCATGTTAGGAGCAATACAAACTACTAGGTCCACCTTGCAAAAGGATTTGAAAGCATACAATGAAGTATACATTCAGTAAAGACATTTACAAAAGACTGTTAAGTCTAGCTTATGAAATGATTTAATTGATCCACATGTTAGGATGAAATAGTGGTTGATCTTTGATCTACAAAATGATTCATTGAATGAGATTCCTTTGAGTGTAATGATCACCTTCCTATGATAGATAAATCTTTGTTGATCCTTATACTATTTGAGCCTTTATATTTTGCACTTCTACTCTTTTCTACTTGTTAGATTCAATACATTCTTCTTATTGGATGTGATACAATACATTAGATATATACCAATCCAATTTAAAAATAAACAAAGTCAACTCTAATACAAGTTTACACAAAATACACAAAGTTGACCCATCTACAGGAACTTGGGTTCTGAAGACTAGCTTAGTGAGGTTCTGATACTCCACATCTACTATCAATGCTTGAAATCATCATGCATTTGGAAAATGTAGAAGCTTAGTCCATGCTGATCACTTCCAAGTAGTCTAAACGTGGTCTGCACTAATGACTTGGTGAATACTATGAAACTTGGCATATAAACTGAATCACTTGATTCACACTCCATAGCTTGGTCAATGTTGTCATAATGAGCTCGGTATAAACTGAATCACTTGTTAACATTGAGTGGCTTGGTCAACACTAAATTCACATCACTATAACTACAAAATCAGTAAGTAGTGCACAACTAATTTTCACTAAAGAATTCAAGTAAACCTTATAAAGCTCGGTTTACACTATTGATCACTATTATGGTAGAAATTGCTCCACACAAATTGAATACTATTCCTTGAACTCGGTAGCAACTGTAAAATTTGATTAAGCTTGAAATGCTTGGTTAACACTATTAACTATGCAATGGGTAAGTGCATGAAGTTGTGGTGCCAAAAAGGTGACACCCTTTTTCTTTCTAACTCTCAATAGTGCATATGTGCTATAGCATGTATGAACTTTTATAAAAACACATTTTTTTAATAAATGGGCTGCATACCCACAACCCATTCATTTTTTCTCCATTTTCCTACTTTCCCTCCTCACAACACATATGAAGACTAAACAAATTGAAGGTTTTCACCACCCCCCTTGCCAATAGGCCTCCTCGCCATTGAAGTTCAAGATCACGAGCATGTTGTATGTTGTCTAACCTTCTTTTTGCATTGTTTTATATGGTTTTTGTATTGTTTTGTAGGTTTTTTCAAATTTTCTTTAAATTTGTTTATTTATTTATATTTTAATTGATTTCTTATTAGGAAATGTGAATAATGAACTAGAAAATCTCCAAGAAGATCAAAATCAAAACCCTTAACAAGATCCAAACCAAAACCCTCAACAACTAGAACAACAAATGCTACAACTTGCACCAATTGGAAGACCTCCTCTTGGCACACAAGAAAACATAATAAATGAAATAGAAAGAGGTAAAAATGAATTAGAAACACTCATTGGTAGGTTGAAAGCTTGTGGAAGAACCAATCCAATGAGAGCTCAATTGGCATCCTCCCTCAAGTCCATTAAGACCCACATAGCTTTTGTTAGTGGTCAGTTGGAAATTTGGTGGGTTAAGAGGGATGAACAAAAAAGATATTATGCAAATAAATTATCATATCAAGATGTTAAAAAAAAAGATATACTAAAAGGGAGGATTTACATTATTTAGAAAGCTTGGTGAACAAGATACTATTAGAGAGACAACTAAATGGTTCCCCATCCATTGGTGCATACATGATGGTATTAGGAATAATTTTTGGGATAGACAGTGGATGGTTTTTGATGTCCCACCTTGCAATAATCATGAGGTCCCAATGTATTTCTAAAGTAAATTGAATTATGAGTTTGTCCTTGGGGAGATCCCCAATTATTTTGATATATTAGACTCTTAGGGTAGAGGTGGGGGATCATCATTTGAGAGGCTAGGGGCATGTCATGACCCTAATATAGTTATGGAACTTGTGATCAAGCCATAGGGTGAGCATGTAACTATTCATTCAATTGTGAAGGAACTGCTAGAGGCTAACACTCTAGGGACTATTGGTGCTTTGATCCAAACCCTCATTCATTTCACATGTCCATTAGTTGAGGAGGAGCCTTTTTCACATCATGGTCACATGTGCACATCATTTGGATCCTTATGCATATTTGGCAGTTATGCTAGAGATGGTGTAAATGATGAGCTAGTGACTAATCAGTTCCTAAATGAGACATTTGGCATTGACACATAGGTAAATTATAATTATAATAAAATAATTTGATCACATTTCATATGTATATTGAATGACTAATTAATTAACATATATTGACATTGTTCAAAATTCAGGGTCAGAGTGTTGGCAGCCCTAGTAGTGATCCCTCAGCCCCATTTTTCATCCCATCGACAAGTCCAAAAGCATATATCGATTTAATCATTTAAATTAATACATATATTTATTAATTAATCATATAAAGGATTCACAAAAAAATTATGCATGTGCATTAGTTCTCTACAGGACCATCGATAGTCACTATGGACTCCAAGCCTAGACGTGATATGATCTTTGTAGAGGTACATTTGTTTCATGTTAATTTAATTCATTTGATTATATTTGTTTCATGTTTCATGTTTCATGTAACATGTATTGTATGACATGCAACTCTTGACATCTGACACTCCTCCTCATCTTCAACAGTTTTTCAATCATGGAGTGGCTGTAGCTATGTCTAGTTCATAGCCATTGACTAAGATATGAAAGAATTTTTTTGGTTTTAGTTGTTGTTTATAATAGTTAGTATCAAAATTTCTAATGCTATTTATAAGTGATTATATTGATTGAATTTTTGCAGGGTCTTGTTACACCTGATCATCCATGAGCTTTCAAGGTGGACTTGCAAAGCGACTATATGATGGTGGTAAGCAAATAATTAATTTTGTGTGTACATACATTTGATTTCAATGTATAATAATTATTGATTAATATCTACTTTTTTTGTATCAGGACAAGTTAGAGAAGAGCCTCAACAAGAGGATGAGAAAGTGTGTGAGGAAAACCCCATCATCACCATCATCTTCCTCCAGATGATGACCAAAGACCTCTAGAGATTTGTTTCTTTCCCCTCATAGGAAGGAGAAAGATATAGTTGATAGACATACATGTATATGGATCAACGAACATATATGTTGGATTTTATGTTAGTGGACATATTCGATATACATTTGATGTATATATGACATTTTATATTTGATGTATGATATTTATTTGATGCATGATATTATTAGACTTATGACATTATTGGTTATCATTTTATATTATATGTTCCTTCATGTATGAAACCCCTAGTACTCATACCCACATACCCAAGTACTAGGTACTCAATGGAGAGCATCAGAGCGAAGACCTTGATTGAGATTTTGGATTTTTTTTTCAAATTTTTTCTTGTGTATCATCTGTTTGTTTATCAAGCTTAATTGAATACCTAATCAATTCAAAACTTTGATAGAATATTGATTAACAATAAACTTTATCGTTGTTTAAGCATAAGTTTTTCATTTCCAATATGTCACCATCATATGATTTATGAGCTTGTTCATGTTTAATGTTTTCCTTCTCTATTTTTTGTTTATCAAGCTTAATTCAATACCTAATTAGTTTGAAACTTTCATATGATATTGATCTACAATAAACTTTATGAGTGTTAAAGCTAAAAATTTATCATTTTCAATATGTCATTTTCATATGATTTATGATCTTCTTGTTCATTTTTAAACCTACCTTCTATATTATGCATCTAAGAATTTATCATAAATTATTATTACAAACATATAAAAAATCTGAAACTGAAAACAATACATTACATTTGCTAACTTTATCACTATTCTTGATTTGAAAAATCATTGTCATGACTCATAAATTTAGGTTTTCTATAAATATAAAAGTATAATTAAAAAAAAAGTTTGACATACCCAAGTACTCTCGTCCCCTATTATAAAAAATAGTTGTACCCATACTTGTACCCATTCCCATACCCTAAGTACCCCCATCCCCATGCAACCTTGTATATTATATATGGATCTTGGTGTTTTCTATACACCTATCTAGTCTATAGGATCTTTTTCTACTTGTAACATCCCCTAACCTTTCCCAACCTCCTCACTAGGTTAACTAATCCAAACTTGCAACATCACTCCCTTACTCTTCTAGGAATAGTATCCCTCCAAAGGTTTTATAGGTCTACTATTGTACCATAGCTCTCCCCAATCCAACCAAGGTTTCCATGATTTCCTAAGGTGTTATTGGAGCACTTGAACTATGCTTGAATGGATAACAACAATGGGTTTGTACTCAATTTCAAGATTTCTTGACAAAAGGGCTACAAGGAGAGCCCCTAATTAGGCCTCCACCCAGATTTCTAAGGCTAATAGCTCCTTTTTCTTAGAGTTTCAACACCTCTAGCCTTAAGAAAAATTGATACATAGGACCCATGCTCAATGATTTTAAGGGTCTTAGGATACATATAGGTTGTACAACAAAAATAACAAAATTGAGGGTTTGGTAGGTTTTTCTTGGCTACCTATTGCCCCCACTTTTAAGACACCTTCCACACTTCATCAAGACTCATCCTCCACAATTTAGAACCTCCTTATACCCCTCTTCAATCCCTAGAAGGGAAAGTCTTTATTCTTTAAGCTTTTCTCTTGAGAGCTCTTTCTTTGTTGACAGTCCCTAGCTAGGCATTGCCTAGCTCTCCTAGGGCTTGGTCAAAGAATTATTTGGACTCACTTTTAGGGCCCTTGCTTGCATAATATAATACATTAGGGTCTATAGAATTGAAATCCAAAAGACCATGGAATTTCCATGATGGAGACAAGACTTACAACCCTTTCATGATAAACAACTCCAAAATTGGCAGCAGATAGGTATCTTTGAAGAAATTTACAAAACCTTTCAAAACTTGGTCACAAACTATAACTAATGCATGGTGAATATAGAGGCTGCAAGTATCTAATGTTTTTTAGCTATTATAGAGAACTTTCATATATCTATTGCTTGACCTCATTCAATCCATGTCTCTTGGCTTAAGGCTCTACTTTCATGGCATTAATATCCTTAAAAGTATATTATGCCAGTGCTTTAAGATAATGGGATGCATGTCCCATGTTCATATATGAAAAACTATTTTCCTAAACCTTTTTGTTCTTTAATTTCTTGAATTTGACTCTTTGTCTACTATACAAATCATCTTTCACATCACCAACAAGACAACCATGAAATTCATTGTTTTGATATCTTTTGGAATCCCTTTGCTCATTTAGGCTATGAATTTTGGAGTGCCTATTTTCATCTTCTTTAAAACTACCATTTCCATAATGCTATAATTGTCACATTCTCCAAAGGGAAAACCCCACTATTTCAATGTCTTATCCTTAATGCTATGCCAATTGCACAACTTTGGACCTCTAGATTTTTTAGGTTCTTATTCATTAGATCACCACTCATCATAACAATATAATAATATATTGATATAGTTTAGCCTCAAAATCACATTATATCACTAGTACATTGACATGTATAGAAAAATATTTAAAAGCCTTTGTTAAATTCTCAGTTCATGCTAGGTGAAACTTGTAAATTTATTCTAATAGAGTTCAACATTGAAAAAATAGGAGTAGATAATAAGTTTCCTCAAACTGCCAACCTACCACCACCTAAATGACATTTGGATCTCCTCTTCATAGCTTTAGAACTATGATTGTTCCTTCTTTGTTATCCCTTTATGAACTAACTCACAACTTTACAACTCATTGTATTATTTCATTGTGAGTCATCTTGCATGTACAGAACTAGGTGTTTTGTTAAAAGATCCTCAAGATATTTTAATTTATTACGCCTACTATAAATAGTACTAAATGTCTTCTATTCTATTACACATGATTACTAGATTTATTAATATTTTTGTCTCACTATATCTTATTATTTTTAAATTTACTATCATATGATCCAATAAATTAGTTCTTATATACCTTTACCAGAAAGGTTCTCCATGCTTTTTACCATATGACTATAATCTATGTGATATAGTAGTAAACTAGCTTTTAAGAGTATTTTCATTATACTTTTAATAAATCATTGATCTCAATTGGACACCTCTATTCCCTCTGCACATAACTACTACATAGGCTTATCACATGTAATTTTTCACTTGTTTGGACCGAGCACTATTGTTGTTAGTTGAAAGAAAAGTTAGAATGATTTTAAATATTTTCATGATCATACTTTTCCACTTGACATTCTTTTACTTATTCTATCTACATAGGAAATGATTCTAGTATCTTTAACCCTACCACAAAGCCCTGGAAATGAACATGAATATTAAGTTTAATACTATGTCATTGTTTTCATGGAAATTAGCATTATGATAAAGATTTAAGATTTTTTTAAGAGATATTTATAGTTACACTACTACAAAGGTTTAAAAATTTTTTCATCACACTCACTATTGTTGCCTTGAATATTTTCCTTTGATCTCATTCCTTCGTAATGCCTTTACCTCATGCATTGATTATCATTAACATTGTTTTGACAATTATAGTAGACTTTTATCTGAAACCCTTCATGAATATCATCTCCCTTAGTCTATGACATATATCACAACCAATCATTACTTGGAATCTAACACTTTCCATAGTCTTTCTTAGGTATCTTTCAGTTTGGCATGCCTGAGAATGTTTGAATGCTCAACAATATGGGATGAGGTTGGGGCTAGTGTTTACCTAGCCACCTAGAGCTAATGAAATAGACAATTTGATCCCATGATGAAAGGTGAGAGAGATTTAGTAGTTGGAAACTTTGTACTAGCCAACACTACAAGTTTCAACATCACTCGAGATGGCATCACAAAATCTAAATGAAGTAAGATATCCAAAAAGTGATCAGGGTTATTGTAGGTCTCCACAACATGGTCCTATAGGAACTAGAATTGCATCCATACCTCACACGAGCTTTGAAATATTCTTCGTCAAAGATCGCTACCCTATGGCATTTAGTGACCCTTAGGGACATTTTTTTTGGCATGCCCAAGAATGTTTGAGTGCTTAATTGGATGGGATGAGGTTGGGGATAAGGTTTTCTTGATCACTTGGAGCTAACAAAATAGATATTTCAATCCATGATGAAAGGTGAGAGAGATTTAGTAGTTGACAACTTTGTACTAGCCAACACTACAAGTTTCAACATCACTCGAGATGGCATCACAAAATCAAAATGGAATAAGATCTCCAAAAAGTGAGAGAGGTTATTGTAGGTCTCCACAACATGGTCCTATAGGAACTAGAATTACATCTATACCTCACATGAGCTCTAAGATATGCCTTATCAAATATCGCTGCCCTATGGCATTTAGTGACCCTTAGGGATGTTTTGATTCAGCATGCCTAAGAAAATTTGAGTGCTCAAAAATATGGGATGAGGTTGGGGATAGGGTTACCTGGCCACCTAGAGCTAACAAAATAGATAGTTTGATCCCGCGATGAAAGGTGAGAGAGATTTGGCTGTTGGAAAATTTTGTACTAGCTAACACTACAAGTTTCAGCATCACCCAAGATGGTGTCAAAAAATCAAAATGGAGTAAGATCTCCAAAAATAAAGAGTTATTGTAAGTCTCCACAACATGGTCCTATAAAAATTGGAATCACATCCATATCTTGCATTAGTTCTGAGATATGCCCTATCAAAGATTGTTACCCTATAGCATTTAGTGACCCTTAGGGATGTTTTAGTTTAGTGTGCCTAAGAATGTCTAAGTGCTCCATAGGATGGGATGAGGTTGGGGATAGGGTTTTCCTAGCCACCTGGAGCTAACAAAATAGATAGTTTGATCCCATGATGAAAGGTGAGAGAGATTTGTCAGTTGGAAACTTTGTACTGGCCAACACTATAAGTTTTAGCATCACCCAAGATGGCATTGCAAAATCAAAATAGAATAAGATCTCCAAAAAGTGAGAGAGCTTATTGTAGGTCTCCATAACATAGTCCTATAGGAACTAGAATCACATCCATATCTCACATGAGCTCCAAGATATGCCTTGTCAAAGATCACTACCCTATGGCATTTAGTGACCCTTAGGGATGTTTTAGTTCGGTGTGCCTGAGAATGTTTGAGCACTCCATAGGATGGGATGAGGTTGGGGATAGGGTTTACCTACCACTTCGAGCTAAAAAAATAGACAGTTCAATCCCATGATGAAAGGTGAGAGAGATTTGTTAGTTGGCAACTTTGTACTATCCAACACTATAAGTTTTAGCATCACCCGAGATGGCATTTCAAAATCAAAATAGAGTAAGATCTCCAAAAAGAAAGAGAGGTTATTGTAGGTCTCCACAAGATGGTCCTATAGGAACTAGAATCGCATCCATGCCTTACACGAGCTCTGAGATATGCCCCATAATGTTTCAGTTCAGCATGATTTAGAATGTTTGAGCAATCAAAAAGATGGAATGAGGTTGGGGATAGGGTTTACTTAGCCATCTAGAGCTAATAGAATAGACAGTTCGATCCCAGAATGAAAGGTGAGAGAGATTTCATAGTTGGCAACTTTGTACTAGCCAACACTACAAGTTTCAGCATCACCTGAGATGGCATCGCAAAATCAAAATGGAGTAAGATCTCCAAAAAGTGAGATAGATTATTGTAGGTCTCCACAACATGGTTCTATAGGAACTAGAATTGTATCCATACCTCACATGAGCTCTGAGATATGCCCCATCAAAGATCGCTGCCCTATAGCATTTAGTGACCCTTAGGAACATTTTGGTTTGGCATGCCTGAGAATGTTTGAGTGCTCAATGGGATGGCATGAGCTTGGGCCTAGGGTTTACCCAACCACCTAAAGCTAATAGAATAGACAGTTTGATCCCAAAACCCCTTTTCTACTAAGTTGCATATTTGAGCAACTTTTACAACTTTCAACAATGCAACTTTGCACAAAAAGTGGAATTTTTACATATTTCACTTGATTCCACTTCTACAACTTGGAAAAGATTCAGCAACACTAAAATAACTTATTTCCAAATACTCAACCCTTCACCAATTTCCAAACTCTTGCAAAGTTGTCAGCATTTGCAATTTTACTTTGACCCCAATGATGCCAAGGACTTTTATAACCTTCTAAGAAACATAAAAATCCTTTTTGCCTTGAAAAATCACCTATATTGCTCATTTTTGACCCCTTTGTTTAATTTGGTACTCTTCCTTATAATGGCACCTAGAGTCCAATTGACCTTACATCTTGGTTCTTATTATATCATTTTGCAACCTTGTTCCTAATTCACAACTATGATGACACCTATCTATTTTCCTTGGTGCCCTACACCAATGATCATCCAACTGGACAAGTTTGGAGTGCTTGGGTGCATGAAAATGTATTAAATTTTTGTGCATAGCACCAAGGAAAATTGCTAGAGATTCTAGTTGGAAATTAGGTAAAATATTGCAAAATATTGTAATAAGACCCAAGATGTAAGGTCAATTGGTCTTTAAGTGTCAATTATAAACCTAACTGTCAAATTGAACCAAGGGTCAAAAATGTGAAAAATAGTTGATTTTTTAAGGAAACAAGGATTTTTGAGTTTCCTAGATGATTTTAGAGGTCCTTAGAATCATTTGGTTAAGTTTCAAGTGTTTAAGAGGTCAAATGTGAAAAATTGCAAAAAATTGCAAAAATGCTGACAACTTTGCAATTTTGTTGCTTAAACATGTAAAAGTTGCAACCACCATTTTAAATATGGTTATAAAAATTGGGATGGACATATATATGTATGAGATGATAGTACAAACCTAAAGTGGTTTTGGTTGTACGGATTTGAAGTGTTTTGGAGCAATAAAACCTAATTTTTCTACCATTTTTTCTATTTTTATCTATTGTACGAATGTGTACAGACTGTAACATGTAAAAGAGTGATATGGTTGGATATTCACTTAAAACACCTTTCATCTCCATTTGGATTCAAGTTTTTATCTATTCATTTGTGCAAGTTATTGTTGTTTTACTAAGGGCTATCTAGTTAGTGTTGTAACATGACTAGTTTGCATTCATGGACCTCTAACTTGCAACCCAACCGTGGGACCAGCCTGATTTTTAGTGAGAAGAAAGTTAAGGGAGTATTTTCACATATTTCAGGGTTTTGAGGGGGAAAAATGTGGTTTTCTATTTTTGATTGCAGGCCCTAGGCTGAATATCACCATGTATTCAACCCTATTTTAAAGAAGAAGTGGTCTAGAACTCCCAAACTTGTCACTGTGACCTAGGGGAAGGGTGAAATTGTTTTTTGGCATGGTGAGGAAGAGTCCCAAGTGGTTTTTTTTTATTCTATGACCCCATCTCTTGGAACTTGCTTTGGAAAGCCAACCTAATTAGGACTATTAGGACTGTGAACCTAATTGGTGTTTGGGTATGCTAGAGTAGGATCAACCCATAAGACTTTGGGATCTTCAAGAGTCTAGAAAATCATATCCAAAAATGTATTTTTTTTGCCACATTGTTTGGAGAGTTTGGGAGTTAACCCTTGAAAATTAGAAATAGACCTACTAGGATTCCTAGGCTTAGATTTGGGAACTAGGTCTATTGGTGGTGTTTGAAACTTGAAAGTGGATGAATCATGGTGGATAGGTCTGGGTATGACAAAATAAGTCTTTTTTTCAACCCTTGAAAGAATTTTTTCTAATTTTCCCTATTTGGCCTGTAGACACCTAAAAATCCTTTAGAAAATAATATTTTTATTTTCTAAAAAAAGTCCCTAATGACATCATCATTTATTAATTAATTATTTATTTAATTTATTTATTTATTTTTATGCCATTAAATCCCTTTATGTTAATTAAAAATATTTAATTAAGGAATCCCTCCCAAAAATGTTTAAATCTTATTTAAACATTATTTCCTTATTTATTAATTATTTAATTAATAAATTGACCAAAAATTCCAAAATGAATAATTTATTTACTTTTTTTCCAAAACTTGGCCAATTTCCCTAAGACCACTAACCTCTTCCAAAATCTTCTAATCCTTCTTTAATTTTGATTAAAGGCTAATCCCATCATTTCCTACCCCTAATCCCAACTCAAAATATTTAATTAAGATTAAATATTAATCCTCATGTTTATTAAAAATATTTTAATAAATATCTCCTCAACCCAAATGCTTGAAATAAATAAAAATTTATTTATTTCCTAAAAAGCTTATTTATCCTCATCCTAAGAAGTTCTAGACTCTTTTAGAAAGTCTTCATCCTCATCCAAAGCCTAGACTCTTCTAGAAGATGTCAATCCTTATCTTTGACCCTAATCCTAATCCCCCCCCCCCCCCCCAACCTTGTCACATTTTCTAAACATGGGTTAAGACTTGCTAACCCAAGCCAAAGTTAACAAATATCTCCTCCTTCACCCACCCTCATTAAATGTCATCCACTTGCCCATCTCTAACATCTCTAATCTAATCCTAAGCCATCTCTAATCCTACCCTTAATCATTTTTACATTCTTAAGTCAAGCTTAAGACTTTCTTAATCCAACTCAAGTCAAAATATCTCAACTCTCTCACAAATATCCCAACCATAAAACTTTATGAAGCCCACAAAGCCATAAATGACTCTTACAAGCCCATTCATTGCTCTTACAAGCCATTATGAGGGTCTTTATGAGCTTTGAGCCTCCTTTGTTGACCCCTCAACCCCTCTTGCTCTAACCAATGACCCTGTGACATGTGTCACTCCTAATTGGCTATAAAGAAGCACAATCCATGTGCTCTCCTCTCATTCAATCTAAACCTTCCATAAGCTTTTTCCCATCTTTGCATCCTAGCCCTTGGTCCCTCAAGCCCTTTTCCTATTTAAGGAATCCTTTCCCAAGCCATTTTAACACAATCTAGAAAGTAAAGCCATAATTCCATTTTGAGAAGCCATTTTTACATCAAATCCATTCACTAAAATCTATCAAAAATCCTCCATTGAAGCCCATTTGAGCATTTGAGCATACATACATAATCAAGCCATCTTAGCTATTAGACACACCTCTACATCAAGTGATCATCCCCATTGAGAGAGTCTATCCATGGCTCATATTCTCATTTGAGGACTTCACTTTGTCTCTCATGAAGTTATGTTAAATTAGTATGCAAATGCTTTTTTATTGTTTTAATTTAGTGTTTCTAACATACTAAAGTAGCATATACATTTTGGCACGCCCGGTGGGACCCCATATGGGTCATCTTCATTAGCTTTTTTAGTCAAGTTTTGTATGTCATTTGCTGATTTTGGCTAATTTTGCTTGTTTTTGTGATTGGTAGGATTGTATAAACTAGTTTTGTAGGTCCACATGAGCATGAAGAAGACAAAGGAAACAATAGTCTATCTCATAGTTTTTGCAGATTTTTCAAGCTTATAGGTGGATGAAGCACTTGGAATTCTTTTTCCTCTTCTTGTTTATATTCTTTTCTATTCCATCTACTTCTTCTTCTTCTTTTTGAGGGATCTTGGGCTTTTTTTTTTTAAGGAAGCAAAATCATACACACTTTTTTTTAAGTGCTTAAAATGAACCCCAAAATCATACTTAAATCCATTAAAAATTAAAAATTTGCAAAAAAAAATCTTTTAACAAGTGAAACTAAACCAATCCAATCATTTCCATCCTTGCAACATCAAGGTTTTAGATGCATTCATGAAAAGTTAGGAACACTTCATTTTTGAAAATCTAAAAAGAACTTCAAGTTTCCATTTCAAAAGGTTCAAAATATACACTACATGCACACTAAAATCTAAATCAAACTCAAAGCATCAATCAAGGATAAAATGAACCTCATTTGCAAATATTTTAAAGTTTTTTTAAAAATCTCATGAAAACTAAGAGTCCTAAATGGTTGCCAAAATTGTCCTAAAGGCTTTGTTATTTGTTCGAAACAAATGTCTTGTTGCAAAATTTTGAATGTTTCTTAGATTTTTCATGCATCAAAACAATCTTGGAATATCATTTTTGGGCTTAAAACATGTAAACTAGAACACAAAATCTTGAATGAAAACCAAAGTCCAAAGAGTTATTTTGACTTTTGAGTTCAAAAAAATCTTGAATGATCTAAGGTTAAAACAAAACACTTCAAAGTTCTTAAAACAACACGCAAAATCTCAATCTTTAATGCTCAAAGAAAAAAACTTGAATGTTTAATCACTTGTCTTTGAATGCATGTTGCTAAAATCACTCTTGAGTGCCATGGATTAAAATCAAGCTTTTTTTTTATGAATGCATGATCAAAACAACAAATCCAATCTTGAATGCCATAGATCAAATAATCATCTTTTGGGGCATAAAAAGAATCCACATTTTAGAACTTTCTAAGTTATAAAAACAAATAAAGACACTTTGAGTGAATTTGTTGTTGGACTCACCCTCTTTAATCACCCATCATTCTAACCATTGGTTTCAATATCAGCACCATATATGGGGATGGGTCTACCTAAGAAGGTTTTAAGTGCTCCACAAAAATTAAATTTCACTCACTTGAGTTTTTATTGGTTTTTCTAAGATAGAAAATTTTTTGGATGCACATTAGTTTCGCTAACACTTCATTTGGGCATAAAAATTGAACAAATCTTGACGTGGAGGGTCTTCGGGTGCGCGCTTGAAATTGAGCTTTACACACATCTTTATTTTGGACTTAAAAAAACTCACACTCAATCTTGAATGCCTTAAAGAAAATCAATCGATACTTGATGTGGAGGGCCTCTAGGCATGTGAGTTTACTTTTTGTTGACCTTAAATCTTCTTGGTGTATTCATTCTTCGATCACTTCTCTTTTGTTGGCTCATTTCAAATTGGAATTGAACCTTTGCATCTTAAATCATGTGTGTTTTCAAAAGGTCTAGATCGGAAAATTTAAAGCATCAGTTGGAAAAGAACTCTGTCTTTTAGCCCAAGATCATCCAAGTCTTCTCTCCCCTTTTCATCTTTCGAGGCCACCTTGGGTGCATAAGATTAGGATCCAAAATCTTGTTTAAGTTTTAGGAGGCCTGCTCGAGGATTTCATCACCCCTTGGGACGACCTCAACTCTAGTGTTCTAGCAAAGTATAAAGATTGGGAGGTGAATCCAAAGACACCTCTCTTGGGATAAATATTTTGTCACTCGGGCTAAGCCTCAAGGAACTTTATACCCTTGAGAAGTGAAAGAGGAGAAGTGGGTTATCGCTCCTCTCAGCTATGTGACATTTTTTTGGTTTCATCTATGGATTTGGGCCTCACGTACCTTGCATATATCGAGGACTCCCTAGCTAAACCAAATTTCATCCTTGTAGAAAGCTTCCTAGGATGTTGGTGTGTTTGACGTGCTTGCTCCAAACTTCTGTATGCTTGTTTGTTCATAGCTTTTGAATGAATGTTTGCCAACTTTGGTCAAAATCCCAAAAAAGTAGAAATCTCCTAGCTCAAGGCATACTAAGTGTAGTCACTACCTCATCATAAAATCATCCAAGCTCCCCCATCGCAACCGAATCTATCTAGTTCTTTTCTTTAGAACAATCTCAAATCCCAAGTCCATCCAAATCATCCCCCCAGCTAGATAGCAACCCAATCCAAAATCACCCAAGCCTTTAAGGAATTTTTGTTACTCTGCCAGAGTTTGCTATCTAGTCAATCTATCCAAATCCCTCAATCTCCCCAAGGTTATCCCTTTGACAGAGCTTTTTCTAGGGTAATCTAGCCTTGTCACTTGTCATCCCTCATCACCTTAAGCTAAAGGTTGGGATCCACAAGTGGTCAATCTTGTGTCATGCCCATAGGATCATTTTTCTATCCTCAAGTTGACACCAAAAGCCACCAATCCTACACATAGGAAAGTAAAACTCTCACTTTTTGACAGCATACCCTTGAAGTCTTCCATCCACAGGAAAGCCAAAAATCTCCAACCAATCCTCCTTAGGTCTGTCATGTAGCTTTGACTCTCCCTAGGAAATCTTTCATCAACCAATCCAAAATCTACGCTTAATTCAAATCCAACCATGAGCTTCTGTATTCATCCATATGCAAGACCCCATCCCCATCCAACTCATCATCAAAACATGAAATCACAACCCTATCATGATGAGTTTGGTCGCATTTTCCTTTCTCCCACTACATCATATTCCAATGATGATGAAAATCTTGTTGACTATGACAGGTATCTTGAGAGCCTTAGATACCTTCTGCCAACCATCCCCCAAAATCCAAGCATTCCTCCAAACTATCTAGTCATTCCATCTCATATCCCAGCTTCTCCTCCATCACCCAATCAACCAAGCTTCCAATCTTCCACCCCCATCATACTAGCTATTCCTATCAATCCACCACCTCCACCTCTGACTCATGAGTCTCCCAGGAATCTCCTAGAGGAAATACAAGAAAATTCACCTCCAATAGTCGATAAGCCATGTCATCTAATCCAACCATGTGAAGTAGTCAATGTTGAAGCTTCCCCATCTATAATATCACCTCCATCTCCCATAGCTATCATCCCCATACCATCCATCAAATTGCTTAAAATTATTCCACTTCTTGCAAGCATCAAAATCCCACCACCTATCAAATCCCTCCAACTCCTATCCACATCACCTCCAAGCATTTCCCAAATCTCCCATAATGACCCCTATGCATCCATCTTCTACTCACCCATCTCCACTATCGAATCTCCCATCTATCCATCCGCTGCCTTTGACGAATCCATCCCTTCACCTCCTATGACACCATCCACTCCAATCCAATCCTATCAAGATCCTGCCAAAAAGAATGTTGACATCCCCCAAAGCATAAACAAAGATATCATCATACCATGTCTTCCATCCATAGTGCAGTCACCATCCCCTCCATCTCCAAAACCTCCAGCCATACCTCCTCTACTGTAGGATATCTTTTCATCCCATCAGCTAAACCAAGATCCTATCCTTCCATCTCCTTCGCTCCATGCTTCCATCTTACCACCTATCCAAGCTATTCCACCATCTATAATCTACCCTCTTGGTTCAATTACATTCATCCATGGTGGCCCCCTCTCAGTAGAAGAATTAAGAACAATCTCTCCCCGTTGTAGTACATCTAATAAAGCACTTCTACCATTTTCTACAAGAAAAAAGTTTCCTCAGCTCATTCAAATGCTCAATCGATGGTATTATCAAGGTCAAGGTTTAGGACCACAAGAGCAAGGAATCAGAAAGCCTATTATTGCACAAAAGAATCCAAGATTTCATGGTCTTGGATATGTATCCAAAGGCTCACCATCTAAAAGTGTTGGTACATGCCATCCCCAAACCAAGCCTATCTCCAGGCCCACCATGCCATCCTCCCATCACTCCTTCAAGAAATCTTATGTCACCCCCCCTCCACCATCTTTGCAACCCAAAACAACCTACCATATCCCCCCTTCATCTGCTAAATCCATTTTGGGTTCCCATGTCCCAAAATCTACCATCCTCCATCCTCCTATCAACAATCATAAAAGTCCTATTCCCTCCATTCCTATGCAAGATCAAAAAAGGCACATATCAGGGCACATCATCCATCATCATCCCCCTACATGCTCTTCCATATCCTCTCCATCTCACAAAGCTTCTCCTAACCATCTTCCCAAAGCTTACCATATCAATGTGAATACCAACTTCAAAATGCATAAAGCTAAAAATCCACATCCTAGGCAATCATATGTCTATTCTAAAAGACATACTCCAAAAAGGCAAAATCCAATCAAAGAATGCAAAAAAATGCAAAAGCCTATGAAAAGAAAACCCAAAACCATGTGAATCCCAAAGAAAAAAGTTGAAACCTAATGCATAATGGCATCCGCCATTGCTAATCCCTCATCCAGTTATTCATGTCCCCCATCTCCTAACTCCATCTTGGGTTCCTATATCCCCAAGCGTGCTTTCACAAATCCTCCATCAAGCTCGCATCTACCATATGTCCCCCATATGCTCTTTTCACACCCATCCCAACATGTGCCAATGTTGATCCTGCAAACATCCCCATCTCATGCTCCTTTCCAGCTTTATCATCCCTCCATCTCCTACCATCAATCCCATCTAATCCAATCTATTGCATAAATCACACATCCAATGTACCAACAACTAGCAACAAAATTGAACATTACAACAGCCAGTGAAGAATCCCAAAAAAGCCAAAAATAGTTGAAGAAAGCCAAAATCATTCCAGCTAAGTCCAAATTCAAAAAGTCAAAAAAATAAAGAAAAATAAAGCATCCATTGGTGAAAACTTGGCAATTCAAGTGCCTTGGACAAGTACCATGATGAAAACTTGGCAAACAAGCATCATGTGTAATCTAGCCATCCCCAGCTTAGCCTATCATCCTCATGCTTTTAGTCATGTCTTGCCATCCAACTCCATCTTCCAATTTATCCACCTATCTTTCATCCTCTAGCTTTTATCTATCACTATCCACTTATCTTCTGCAACCTCACCCCATCATCCTAGCTATCATCCATCTCCCTAGTGCCTTCAGTTTTTTCATCCTAGCTTCAATCCTATCACATCCATCATAAGACCTCCTTCTTCATGTCATCTTCTGACTAGGGGCATTGTATTCCTTGGAGATCTTGTCTTGTCCATCCTCCCTTGTCATTGGTATCTCACTCTAGGCTATCCTCATGCAAATCCAATGTCATCCTCTCATTAGCCATTCACTCTAGCACCATCTATCAGCTTAGCTACCACCAACCTTAGCATTGTCCCCATCCTTGGTCACACATCTATCATCATCATTGGATGCATCTTGCGAAATCCATATCTTCTACTATCACCTCATCCTTAGCTTCTACATCTTGCACCAATTTGAGCCATCCTACTATCTTATCATTTGGAGCTCCTGTACAACTTGTAAATAATCTTGTATCCAACACTTGTATCATAGCTTGTATATCCAATCTTGTCCAAAAAAACTTGTACATTTGTACCATATCTTGGTCCATCAGCTTGTACATCCTCTTTAGCTTAGTACCATTGTATCTATCCAAATTTTGTGTTAGTTCATCCTTGATCAACATCTTGCACACATCGCACAAATCTTGGTTAGCTATTCCAATGCATCCTTTAGTTAAATCTCCTATCACCAAAGTGTTATCCTTCTTAGTTCAGCTTGCTAGATGCATAACTCATCCAAATCCACCAGCTTAGGTGCTCTCCAATAGATCCTTGTAGGATATAACTTTTCTCATGTCTGATCTTGGTCCGTTAGTACTTCATCCTACCCATCTCATTGGCAAATGGTTCTCTTTTGGATTTTTGCTTTCTTTTGATTTGGAATCTTCCCTTTTGGGTCTTGAAGTATCCTTTCCAAGAAATCTTTTTGTTCCCTCCTCAAGGTTGCCATTATCTTCCATATCATGGTATGCTATGAATGGTGCAATCTAAGGGTACGGTTTTGATCAAGTCTTTCATTTGTTTCTTTCTTTCTTGTGGGTTACCCAGTGTCGATTCCATGCTATTTCCTTCGAGTTTCATGTGTGATGTTGGGGCAATCCTTGTGTGTTTTTTTTGAGTCATTCTGTTAGTCCTCTGGATGGTTGGTGGCATGGCCTTGATGTTCTTGGTAACCTTGGCAATTAACCAAATAGTCCTATATCAAATCTAGTGCTCAAATACATGGTGGTACTTCTCTTTGAAGTATCCCCCTGCTCAAAAAGCTTCAATGGATTCCCTTCATCTCCATTATCCCCCATCCATATCCAATATCTATCTCTCCTACCCCATCTTATGCATCAGTATCTCTTTGAATCAATCTTCACTTTTAGCTTTAGGAATCCACAATCCTAGTCTTAGGGATCCACCAATCAAATCAATCCACCAAGCCTCATCTTTCGAGATCCACAATCCTAGTCCTAGGGATCTCTGAAGCCCATCTTCTACCAATCTGACTCTTTGAAATCCTATTGCATCAGCTTTATAATCCCCTCATCCATCTCCCTATCCTAGATTCCTTTTTATAGCACTTTGCTCCTTCATCCTCCACCTTCCCTAAAGTCTTAAGCTTGCTTCCTCTTGTACATCTGATTCTCCTTTATCATTCTCCCATAGTGAGAGTTTGAGCTAACTAAAGCTCTTCTCTTAAGCCACTCTTCGTCCTCCCACCTGCCAAGATTTTTGTACTTTTCAAGAAGCCATCAAACCTCACTTTCTCTCCCCCACCGCCTTCTTGAGGGGACATCTCGCAGTCCATTCTCTCCTCTTTTGCTCTAGCCTCAGGCATCTTATTTTCTTATCTTTGATGCCATGCCACTTGCAGGATCACATCAAAGAGGAGAAAAATGTAGACACCTAAAAATCTTTTAGAAAATAATATTTTTATTTTTTGAAATAAGTCCCTGATGACATCATCATTAATTAATTAATTAATTTATTTATTTTTATGCCATTAAATCCCTTTATCTTAATTAAAAATATTTAATTAAGGAATCCCTCCCAAAAATGTTTAAATATTATTTAAACATTATTTCCTTATTTATTAATTATTTAATTAATAAATTGACGAAAAATCTCAACATAAATTATTTATTTATTTTTTGCCCAAAACTTGGCCAATTTTCCTAAGACCACTAACCTCTTCCAAAATCTTCTAATCCTTCTTTAATTTCGATTAAAGGCTAATCCCATCATTTCCTACCCCTAATCCCAACTCAAAATATTTAATTAAGATTAAATATTAATCCTCATGTTTATTAAAAATATTCTAATAAATATCTTCTCAACCCAAATCCTTGAAATAAATAAAACTTTATTTACTTCCTAAAAATCTTATTTATCCTCATCCTAGGAAGTTCTAGACTCTTCCAGAAAGTCTTCATCCTCATCCAAAGCCTAGACTCTTCTAGAAGATGTCAATCCTTATCTTTGACCCTAATCCTAATCCCCCCCCTAACCTTGTCACATTCCCTAAACATGGGTTAAGACTTGTTAACCCAAGCCAAAGTTAACAAATATCTCTTCCTTCACCCACCCTCATTAAATGCCATCCACTTGCCCATCTCTAACATCCCTGATCTAATCCTAAGCCATCCCTAATTCTACCCTTAATCATTTGCACATTCCTAAGTCAAGTTTAAGACTTTCTTAATCCAACCCAAGTCAAAATATCTCAACTCTCTCACAAATATCCCAACCATAAAACTTTATGAAGTCCACAAAGCCATAAATGACTCTTACAAGCCCATTCATTGCTCTTACAAGTCATTATGAAGGTCTCTATGAGCTTTGAGCCTCTTTTGTTGACCCCTTAACCCCTCTTGCTCTAACCAATGACCCTGTGACATATGTCACTCCCTGGTTGGTTGTAAGGAAGTACAATCCATGTGCTCTCCTCTCATTCAATCTAAACCTTCCATAAGCTTTTTCCCATCCTTACATCCTAGCCATTGGTCCTTCAAGCCCTTTTCCTATTTAAGGAATCCTCTCCCAAGCCATTTTAACACAATCTAGAAAGTAAAGCCATAATGCCATTTTGAGAAGCCATTTTTACATCAAATCCATTCACCAAAATCTATCAAAAATCCTCCATTGAAGCCCATTCGAGCATTTGAGCATACATACATAATCAAGCCATCTTAGCTATTAGACACACCTCTACATCAAGTGATCATCCTCATTGAGAGAGCCTATGCATGGCTCATATTCTCATTTGAGGACTTCACTTTGTCTCTCATGAAGTTATGTTAAATTAGTATGCAAATGCTTTTTTATTGTTTTAATTTAGTTTTTCTAACATACTAAAGTAGCATATACATGGCCTAGTTGAGGGTTAGTGTCCCTAAAGCCTAATTGAGACCCAAGTTTGTTGGAGCCTAATATGATCAACTTGACCAATGAAATCAACTTGACCAATGATCAATGACATTCAAACTAGAAAACTACAATCCAATTGGTAATGATTTGGTATTCATGCACTCCTATGGAAATCAAAGGTCATGATTTAGTCTTGAAAAAATTCATTTCTCTTCAAATCTCTTACTTGTAGCCAAGATCGTTGAAATGCCTCTCACTAGAATCTAGACCATTTTCATTCTCCTAAATCTTCACTACCAAGACCAAGGCAACTCTCCTATTGGAATCCATAATCTTTCTTTCCCTCTTCTTTCAAGTTGATTTCAACATGTGAGAAAATTTATTATTTTAGCAGCATCTTCAAATTAACTACCATACTACCTACTTGTACAAAGAATTTATCCACCAAATTACTAGCAATTAAAGATCAAAATATGAATCTTGACAAATGATAGTGAACATCTACCCATTTCATAACAATAGAACAACTTAAATGAAAAAAATTTCTTGGAACAACTTCTTTGTCTAACTAGAAGGTTTGGTTCTATCTCTCTCCACAACTCAATATTCGTATAGCAGGAGAGTAGGATGGGCTGATGGTCATCTATTCTTATCATCAAGTATGTGCTTAAAAATTCTCCACCACATGAAATGAAATACTAAGAGTAGAAATAAAATTTTAGTTAACCACTTTAATACTTGTGTGATACTTCCTTATATTCTAATTTTCTTTCCTATATCTACAAGTTTATACCTCTTTAGGCTTGAATTTATGATTTTTAAAGTCTTAAATTTTTTCCAAAATATTATTTTTGTTTATTCTTATTCTAAAAATGCCTTCAAACTCCTCAAAAATTCAAATGCCAAATGTGAAATTCACTGACTACAATCATGTCAACACTTCTCTTTGACTATTTTATAGTTAGTTGGTTGTAATGAGATCTTTAAAAAAATTTGTATACAAGGTTTGATGTATAAAGCCACCATCATTTCTTCTCAACTTTGCACCATCCTATACCTTGGCAATCAAAGACATCCATCAACCTAATATTTTTGTTTAAATTCCATGTCTTCAACAAGAATTTCTAGTGTAGGGCACTCTGACCATCTCCCATGGAATCTTAAATATTATTTAGTATATTTTGAGTCTTAATAAATTATGAATTAGTTGTTTCATATCATGTTATTAGGTCTTCAAATTAAGGTCATGTTGACCAATTTCATGTTTTAAGTGTTATGAGTCATAATGAATAAAAAGTGGAAAAATGTCATGCAAAGGCATAAATGAAATATATGATAGTATTAAGATGTTATAAGATGATGATAAACCTTTTAAGGTACCTAGGAAAGTATATTAGAACTTAAAATGCAAAATATGGAAAACGTGTAAAATTGCTAAAAAGTGCAGTTAGCAAATTGTGTAAAATTCAGAAAGTGTAGAAAATGAACAATCATTCATATTGTTAGAACTTCTTAGGAAGGTAAAGAGTCATGTTATGCTATAAATAAATGTAATCTCATATCTAGAGAGATATAGAGTGAAGGGGAGAATTTTTGGAGAAGAGAAACGAAGTGTTTTGTATATTGCTGTGAAATGGAAATCAGTATTTTGGTGTAATATTGCTGCTATATTGGCATTTAGATTACAATCCTTCTATCCTCTCTTAGGAGTTCATGGTTATGATGATCTTTAAAGTTTCCTATTTATAGTGAAGAGCATAATACTTCTATGGTTGATAGAACATTTTTATGTTATCACTAAATATTATTACCAGGAATACATTACTTGTTGTTTGGATAGTAAATTCTGTAATTTTTCAGAATATGGTGTGATAATTATTGCATATTCTCATTTGTGGAGATAGAGGAAGGTATTAATTGTTCCCATTGTTGTTCTAGTTTTTCCTCTTACTAAGTTAACACCTTAACTTGTTCCTTGTAAGGGAGATGCCCATAACTCAGCAAGTTACTTGCTGCTACATACATTAATAGTGAATCAGCAATTTGAAAATAAAGAAAATGTGGCAGAAGTTGGTGTGTGGTTTGCATGCTTTTTGGGAGATTTATTTTGTTCATAAGACACTAAAGAATCATTTGAAAGAGAAGGCAAGGTAGGATATTGGAGCTTAGAAGCCAACCATAGTAATCAGCAATAAAATTCTCATCAATACAAGGGTTTGACAGTTTAAAGATCTCCTCAATAATTGGAAGCCGAACATCAGCAATTTGAAAGACTTTAATGAGGTAATGAAGTATATAAGTTTATTTGGTAGAGTTTATTGAGGTTGTTAAGAGTCATAGTTTGAGTGAGGATTGTATGCCTAATAGCATAGGCCTAAGTCTTTGAATTTTATGCTTGAATAAGCAAGTCAAAATTCAGATTTTGGAATTGTTAAAAAAAAAAAAAAGCGTAGTAAAAGGTATTAGAATCTACTTTTAGTATTGGTAGATGATTTAAGGGATTTGAGTTTTAACCTACATTCCAAGGTAGGCTATGAGATAGAGTAGTTTATATTGGTGTTTTGAAGTCTCTAAGGTGTCTAGAACCTTATGAATAGTGAACGTACTATATTGGCAATGATTTAATTCCTTTGAAAGCTTATAGGGAGATGGTGTTGATAAAGATCCTAGAGGTGCAAGGTGATCAAGGTTTTGTGTGGTGAGGTGTAAGGGGGTTGTTGTGTTATTTAGTGAAGGTTTATATAGAGAGAACTAGAATAGGTGAAAGTGGTACACGGAATAGGTCATTCACCTTGTCTATAACCTTAGAGAATTGAAAGGAATGGCATATGTTATGCTTAGGTAGGCTTGGAAGAAGCCTAGCCTAGTTTGAGAGCTTTTGTGTTAAGAAACAAGTATCATCACCACCATCCTTGCATCAATTTCTGATCTCTAGCTAGATCCTCAAAGATATAATCACAAATAAGCATTTTAGGTAATTGTGCACATAACATAGCACCATCCACACAAAAAAGTTTTTTCAAGAGGTTAGAATTGTGAATATTGAGTTTTACATGAACATAAATTGCACAACCACAGTGTCCTATACCTAAAACCTAAACATTGATCAACCACCTATGATTATGGTTAAGGGTGTGGATTCTTCCACACAATCACAACCTTGCAATCTTGAGACTAAGAGCGAACAAACATAACATCCTATGGTCATCCTTAAAGGATTTGACCCCCGAACCCATACATATGCTAAAAAATTGAATCTTGTAACTAGGAGTGAACCAAAGATCATATACTTTTGTCTTAATGCTTCTAATTAGACAACATCTAAAAAAATTATAAGATGGGTTTAATAAGTTTATGATTGGGATATAAATTTGTTTTGGAGTTTATCTAAAATAATTATAGATAAAAAAATAAATCAAAGATAAAAGCATGTTAGTCATAATATCATTATTGGTAACAATGTTCCAAATGCAAAGAATTATTTGTTTGAGCTTCTAGCATTGGTCAAGCGGCTTACTGAATGGTTTGATGAGTCTTGGAAACTTCTCCCATTGTATCCTTGCTTTCGCCAGTTTGAATTTTCTGGTTACATGTACACAATCATGACTTTACATCATAACGAATTCACATTCTAACAATTTTCATTTTCTTTCATTACATTTCAATATAAACAAAAAATTCAAAACTTTCACTTATTCAAATGACTAATCTGGAAATGAGTATATAAATTCAAATAATGTATATAGATTCTAAACAAATCAAAACATAAAATCTATGATTTAAACTTATCTCATCACTTACACATAATAACAATACCCACCTTGTCATGTGGATAGTCTTGGGGGAGAGGTTGCAACATTGAATTTTGATCCAACTAATCACTCTTTCTCTCTCTCCCTCTCTACCTATTCAATCTAATGAACCAACTGGATCTACTCTACATTTTAATGTCTCAAATATTGCCTTGTGGTCTGACTTGCAAACTTTCCAAAGAATCTTATTATGTGGTTTTCCACCATATTTTATCAAGTGGAAATTTGATGTGACAACAAGGTTTGAATAATGAATAATCTTCCTCTCTATTTTCCAATCCTTGAATAACCACAAGTTAGGGTTCTTCATAGAATATCATCCAAGCCACGTGCTGGTTACAACCACCACACCAATATGGTACTCTAAACTTTCACCATCTATAACCGAGTGATCCAATTTTTTTTTGGCTTGGATACAATGACACAAATAATAATCTATCCCTTCTTCATTGTCTTTAGGTGCAATAATAGCAAAAACATGGCCTGCAGTGATAAATGTACAAAATGTGGTCATTAATTTAGAAAATACTTAGGTAAAATTTATAAAGTTACATATTGAAATTACAAAGATATATACATATATACATTACCAAGTTGTACTAAATCAGACAAGTGGTCAAACTCAATAAACAAATCCATCTCTACCATTTCTAGTGCTTGTGGGGGATGATAGGTGTCAATTGGGTCCAAAACTTGTATATCCCATTTTTTCACCCATTCAGTTGACTCATAGTCATCCCAATTTTCTTCTACACATGATGGACAATAGCATGCCATTTTTTGTGTATGGATACTCCTTGAACCTAAATCAAAGCTTCTAAAAGAGTGCAACTCACTAGATCCTATTAGTGTGCAACAATCCTTATATGGTGCAATGTTAGTATTATCTATCAACCAAAAAAATTTATGAACCGTAGACTCACCTTCCTTACTTGGACCCATTGTAGTGTTACACCACTAGACAATGGATTTTACATCTATCAATATTGCTCTATCTTTGTACTTTAGTGCTTCATGAGCTAAGGTTCTTTTCGTGCATGCACCTACACCATTGTTCTCTCCCTTTCCATGACCAGCCTTTGTGAAATTCCACATATATTGAATTCTATAAAACCTATGAATCCTACCCAAACAATAGAACATCTATGCATTCTTGAATTAAGATGTGCATTTGTCTAACCAAATAATGTGCTGACAATATGTTATGCACGTATTAGCCAAATCTCCATAAAATAGTTGAAAACAACCATGTACAAACTCCATAGAATGTGATTGATCATCACTGATGTAAAAATGGTACTCCCTCAAAATCTTCCAGTCATCCTCTGTACTTGTAGGTGAATGCATGAATGTTATGTGAAAAAATATGGAAACATGTTGAGAAGTATAATACTTTTCTTGCACCTCATTTTGTGGTTTTAGTGTGTAGTTCTCTATGAAGTCTATAACCAAAACAATGGTATCCAATGGAAAGGTATCCTTGCACAACTTGAAATACAAATCTAGCCATTGAGCTCTATGTGTATGCCTTGCATACTTGTAAATAATCTTTTCATGAAAAATCTTCATGAACTCATACATTGGAATCTTTTCAATGACTAAATCACATCTTTTACCCTATTTCCCATCTTTTAGAGCATATGTCACTAGCTTAAATTTTTTGTAATCTACTATTTCAATTCCAATTGCATGTGTACTATCCATATATTCTCAAGTTGAAAAAAGTTGTAAAAAATCATGAAATAAGTATGTACTATCCAAGCATGATGTCTTGTAAAATTTTTGGCCATCCCATGAAATGTTGGATATGAATTCCCTTGAAGATCTTGGTGGCTCATTCATGTCACAATCCTACAAAACAAACTCAGAATGCAAAAACACACATATATGCCTAAAAACATCAAAATGGTTAGAAAATTCAATATGTATCCTACAACAAGAAGTTGTATGTATGTGATTTATCTTCACATCAAAAGTTTTACCCTTCTCAAAAAATCTTTGACTTATTTGAATTTGTGGATACATACCAATAAATTTTGCAAAAAATTGTGTCTAGGTTGAGTCCAAAAAATGTTTTACATGTGGGTCATGATTTTGGCTACCAATCCTCCTTCTTACATCATCTCTTTGATTACGGGAAACACCTGTGTTATATTTCCAAAAATATTTGATCAATGATTTGAAAGCTTCACTATTTATTTATTTATTTATTTTTTTGTGGTAGTCTATCGCTAAATGTCCATAACTCATTTTTCATTGGATCTTCCAATCTCTCATGCCTTAGCATGGTTCTCCATAGAGTACCTCTACCAATTTTCAATATTTTGCTTATCTTTCTCATGAGTCAAGCTTCTTCATTTGGGTACTTACCTTGTCTTGTGATATTACTATCTTTGGTGCATGATTTAAAACCCACTTTTTCATAAGAACTCATTAGATTCTTTACAATATTTTTTCATTTGAATCATCCATCTTTCTTAGCCCAAGAATCTTCATAATAAGCCTAAATTTAAAATTCCTCATCATTTCAACAAATAATTTTCATTGAGCTGTAATATTTAATTCTTCAAGGAATAATATTCACATACGATTAACTTTTCTTTGACAAGTATGCTTTCTAATCTTGTCAGGCATTGTTTTCAAAATGTTAGTATCAATATCAATCAAATATTTTGGTCTTCTAAAATGAATTCTAGAAGGTGTTATAATCTCTTCCATTCCCTCAACATTTTTAACATCAACATAAGGTTGAGTATTTTGCATACCTTGAATCAAAGATGATGTGCCTTGGCAATAAGATGCAAAAGATGGAATATCACCTACTTGATATGTTGATGTTCTGCCTTCAACATGACATGATGAAGTGTGTACATCATCAGATCTACAAATTAGTGTCTCTTCAACATGAGAGGATGATATGACTCCAACATTGGAAGATGGTTTAGCTTCACAATTCAATTTTCTTCTTGAGCGTAATAGTCTCATTCATTCTCTTTGTCTTTCCAATTCTTCCTCTTTATTTCTTTGTATTAGTGGTTCTTGATCGTCTTCAAAATTTAATTCTTCATTATTGCTTTGCAATTTTCTTTGTTCATGTAGTAGTTTCATTTTATCTCTTTTAATTGCCAAATCTCTCTCCCCATCTTCATTTTTTTGAGTTTTTGGTTTCTTCCTTGGCATGATGACGATTTCTACATGTCAAATTATTCAAACATCTGAATTACTTACAATTTGTAAATTACAAATCATTTAAATACATATAAAAATTACAATTATTTCAGTGAATACACAATATATATCAAACAACTTGTCAAATTTCTAACCATTTCCAAATAAAAATTCATTCAAATATATAAATTTCAATGAATTCACTATATATTAAACAACATGTCAAATTATAATCAAATGTGTCTCTATATATCAACAAACAATATTTAAAAAGGAATGCACTAACCTTTTCTATAGAAAGAATATTCAAAAAGTTGATCCAATGATTGAATTTAGTATTTGTCAGCTTCAAAAAGTCTTCAAATAGTGTTTGCTAACTTCTAACAACTTGAAACCCATGTTTTCTATCAGAACAATAGAATGCACAATAGACAAAAAGTAGAATATGGATCAAAAGGGACCCAAACTTAGTTTTTGACTATTTTTAGGTGATTTCACATAGTGTGTATGCCCTATAGTGCATACGCACTATAAAGTACATATGCACTATAAAGCACATACCCACTATGTCGAAATACTTCTCTCCCTATGCCACCATCCCCCATCCCCTACTCTCTCTCTCTCTCCTCTCCCATCCCCTACTCTCTCTCTCACTCTCCCTCTCCCATTGCCTACTCTCACTCTCTCTCTTCCATCCCCTACTCTCTAACTCTCTATCCTCTCCCATCCCCTATTCTCTCTCACTCTCTCTCTCTCTCTTCTCACATGCCCTACTCTCTCACACTCTCTCTCATCTTCCATCCCCTACTCTCTCTTGCTCTCCCTCTCCCACCACCTACTCTCTCTCACCCTCTCTCATCTCCTACTCTCTTTGTCTCATACACTCCCATCCCCCCTCTCTCTCCCCTCTCCCATCCCCTACTCTCTCCTCTCTCCCATCCCCTACAATCTCACTTTCTCTCCCTCTCTTGCATCCCCTACTCTCTCACCCTTTCTCCTCTCCCATCCCCTACTCCCTCTCTCTCACACTCCCATACCCCCTCTCTCTCCCTCTCCTACTACCTACTTTCTCTCCCATCCCCTACTCTCTATCTCCCAACCCCTACTCTCTCTCGCTCTCCCTCTCCTACTCCCTCTCCCACCACCTACTCTCTCTCAATCTCTCTCACTCTCTCTCTCCTCTCCCATCCCATGCTCACTCTCTCTCTCCCCCCTCCCATCCCCTACTCTCTAGATCTCTCACACACACTCCCATCCCCCTCTCTCTCTCCCTCTCCCATTGCCTACTATCTCTCTCTCACTCTCTCTCCCATCCCCCCTCTCTCTCCCCCTCTCCCACTCCCTCTCCCACTTCCTACTATCTCTCTCTCACTCTCTCTCTCCCTATCTACTCTAGTCTCTCTCCCATCCCCTACTCTCTCTCACACTCTCTCCCATCCCCTACTCTCTGTCTCTCTCTCTCTCCCATCCCATACTCTCTCTACCACCCCCTACTCTCTCTCATACTCTCACACTCTCTACCATCCCCTACTCTCTCTCTTACACACATTCCCATTCCTCATCTTTCTCCTTCTCCTATTGCCTACTCTCTTCCCCATCCCATACTCTCTCTCTCCCCTCTCCCATCCCCCACTCTCTCTCTTTCACACACCCACACACTCCCATCCCCCCTCTCTCCTCTCCCATCCCCTACTCTCTAGATCTCTCACACACACTCTCATCCCCCCTCTCTCCCTGTCCCACTCCTTCTCCCACCACCTACTATCTCTCCCTCTCCCTCTCCCACTCTCTCTCCTGCTACCTACTATCTCTCTCTCCCATCCCCCCTCTCTCTCTCTCTCCTCTCCCATCCCCTATTCTATCTCTCACTCACTCTCCCTCTCCCACTCCCTCTCCCACGGCCTACTCTCTCTCTCACTCTCACTCTCTCCCTCTCTACTCTGTCTCTACCACCCCCTACTCCCTCTCAATTTTCACACTCTCTCCCATCCCCTACTCTCTCTCTCTCTCTTAAACACATTTCCATCCCCCTCTCTCTCCCTCTCCCACTCCCTCTCCCACCACCTACTCTCTCTCTCTCTCTCTCTCTCTCATCCCATACTCTCTCTCCCCCTTCTCCCATTCCCTACTCTCTCTCTTTCACGCACATGCACTCTTGTCCTCCTCTCTCTCTCACTCTCCTTCTCCCACTCTATCTCCCACCGTCTACTCTCTCCCTCCCCCATCCCCTACTCTCAATCTCTCTCCCATTTTGTACTCTCTCTCTACCACCCCTACTCTCTCTCTCTCTCTCTTACACACATTCCCATTCCGCCCTCTCTCCCTCTTCCACTCCCTCTCCCACCTCCTACTCTCTCTTTCACACACCCACACACTGCCATCCCCCCTGTCTCTCCTCTCCCATCCCCTACTCTCTAGATCTCTCACACACTCTCATCCCCCCTCTCTCCCTCTCCCACTCCCTCTCCCATCGCTTACTATCTCTCTCTTAGTCTCTCCCTCTCTACTCTCTCTCCTCCATCCCCTACTCTATATCTCCCCTCTCCCATCCCCTACTTTCTCTCTCTACCACCCCTACTCTCTATCACACTCTCACATTCTCTCCCATGCCCTACTCTCTCTCACACACACTCCCATCTCTCCCTCTCTCTCTCTCTCTCTCTCTCTCTCTCTCTCTCTCGCTCTCGCTCTCTCTCTCTTTGTGCCATCCCCTACTCTCAATCTCTCTCTCCCATCTCATACTCTCTCTACCACCCCTACTCACTCTCTCACACTTCCTCTCTCTCCCATCCCCTACTCTCAATCTCTCTCCCATCTCATACTCTCTCTTTTTCACCCCTACTCTCTCTCAAACTTCCTCTCTCTCCCATCCTATAATCTCTCTACCACCCCTACTCTCTCACTTCCTCTCTCTCCCATCCCCTACTCTCTCTCCCCCCTCTCCCATCCCATACTCTCTCTCTCTCTCTCTCTCTCTCTCTCTCTCTCTCTCTCTCTCTCTCTCTCTCTCACACACACACACACACACACACACACACACACACACACACACATGCACACACCCATCCCTCCTCTCTCTCACTCTTGCTTTACCTCTCTTCTTCCCTCTTTATGCACTATTTAGGTCTCAATAGTGTGTGTCCACTATAGCGCACATGTGCTATTGAGACCCAAATTTAAAAAGCTTTAAATAGTGCATGTGAGCTATAGAGCACATGTGCTATAAGGCATACACACTATTCAAACCTTTGCATTCTACCAAGACTAAGGCTTGGTTTTTCCTTGGGGATCTAACCCAAAGGTTTGAAGTTTATAAATAGGTTTGAGATGTTTTTTGCTACAAACATATAAAAAATGATTGATTTTTCTTTTGTGCTCTCCTTCAAGATTCCTCATGGTTGAGCATCGATAAGATCAGGTTAAATAACATTGTAGGTCTCTGTGTTAGCTATATAACCATATAATTTATTTTTTATTTGAATGAATTAAAACCTTTCATCTATAATTTCTTTTGAATTTATGTCAATTTTTTATCAAAAATAAACATATACTAATTGGGCTATAGATTTTACCTTGTTCATTGAATTTTTCAATAACTTAGTTTTTTAGAAACTAGACTCCATTCTACACACTTTGAAAAAAAAAATTTGATTTTAGATTAGTTTTCAATCATTTTTATGGGAAGAACATAGATATTTCACATTTTTGGGATGTGACTGGTTAAAAAATTCATAAAAAATAAAATACACATTATAAAATTACCCAAAAATTTTGGGATAAACTAAATAGTGTTAAGTAACTTTTGACCAAATTGATTAAAGAATTTTTTTAAAAAGTTAAAATTTTAGAGGGGCCACACTTTGTACTATGTTATGTTTTTTTGAAATAAATAGTACCACTTTTTGTGGCCACCTTTTTTTGAGGACCTAAAACTAAACCATTTTGAAAAAAAATTAGTAGTTAAGAAACTAGATTCAAAGGACTAGTACTTTTGTTTTTCTCATATCTTAAAATTTTGAGCGTAACTATCTTCAAATTCTTGTTGACCCCCTTTTGGCACCACAACTTGGTGCACTTACCGCAATAAGCTCCGTAGATACTATCTATCTAAATAAGTGTGTGTCACTAATAACAAACATGATTGAAATGTTAATAATCTCCCCCTTTGGAATTAGTAACAAAAAAAATTATCTGTCAAGATTGAAAAAGTTCAAGAACACCTTTTATTCTCCATCTTTTGCCTACAACTTGATAGAGTAATATGTCTTTGAGATTTTTTAAAAATGCCTTTGTAGGAGATGTTTCTTTGAATATTTGTACATATATAATATGATAATGCTCCCCCATACATACATACATACATATATATATATATATATATATATATAGACACTTTACATCTTTTCACATCTTCTCATCTTGACATATGAAATATACATTTTTTCCCCCTTTATGAATACTACATATTATATTATATCTTCTCCTCCTTTTTGACATTAATGGTAAAGATGTATGCTATATACTATATAGTAATACCAAAATGTGACAAGAAATTTGAATGTGCCTTTAGAATCAACACCATTGTCTTTTCCCAATTTTCTTGTAACACCTTGCATGTGTGTAATGCAACTTGAACTTCTATTGAAAGTTTTATCATGTGATCTGAAATTGAGACGTTGTTATCATGGATGAGGGTTTTAGCATGTGCAATATGTTTCTACAATACATCCATGTTTAGGAGAATAATATCTATAGTGTATCTCTTATTCTAGCTGCTTCTCTTAGCAATTCTTCTTGCATATCAATTAAGAATCTGGTCTTTGTGTAGTAGGTAGAGCTATAACTTGGGTCAAGTTGCAACTATTATGCACTTGCCTTTAGATCTTCATCAATCTTTGAAATTTTATCTTTAATTTCCTTGGTAAAATTGGAAGCATAACATAGTTTACCGAATAATGAAGTCACATTGTTGCAAGAGGTCTCCAATGAGCCTAGAATAGTAGACAAGTCTACTTGATGGGTTGCAATCTTTTGAGCAATAAGCTCTAAAACCTTATTCTCAAATTTCTTCTCTTCTCTTTGCAATAGTTTCTCCTATCCATTCAAATCTTCATTGAATTTTTGGACTACCTCTACTAATTGAGCCAAAATTGGTTGAGAAGTGTCAACTTCTATGCTCAGTGCCTCTACTAGAATATTCTTTGCATCTTCAAGCACTTGAAATTCCTTACTTCATTCATCTCTAAGCTTCTGTTGCTTAGCTTTCTTCTAAAAAGTTTCTCCAAATATATGCATCTGATCAAGATTAAGATTTGAGATATCCCAATTTGGAATAACAATCTCCTCATCAAGATCAATTTTTTCTTCCTTCTCTTTGCCTTTACTCAAAAAATTTGTGCCCAATTGAGGCTTGGTCTCAACTTTCTTTGTACTTATTAATTATATCCTGAGACTAGAAATAGTGGTAGAAAAAGTAGATACTATAATTATTGAAGAAATACCTTATGTAACTAAAACTTATGGAGGAGGAAGTGTTGTCTACTTGGTAGATGAAGTGCTTGTCACTTCTATCAATGAAATATTGAGCTAAACAGATGCAAAAATTGATTAAGTGTTTGTACTTACAATGTTTGACACAATAAATCCTATAGTAGCTTTCTTTGGGCTTGATGTTTTCAATGCTTTACTCAAAGAATGAGGAAGTGAGGCCATGATCACTGCTGCAATTTTCTCGGGGTTGGTCTCCTCTATGTTTTGAACTTCAGGTAAATCTTCCTTGATAGCTTCCTATCCTTGTTCTATTCCTCATCATCTAGATTGTCATTATTTGTTTCATCTTCATCATTATTACCTTCTTCTTCCTTTTCATGTTATCATCAACTTCATCCTTGTCACTGACATGAACCAAAAAATTATTCTATTTGTGAAGATTTAAAATGTTCTTCCATGTGTTGGTAGAATTCCTTACCACATATTCAATGTCATTCATCAATATAAGACAAGTGTTAAATCTAAAGGTAAGTTTTTCTTCATTCTTCTTAATGGATTCTTTCACCTCCTTGTCATTCAAGCTCAACATTAGTTGCCTTAGAGTTTTCTCATAAATATCTTTAGAAGTTTTCATAGCATGCTCCTATCTTGGGTTGATTTTCTCCATTAAATCATTTCAAATCTATTGAGCAAGTTGGTCTAGAGAATATTTCCATTTACCCATCTTAGACATTATCATGTCTTCTACTTGCTTCTGCTCCTATGTAGTTCTTATCTCATACCTTAGTGACCTCCTTTTGAACACTGTAGTAGATCATTTTATAGGTTTGGTTATAATAACCTTACCTTTCTTATTTACTAGATCTTTTTCTTCTAGCTTCTCTTCATCTTCTGCTTCATCTTCCTCAATGTCATCACCTTTGCCTTCAGTCAACAGAAGAGTGGAGCTAGTTTTCAATGTTTCTATCCTCTTCTTCCCTTTTTTGACTACCTAAGGGATTTTTATTTCAAGTTCTATTCTTTCATTTACTTCATCATAGGTTCCAAAGTATGTATCTTTTGGGTCAATATGCTCATTAATCAATGCCTCAATAATGTCCTTGGTTTCATCTATGTTAACCTCATAACCTAGAGGCTTGATGGATACAATTTTTGGTCTAACTACTTGAATATATACTTTGTCATAGTCAACCATAAAAAAATATCATCTTTGTAATCATTAAAAGGTTTCATAGGGATCCTAAATCTATTATTCATCATGTCCTTAAATGCATCAAAGTAGTTATTCATTATGCTAACATGATTTTCTCCCATTTCAGCTATATATTCATTGATTTGATAAAGAATAGGTACATCCTTCCTACATACAATAGTACCTTTAGATGGGAAAAAAATTTGCACATAGAAAAATAGACAAGTTAAGAGTGAACTAAACTTACAAGGATTTTTCTTTGAAGTTCTTATGCTCTTCATATTTTTGTTGAATTGATTCAGCATCAACTCAACAAGGTCAAGTGACAAGTTATTTTTGACCACTTTGTATGCAAGATCCACTACTTCACATGATACACTATTGATTCTACTCAAGTTTTATTTTTTGTGTGTGATGACATGTATCCTAAAATTTAGTTCCATATCCTTGATACAACTGATCTTCATTCCCCTTCCATCCCACTCGACAAGGGTTTTAGTTGCTTTTTCTTTTGCCAGCATAGGAAGACCAATGATCCTATGGATCATCTTATTGATTATCACAATAGGTTTCTCCAACCAAATCTGACCATTATGTACATCACTAAGAATAAATCTTATCCATTTGTTTTGAAATTTATGTGGCATGTGTAGAATGTGAGTCAAACCCTTCACTTCAAGGTGTTGATGCTCTGGTTTGAACACACCATTCACACAAAGTTCTCTGAAGGATTCATCCATTTCCACAATTCCAATATCTTGAAGAGAACATCAAAAATGTGAAAAAATATCATTTATCAACAATACCTTTGATGGAATTTTAGACTGGGCTCCACTCGGATCTAGGGTTTCTGCAATAGCTAGACTCGGCTTGAAGTGTGGTGCCTTCCATTCTATGCCTCGAACCAACATATCAGATCGTTTCCTTGATTTGCTACTAGTGGATGCCATTTTTCTCAGTAGGATTTGATAGAACATGAAAATATTTAATAAACATTCACTTAGATTGCACAAATGCTCAAAAATTTCTTTATACAAATAACTCTAAAAAATTTGTAGTGACAAATGACTTTGATATTGCCCTTTTATCCAATTTTTCCTTTTAATCACCATAAATGCCTAGTACAATTGTTTGTTCAAATGACATAATTTCTTCCATTTCACTTGCATTAACTGCTCAGTAGAGTCATCCATGACTCATTTTCCACACAATAATCTTTAGTAGCTCTCGACCTTGCTCAATAGGGTCTACAACCCGATCTCACTCGATAATGAGTGGCATCATTTTGAATGCTTAGTGTGTTGATCTTAGATTGGTTTTGACAATTGAGTGTCAAATCACTTAAGTAATTTACTAAGTTCATGTTGAACTAGTAATGCATGTCGAGTATGATATGTAAATACAAGACTACGCCGAGTTGCAATGAGTGTTGAGTCACTTAAGTGCCGAGCAGATAAACCATCCTAAGTGATTAAAGTACTGAGTAAACAATAGATGCTAAGTAGTTTAGGTGTCAAGTTAGATCAAAATTATAGTATGTGTCGAGCATTAATAACTTCAAGTTTTAAGCAACACAAATTGGACATATTTGTTTGTGATTGCACAAGCAACTATGTAAACCATTTTTAAGCCGACCAAAGGATAGAATATGATCCTTTGAAGATAAGGATGAATCTATATGTGGATTCCCTATGCAATTATATGCAACCAATTAGAAATAGGGAAGGATTAAGTAGAAAAAAGGATGAATCTCATCCATATATTCATACCTAACCCTAAGTCTTCTAGTCTTATTAATGAGGATTAGTCTTATTAATGAGGATGAGACCCTAAACTTCATATGAGTGTGTAAGGAATTGAAAGAGAAGTTATAGAGAGTGAATTTTAGAATTAGTTGGAGGAGAACAAGAATAGAAGGATACATCATTTGTCACATCAGAATAGGAAGGATCAAGAAGAACACTTTATGGATTCAATCTTTAATTAGGCAACTAGAGCCAATCACAAGATCTATGCTAAAACATCCTAATAAGTGATTTTAGTTAGATCTCCTAGGTGGACTAGTCCTAATAAACTATTATAAATCCTTTAGTAGGGTGACATTCGAAGTGGATTTTTTGAAGTCCTTTATCTAGGAACACTTCTAATATGGTGTTGAAATCCTCTAGCAAGGTAGGACTTAATAGTCTTTGTAAGCCTCTAACAAGGTAGGCCTTTCATAGGGTAGATCATATTTTATAGTCAAACCATTGTAACCTTAATTGGCTACACTTTATTGCTACAATAGTGAATAATTGTGGGATTCACCACCCCCCCACCCCCCAGAAGTTTACCTTTCCTACTTGTAATTCCAACAATTTGTATTAGAGCTTGGTTCTCAGAAGGAGAAGTAAAGATCTTGAAATTGAAGTCTACAAGTTGGGAAAGACCATTAAGAACTAGAATATTGAGATACATCTCATATTATATCAACTAAATGAAGCCAGAGATGCTTTGAAGAGTTCCTTAAAGAGAAGGAAAGAGATTGCTATAGCAAAAAATGACACACAATACAAAGAGATTGACACCACAAAGCTATTTTTAGATGGTTACTCTAGTGAATTCAATGTAGCAATTGTAGATCTAATGGAAAAGGATAGAGCACAAGTTGGAGAGATAAAAATCTGAAGTTGGAGGAAGAATCACAAGCTATATTTTTGTGTGAAGTGACTGAACAAAAGAAGAAAGTCATAGAAGACAAGGACATGATAGAAGAAGATAAAAGAATTTTGGCAAACAGATTGGAAGAAAAGTCAACAAAACTATCCAGGATCTCAAACATGCAATTAGATACCTTAAGCCAAATGATGAATGCTCATCATGAGTTGAATGTCAAGGAAATTGAGATAACTGCATTGAAGTTGCAGAATGAACAACTACAAAATGACTTGAAAAGAGAAAAGGAATTTACTGAAAGTCTTAGCAAGCCAAATGAAGCCATCAAGTACTTTGAGAAACTATTAAAATCCCCTAGATCCAATAGAGATACATTAGGATTGGGCTACATAAGAACTAAAGAAGGAGAATCATCCAAAGTTGTTGAGGAAAGGAACAAAAAATGTAAGAACTCCAAACCTACTTGTCATAGTTGTAGTAAGAAAGGAAATACTACTAATGTTTGCAGGAGCAAGAATACAAATCAAAATGCTAAGTGTAAGAACATGACTCACTATCATAAGTGCAAGAAACAAGGTCATCAGGCACATGAATGCAGAACCAAAACCATGCATGCACCAAAATTTGAAGGATACTACTACAATTCTCAAAAGTATGGACATAGAGCCTTTGAATGTAGATCCAAGTCTATATGGTCATCAAATAAGCCAGCAAAGGTAAGAAGCTCTAGAAACTCCTATAACTAGGATTACAACACAAGACATAGCTGTCACTACTGTCAAGAATATGGACGTTACCTAAAAACTACATTAGGACTCACATCAATGGTAACTACAAAATATGGTTGAGTCAAACCACATTTTTTAGTTGTCACAAGACTGGTCACATCAGTAAGCATTGTCCAACTATGTCCAAGGCACCAAGTTGTAAATTTGATAAAGGTAAAGGAAAGAAAAATGTTGAACATATCAAGAATGAAATGAGCAAGAAATGAAAAAATAAAGATGGTGGTAGTACATCAAATGGAGAAGGGATCACTTCACCTAATGGGTCAAGTGGTCACACTTCATCAAACTAAGAAAACAAGAGGTATGTGAGACTAATACTTAAAAGTGTTTCATTATACATCAGTTCCAAAATAAATTAGTACTAAAAGCTTTACATTAGCATGAATTAAGTTTCAAGAAGTTGTAGGAAATTCAAGGTTAAATCTTCAAGTTTTCATGTTGTTACCGAGCATGAAAAATCCTTTGTGTATGTTGAGTGAAATACTAGTGAGTGTCGAGCTGCTAGTAAAAGATAGTTAGAGTTGAGCCTATAGTAATTGTCAAGTGAGGGAAATCTCTATAGATTCTAAGTGGAATAGAAATCATGTTAATGCTGAGTTTATAGCTATACAAGCACCAAGCATTAAATGCAAAGTTTTGAAGGGTGTATGGTCAATTTTCAACTATTTTTCTTCATTACAAATTCAAGCAAGAGAATACAAAGTGAAGAGGTGATTCACAATCTAGTTAAAAGTGTTTGCAAAGATCCTAGCAATGATCAAGCACTAGTTCATCAAATGTTTGAGGTATTCTTCATAAGCTGACTTATGCAATTTAAAATTTGTAAAGTCCTAGTTTGATAGAATTGCTTCTAGTTCAAAGAATGTGAAGGAGAAAGAAGTTTTTGATGTCCAATTAGTTAGCAATGAGGTCAAACAACCAAATTTTAAAGTCATACCAGACATTGCTTATAAAAATGACCCATTAGACATGTTATCCATGATTCCACCTAAGGTCATAATGGTCCAAGACATAAGAAAATGTTACAATTGCAAACTAGGACATATAGGTGATATGGAAATAAGGCAAGCTTATGAGAAGTTGTGTGAAATGGAATTTTGAAGGAATAATTTAAAATTGTTGAGAGAAATGGTTTGACCTGTGCCCTAGATTTTCCCATGGTGTTCAAAATGAAATGGATCAAGATAGTGTTATGTAGGATACACAATGGACGTCTATGGTTGGAAGGAGGACCAATCCTAGATCAGCCAAAGGCCTTATGAAGTGACTCAAAAGAGGTAATTGAGAAGAACATAGGTGCAAAATGGAATAAGAGAGGAATGACAATTGATACCATCACTAATCCTCTACTTGAGTTTTCTTTTAGGGTTATTTCTCACAAATTTTACCAGTTAAGAAAGTTAAATAGTGTACCGTGCATTGTAGTTGATGTTGGCTATAAAATTGTCAAGAAAGATCATACCTATGATCTTGTAAAACTTTAACTATAGGAAATAAATGAAAATCTTGGAGCAGTTAGGAAAACCAAGAGTGCACAATGTAAATTTGGAATGATACTTGTGTGAATATTTTTCTATCTATAGAATGAATTTCCATCTTTTGGTAAAATAGGTTGGAAAAAAATAGATCAGTTGCTATACAAATCAATTAATATATTGAGTAGATGGGTGAGAACTTTGAAACAGTTATGAGAAGCTATTTTGAAGACATCAAGAAGTCTATGAAGTAGAGCTTGAGAATACCTATCTCCTTAGTTGAACAATACTAAAATGACGTATGTTTTCTTCTAGATATTTATTACACATACATATAGGCAACAATACCTATGGTAAGATGGCTAAGACCTTTAGGATATGAAATCAATGTGGATGAAGCCTTAGCTACCATCACTACACTCCTAGCAAAGGAGATTGATGAAAGTGCCAAGATATTTGGTAATTATGATGTTATGAAATCCAAAGTTGAAATGGAGTTTAAGTTAACCCCCACAATAAAGAAGAAAGAAAAATTGGTGAGAAAATTGAAGGCCAAATTTGGAGAAGGTGCAGGTGAAGAGGATGAAGAGGAAGGATAGGAAAAGCCCCAAGAACCTCTTGCTTTGACCCAAGGCATGGGTGAGGACATTGAAGAAGAAGGTGTCAAGGAAGTAGAGGAAGCACCAAAATAGGTTGAACCAAAGAAGAGAAAGGCCAAGGGACATATTGTGGAAAATACAAAGGCAAAGAAGACTACTAAGCCTAGCCCAACAAAACTAATAGCACCAATAACCAGGGAAAACATAAGGGCTACTACTCAAAAGGCTAAAGAGCAATACAAAGAAAAGACAAAGGCTGCTAAATAAGAAGGGCTAGAGCCGAAGAAGAAAAGGAGAAAATACATTACATAGGCAGACATTGATGATGAAAGAACAAAATCTAAAGATACAAGCTAGTTTAGAGTGGTAAGTCATTCACCAAAATATAATTTTAAGAATCTCTATGAAAATGTTAGAAACAATGCAGATTTGATAGATTTGAAAAAAATGATTTTGGGGAACTTGGTAGAGAAGAACAAAATTTGATTAAGGAATTAATATATGCAATGATGTCTAAATTCAAGAACATTTCACTTGAATTAGATAATACAATGCCCAAGGACTTGTATACTTTTGTTAAAAATAAGTGGCATTATTGTTTAAACTTGGAGAAACAAATCATAAAATGCACACTAGTCTAAGTGATGCCAGAATTGACAAAAGGACAAATTATCAAAGAAAACAAGCAATATGGTGGACTGTTTGCACCCAAATATAGGATATTTAGCATCCTTCAGAACAATATTGAAGATGTTGTCAAGAAATCCACTAAAATGTGAAAATTGATCTATGGGTTGACAACTACCAAAGAAGGAGAAGAAGATCCCTTTGAGGGAAGAAATAATGATGATGATAACAATGATAAGGAGGAAGAAGATACAAAAAAGGATATTACTATGGAGGAGACACAAAATAAAAAGATAAAATGGCTACAAATAAAGAGCAGTAGGAAGAATAGAGTGTGCAAGACACACAAATTCTTAGTATGAGCCCTCCACATGACACACGCATGCCTACAAAAACTATAACTATTAAGGATGTTCATGATAATTTAACTCAGAACATTAATCCTTTAACTTTAGAACATCTAAAGATGATTCTTTACCAATCCACACCACAAGCTAGATTGTGTGAAAATCCAATATTGGTTAGTGTTAATGAAATTCAGAAGGTAGTAGTTGACATTACAAGGGATAAGGTGAACATAGAAGAACCACCTTCTGCCATCCCTTTAGCTATTTGTGCTCAAACTTTAACAAAAACATCAGTAGACACATCCACAAAGGTTGACACAATTGTTAAAGTTGATTTGGTCGAATAGCAACAAACTACAAGAGAAGATGAAAAGGAAACCACAACAGAGAAAACAAGATAGGAAGACACATCTATAGCTACAACACAACCACTAGGTGCAAGTTAGATCATTATAATTGATCATAGCAGATCTAAAGAAAGTAAGGACATACCAAAGGAGAAGGAACAAGAGGCTACTCAAGAATTGGTAACACTACCAACATCTAGAACTCCTACAAAATTCCTTTAAGAGCTGAGCAGATCTTAGCACTAGGCTCAAGTTCCTCCAAGGTTGCTAAGGTAATTTACTATGGAAATGTAACTCTAGATGAAGAAATAGTGATACCTAAGTATGATTATGCAACCATAACATTAGAATAGATAAGCATAATGCAACAAGCCTTGGAAAAGAAGAAAAAATAGCAAATACTAAGAGAGGAGTATAGATAGAGGCAAGCACTACAATAAATCAAAGACATCTTCTTATATGCATTCATCTTGCCAACACTTAAAGAATCAAAACCACTATTGGAACAATTACCAAAAATTGTGGAGCAAGTGAATAGTGAAGACTAGGACACTAGTGCCAAAATTTTGCATTGGTTTGAAAGGAAATTTCAAAGGAAAGTAAATGAAAAGATATCTAGTGACATAGCACTGGCACAAGTTAAGTTGGGTACAAAAATTTAGAAAGTGACAAAGGTATTTGAGAACATATTCTCATTGTACACCAAACTATGTGATCCAACACTCTTCACTCAAGAAACGAGCCATAAAATTTTGAGTCTGGAGAGAAATTTATGAGTCTTAGCCATGCAATTACCTTAGAACCCAACTCAAAGTGAGAAGCATTTTCACTCATTGATTCAATCACAAATTCAACTAGCTATGTTAATAGCAAAAGAGGCTAATATAAGAGCCAAGTTGATTTATATCGAAGCCTCCCTTGCCCCCCATACAGAGATACTTTGCAAAGAACTAGGATATGCAGAAACATTGTTGAAGAAAGATCCTAATCTTTCTACATTAGATGAACTAGTTCACCTTGTAGTAGAGATAGCAATCCAAATAAAGTCATTAGATGTTGCATGTGACAATTGGGATGCTGCTCTAAAAATTATCATGGAGGTCCACAAATCCTTTTTGGATAGATACACCATAAGTGTATAGAACCTTTGACATAAGTGTCAAAAAGGGGGAGATAAATAAGCAAAGGGGGAGATAAAAGGAAAGAGGAAGGGGGAGATATAAGTGAATGAAAAGGGGAGATAAAAAAAAAGGGAAAATAAACTAAAGGGGAAGAAAACAAAATAATAGAAACAGATCATATCAGACAAAGAGTATTAGCACATAGAAGATAGAGAGTGTCAGTTAGTAGAGACAAATATACTCAAAATGGAGAATAGATTTTTGGCATAGAATAGGCACATTAAACTTAGGGGAAGTTATAAATTTTGAGGTACATAGTCTATTACAAAATTTTGAAAATTTTAAGTTTTGTATATAAGCTGAGTTGTGAATATATTATACTTGAGAAGGTTAGATTGATTATGTATAGTTAAGTGTTTTTGACACTCATGTCAAAGGGGGAGATTTTTGATCTCATATCGGTTTTGACAATTGAGTGTTAGCACACTTAAGTCATTTAGTAAGTTCATGTTGAACTAGTAATGCATGCCAAGTATGATATGCAAATACAAGACTGTGCTAAGTTGCAATGAGTGCCAAGTCACTCATCTGCTGAGTCACTCAAGTGTCAAGAAGATAGACCATGCCAAGTACAATATATGCCGAGTTAGATTTAGAATTCTAGTATGTGCTGAGCATCAATAACTTCAAGTGTCGACAAATACAGATTGGACATATTTTTTTGTGATTTCCCAAACAACTATGTAAACCATTTTTCAGCCAACCAAACGATAGAATATGATCCTTTGAAGATAAGGATGAATCTATATATTGATTCCCTATGTAATTACGTGCAACCAATCAAAAAAAGGAAGGATTAAGTGGCAAAAAGGATGAATCTCAGTCATAGATTCATACCTAACCCTAAGTCTTCTAGTCTTCTTAAGGAGGACAAAACCCTAAACTTCATATGAGCATGTAAGGAATTGAAGGAGAAGTATAGAAAAGTTTGCATACAAAAAAAAAGCATTCATGGAGAATTAGAAGTTATAGAGAGTGAATTGCAGAATCAGTTGGAGGATAACAAGAATAGAAGGATACAATATTTGTCACATCATATCAAGAAGGATCAAGAAGAACACTATATAGATTTGATCTTTAATTAGGCAACCAAAGCCAATCACAAGATCTATGTTGAAACATCCTAATAGGTGATTTTAGTTAAATCTCCTAGGTGGAGTAGTCCTAATAGATCATTGTAAATTCTTTAGCAGGGTGACATTCCAAGTGGATGTTTTGAAGTCCTTTAGCCAAGCACACTTCTAATAGGGTGTTGAAATCCTCTAACAAGGTGGGCCTTTCATAAGGAAGATCATGATTTATAGTCAAACCATTGTAACCTTAATTTTCTACTCTTTATTAATCTAGTAGTGAAGAATTGTGGGTGTCATCCCCACCCTAGTTTTATCTTCTCTTTGGAGGGTGTCCAGGTAATCATATCTAGTGTCAAATGTGTGATTTCTTATATCTTTATATAATTTAGATGTATGTGCATTACATGTTATTTCAGTTTATCTATTGAATGTATGAGATGGATGAGTGGTGAAAAGTTTTATGGGTTCATGTTTTAACTTCTGATTCACCCCCCTCCTTGGAAGTTTACCTTTCCTACTTGTAATTCCAACATAGTGATCCCTTTGCTTCTTGAATGCTGATATGGATCTTTCATTCTGCTGACTAGAACTAATGTGAGATCTCTTCTTTAGAATCCTAGTTTTAGTTCTCCTTGTGAGAGATCAAGTTGAAATGCTTGAGTCACCTAATTCTTTATTGGTATGTTCATTATTGCTCAGACTTGCATTCTCAAATGATTTTGGAATCCATTGTTGTGTCATGTGCTTTCTAATTTTATCAACCTTGGTTGTGTTTTCATCTTCAATTCTTCTAGTATTCATGTAGTTCTTGGCAAGATGACCAATTTTTGTACAAATAAAACATCTTTTAGTGGTGTCTCTTGTCCTCATGTGATATTTTACATAATTCATTCCAATGTGTCCAAATTCTCCATAGTAATGGCATTTGCACCAAGTATTACAATCCCAACCAAATATGATGTTTACATTCTATTCTATTAGGTTTGATGTCTTAGTTTTCCGTTCTGAAGGTTTGTGCCCATGCTTCTTACATTTGTGACATTTGCCTTCAAACTTAGGTTTCTCTTTGCATTCATTAGCTCTATGACCATGCTGATTGCAATTGTAGCATTTTCCATTAAATTTAGCTTTCTCATTGCTCCAACATTTGTTTGATGTATGACCTATCTTTTCATAATAATTTCAAGTAGGTCTTTGATTCTTTTGAGCTCCTTGCTTGGATGATTCACCTTCTTCTTTATATCCAATTAGTACTTCCCCTTTTGCTTGTATTGGAGTTTCTCATTTAGTTGATCCATGTCTTCTTGAGATTTCATCATCCTCTCATTGGTTTGCCTTTCAGTGTTTAGATCATTTTGTAATATTTCATTTTCTAATCTTAGATGCATGATTTCTTCATTTGCATTTGTGAGTTGATCAATGAAGTCTACTTGTTGAAAGGATAGATATTTAATCTCATTGTTATTTCCTTCTATTTCTTCTTTCATCTTTTTTTTCTCTTCTGTGACTTCACATAATCTTAGTAATTGAATTTCTTGTTCTGTTTTCAATCTCATAACTTCTTCCTAAAGTGAACCATTGTTTTCTAATAGTTCTTTGATTGTTTCATCTGAATTACTTTCTAAATGTATGTCTTCAATTATTTATTCAATGTACAATTGGTCTTTTAGTTGTAGTGCAATACCTTTTATTCTTTTCAAGGATCGAGAGTTTTGCTCCTTTGCTTTCTTGAGTTGTCCAATAGCCAATTCCAAATCTAGCTTTTCATTGTCAATAGCCTTGTCAAGTCTAAATACCTCCATAGCCTCTGATCTTTGCTCAAGTTGTTAAGTTTTTTTCCTTGAGAACAACAAAGATTTGCTACCAATTGTTTGAAATGTATATGATAGACTAAGGGGGGAGGGGTGAATTAGTAACTAATGATACTTAATCTTTATTTACCAAATAATCCTTCATATGAATTTTGATCATGCATAAGAAATTGAAAGCAATAAAATATTCATAACACTTTGAAAAATGATATGGTGACCTAGAAACCTTCCAAATAGAAAGTAAAACTAGGGTGGAGATGATATGCATAAGCTTTAGTACACTAGTATAAAGTTGGCTTGCTAAGGCTTACAATGATCACTTCTAATGATCTTCCTTGTTAGGAGTAATAAGGACTACTAGATCCACCTTGCAAAAGGATTTACACACATACAATGAAGTATACACTCAATAAAGACATTTACAAAAGATTGTTAATTCTACCTTGTGAAAAGATTTAACTAATCCACCTATTAGGATGAAATAGTGGTTTATCTTTGATCTACAACTTGGTTTATTGAATGAGATTCCTTTGAGTCTAATGATCACCTTCCTATGATAGATAAATATTTTTTGCTCCATATACTACTATAGCCTTTGTATTTTGCACTTCTACTCTTTTTGGCTGGTTACATTCAATACATTCTTCTTATTAAATGTGATACAATACATTACATATATACCAATCCAATTTACAAATGAACAAAGTAAGATATAATACAAGTTTACACAAAATAAAAAAAGTCAACCCAACTACAGGAACTTAGGTTTTGAAGACTAGGTTAGTGAGGTTCTAATAATTGGCATCTACTATCAATTCTTGACATTGTCATACATTCAGTAGATGTAGAAGCTCAGTCCATATTGATCATTTCAAGTAGTCTAATCTTGGTCTACACTAGTGACTTGATGAATACTATGAAACTTGGCATATAAGCTAAATCACTTGATTCATACTCCATAGCTTTGTCAATACTATCACACCAAGCTCGGTATAAATTGAATCACTTGGTTAACAATGAGTGGCTTGGTCAACACTAAATTCACATCATTGCAACTATGAACTTGGTAAGCACTGCACAACTAGGTTTGGAATGAGGAACTACATAAACCTTATGAAGCTTAGTTTACACTATTGATCACTATTATGGTAGAAACTTCTTAGTGCAAACTAAATAATATTCCTTGAACATGGTAGCAACTATAGAACTTGGTAAATTCTAAAATGCTTGGTTAACCATGTTAACTATACAATAAGCTTGGTAGATATTATCTTTCTGAATAATTATGTATCACTAATAACAAACATGATTGTAATGTCAACATAGGGAACCTAAAATCCTAAAGAGTCTTTTAAGACCAGCCCTAATCCTAAATAGTAAGATATTAGACCATAATTGGTGAGATATATTCCTATTTCCAACCTTTTCTTTGATGAGAGTGTATGGTTGTCCCTAGTCATCCCACATATTGCCAAAATTTATCCCTCCTAGACTGGTCATCGCTGAATTCATGTGGTAGTTGTTTATGGTTAATAGAGAGTACTTAGGCCCTAAGGTTAATAGGAGCACATTTTTTTGTAGATATTTTAGGATGGGGGACTTTTCAATTAGAAAAGAGGTGCTCGATCAAATCTACTCTTTCCTCCACCACTTCAATGTGTCAACTGGTACCTATAGGATGTATGATCCTGACAATTGGATGAAGAAAACCCTTAAAGAGATAAGGAATTGTGTGTTGCCTAACACCAAATAGCTACCCCATGAGGATATTATTCCTGATATTGTTTTAGAGTGGGAGGCAATATATAAACTAGCCAAGCTGGATGATTTGTTAAGAGTAGAGAGGGAAATGAAGAGAGTAAATCCCAATTTCATGGGATTTTACATGGATATCCCCTATCCTCATAGGATTAGAAAGATGATCACTAACCACACTAAAATTATGGCCAAAATTCTAGATGAACCTTTGAGAGAGGAGGAGAGGGTATGTATTGATAGCTCTGAGATTGATGTGACTCTAGATGATGAAGAAGAGGAAGATGAGCATGTCGAGGCATCATGGGTCACTAGAGGAAACAAAAGATAAATATTTGTCTATATTCCCATATAAGTTAAATAGAGGACACTACAAATTCTACCAGACAATAGTCAGTACTTTGCTAACTTAAGACAAAGCTACCTACAAGATAAGATCAATGTAGTTGAGAGCACTGATGAGGCTAATTATTGCCTCTATTTCATGATAACTTTAATACTCTATTTTAATACCACTAAGACATTTGTGAGCTTATGTTTTCCTAAACTGATGCTTAAAGTTTAGAATAGAACCATTTAACCTATGGGTAGATAGTATGTCATATTTTGCCAATATTTTTTCATATATATATATATCAATATTTCATATAACCATCAGAATGTGTGTTCTAATATTTGGATTTAATTTGATTATTCTTATTTGCAAATATCTCTACATTATAACTTACTTGTTAGAAAAGGAAGCTAAATATGGCTGAAAGCATTCAAGGAGAATGTTAAAGATGGCCGACGAAATTCAAGGAGAAAACATTAAGGTTCAGCCACGATGGAGTGGAAGAAATTATAATGGTACCTAGAGACACAACCACTACCAAGGAAGAGCTATGAAGGATTGCCATATTTTCTCTGCATTTGCTATTGTGTCAAATTAGTTGTCTAGACTTTATTACTCATACTATTGTCTAACCAATATAATACCTTTTTAGTTGAAGAATTGGACATCCTTTACTACCAAATTACTATGCTAATCTCGATCTAGGAGCGTGAACTTGAGATGATGTCTGCAAAGTGTATGCTCTAGTGTCTACTAAAAGTCACTACTACCTTGAATAAAATAACCATTAAGGAAATCTACTTTATCAAAAAGAAAGACAACTATTGAATGCCTAGAAGGAAACTTCTAATTACTTAACCATACATCTATGTACCTAATGCTACAAGAATAATAACTGGTTCTATTTCCAGTGGCTATAGGAACAATGGTTCTAAACTTAACTTAGAAAACTAAATCTAACTCCTAATACTAAAGTAAACTCTACTTTCCACATGGGCCCCCATAGAAGAATGAAGAAAAGATTAATTTAGATGGAAGTGTAGAAACTTAGTGAACTCATGTATTCATTCAATAGGAAAAGTTACACTTGCTTGGAAAATAGAATGTCTAATAACACTATCAATCTACTTACTAATTGACCTTCTAGATATAGACAAGGTCTTATTTAAAAGGAAGGAAATCATAGATTCCTACAATTATGACTTCCTCATAAAGGATAGTTCATTATAGCTCAAGATTCATGCAAGCATGTATCATAAAACATCAATTATCTTCTTAAATTCTCATAAATATAGAACATAGCGGATGCTAGATCTACTATGTTATCTGACTTTAGTAACTTCCAAGAATCTAGGTAACATATAACAATTCCTTTCATGTCTAACTGATCACCTAGATGCTTGCTTTCCCACTCAGCTGCTTCATCAGGTCCCTCTTATTCTATTGGAATTGGGCCCTATTCTATGCCACCAAATAGGTCCCTTATTATTTCATTAAATAGTCCCCTTATAGTTTTGATGCTAAGTTTATGGTTGTAATAGTGCCATGACATTCCTCCTTTAATACTTGCGATTCCATAGCGCTAGTCCTTTGCTTGAGCTATTTTGACTAATTTTGACTTGGCTTGGATACCTGCAATCATCATTCAATGCACACAAGACTTCCTACAAGAATTTATTTATAGTTATTGATTTATAAAGAAAAAGCATTAATATTCAATTAATAGTCTTTACAATCTCTTTGGCTATAGGAAGATCTACCCATGCCAAACATTCATGAAGGAATATTTTTATCAACAAATGAACCCTTTTTAGATATAATTCTAATTATCATTTCTATGCCATATGTTCATACAAAAGTACAAAATACTATACTTAAAGGATGACAAAGTTCAACATGTTATAAACAAATGTTCATAGAAAGGGTAAAACATACATCTATTTCTTCATGTCATCATTTTTCCCCCCAACCAACCTGATGCTAGTCCCTTTAGCATTTATAAATTTTTTATCCTTATCTACAACCTAAGATTGTTAGTGAGATTGTCACCTAATTCATTAGCCCTATAGTTAAAGTATCCATAATTCTATTTTAACCTTACCCATTTTTTATCTTCAATAGCCATATTATAACTAGCAAAAGAATCACACTTTCTGAGCATAGGATGCAGGAGTATTGGTGGTTGGAAATGAAGAGGAACCCAATAAGTCTTTTGATTTCTACCTAGCATCATATATATGGGCATCCTACTAATAGCCAACTCCAAATTTTGAGGAGAGTGCAATTCCCTTATTTTCAAATCTCCTAACAATCAGACCCATCTTTGAGTAGAAGCTCTTATGGCATCAGGAGCAATTGTGGAACAATGTTATTCTCAATCTAAAAATTCCTATTCTTTGATAGGGTAAAGTTTAGCAGCACCACTTTTATTATTATTAATAGAGAGCCAATCAAAGAACACCCTATGAGTATTTTGTACCTCAGGCTGAATGTACAATGCTTCCAACATTTATTTTTCCCTATAAGGGGTGGCCTAATTCTCTCAACTGGTCTCATTCTACATACATGACATGATCACTTTGAATTGTACATCCCCCACATAATATAATGAATTCCAATCCCTATCATCTGGAATAGCAAGGTTATGGACATATAGCTCAAAGAGGAGATTTTGTAGAGCTATTGGGACTAATTTGAATGCTGTGTAAAAATCATGGGGGGTGTGTAGAGAAGGATTTAACCCCCAGGCAATTTGAGATAATTGAAATTTAATCATTTGCTCCTTTAAGAACAGTGTATAAACTAGAGATGGTGACCTACAACTCATAGGTTTTGGAATAAGCTTTGTCACCTTTGTGACACATTGTTGCAAGACCATGATTTCACTATCTTTTTCTTCAATTTGTTGTGCTTGTTCCTTTATAGTTCTAAGCAATTATTTTCTCTCTAGATCCCAGTTTGCCTTTTCCCATTGAAATTATTGGTATAAACTAAGACTAGCTATTAATGGATTAGAAATGTCTAGTGGTGTGTGGTGACAAACAACAGGGCTATTATTTTCAAAATGGTGATGAGCAATAGGGCTGCCATTTTCAGGGAGGTGATGAACAACAAGATTGTCAACTTTTTTTGAAGGCACATTTTCTGAAGGTATATTTTTTGAGGGCATAATGACCAAAGGATAGGGCACCATAACTAGATTGATTTGAAACATCTCAAAAATTTCTTAAACTATTTCCTATGCAAATGATGGGTGTTCTTGTAGTGGCAAATTTTTGATTTCTTGTGCCTGTTGTTCAAAACTAGACATCATTTTCTCTAAAGAGTCTGAGTCACTATCAACATTAACAAAGCTAACATTAGGGCTATTTGGCCTTGGAGAAGCATTCTCAAGAACATTTCCATGTTTAGGGGTATGAATTACATGCTATGGAGATTGTGCAGGCATATGCATTGGAGTTTCTAAATCAACAAGTGGAATAGAAGAATTAGTATGTAGGCTTGCTCCATATAGTCTGGTAACTCATTGTGGAGTAAAGATTTTTTGTTTGCCCTTATTATCAACAAATTTTCCTCTATTAAGGTTAGATATGGTTTCCTATGGCACTAGAGGTGCTTCCTCTGAACTCTTCCCTGTGGTATCTGTGTCTCATTTTCTCCTTTTAGAGGCTGAAGTCTCTACAAGTGGAGTTCTATTTTCTATAGTCTTGGGTGTGGACACAAAAGCTGAAGCTTCTTGAACTATTTTATATACTACCTTTTTGACTCCTACAATAGTTTTCTCTCTTGTCCCCATTCCTTACCCTTTAGACCCACCTCTTTGGGGTCCTACTATTTTTAGTTTTACAAAATCATCTCATGTCCCTAGATGCTGCCTAGTCAGTTCCCTTTCAATTATGGCTCTTATTAAACAATGGTGGGACACCTACTGGGTTTTACCTTGTTGCACATAGGCAACTTGCCTTTTGACAATATTGTAAAGGAAACTAGGAAGATTTACAGAATAGTCACTATGCCACAAACCACTCAAAATTTTGAAATGAATAGCATGTAAATAGGTATACCACCCTTCACAAGTAAATTACCTTATGATAAACTTAGTAGGTTGAATGAATTGAAGGGGAATAGATAATTTTAATTTACCTTGCTTCTTATTTTCCTCCAACTGAGGGTCTCCATGCACTGTGAATTGTGCCTTTGCAGCTCATGCATCCATATCTTCTATCCATTGTTCCCCATTTGTAGGTAAACCAATAACCTCTTCCACCACCTATTCGATAAATTCTATCTGGACACCCTTGATGGTTGCATATCCATCCCATAGTGTATTATGAAATTGCAATGCAACTTCTTGATAAAATTTCTTGAGGCTGAGGTAGTAAGCCAACCAACCCCACTGTTGAAACAAATTGCATGTTGTTGGGTTTGCTAGTAGGACTTTATGATATGCTAGTTCATGCCATTGCGGTTCTCAACCTATGTTATCCTTTGATGAATGCTATAGCTGATGAGTTCAACTATGGCTGATTGAAATTTTGAACAGAAATAGCTATAGGGATTTCATTTTAAACAATGGCATATTGGGAAAGAGAAACAATTTTGAAGCACTTCCAATTAGGCACTTGAAAACATCACATCCTTTAGTACTTCATCACGACATTTTAATCACCAAAACATAATGAAGATAAAGATCGTGCTTAAAACATACACCATTTTAATGAGGGATTATGTCTTTTGTGAAATCATAATTTAATGGATGGTTTGTTTTTAATTATTTTTTGCAGACTACGGAAGTACAAAGGGCCACCAACTCATCACTGAGGTGACCTTGCCCCCATACATGCCAAATTAAGATCAATTTATGATTTTGATTTTCCCTCCCCCAACTTATCAAAGACTAGGTCCCACCAAAATTTAGAGATTACAAATTCTGAAAATTGAAATAACATACTTTTCTAAACAAATAATAAATTAAATAAATGCAAAGGGGTCAATTGTAACCAACCTGATATGTGATAGGAAGGGTGCTCCAATTAGTACAATACTATATAAATTAATGAAGTGGAGTGGGGATGGAAAGACAAGAAGATGAGATGGAGTGAGGCAGACAAAGAAATAGATTTCACATAAAATGCAAAATTTTATTATGAAGGCCTTGAGATAAATTCAAGGGGCTACATGCATCTAAGTGGAAGACTCAGATAGAGTGGTTGCAGGAAGGGATGTTTCTATTATGTTAAACTATTGAAGAAATTCCTCCCAGGTTACTGGTTTGTGATATATCCTCAAGCGATGTCCATTAACTAGGAGTTTGAATTTGACTGGATCAATTGTTGACAGTTGAACAGCTCCATTGTTAAAAATTGCTACAGTTTCATATGGACCAAGCCATCTAGTCTAAAATCTCCCTTGGTGGTGCTGATATATGGAGTCATACAAGAGTGCCCAATTGCCAACACAAAATTCTCTATCTTTAATGAATCTATCAAGCCATTGCTTCCTCTAACTCTAAATTAGTTATGTGTTGTGAAGGGCTGACTTCCGTCATTCATCCACTTCAATAAGATGCAAAATGTGATCTTGTTGTGCTATAGGAAGAGTAATACCAAGTTCAAAAGCTATTCATAGTGTCTTATGTTCAAATTCAATGGGCATGACAGCTCTCTTCCCATATAGGAGCTCAAAATGCGTAAACCCAGTGGTAGATTTCCATGTTGTTTTGTACACCCATAAGGGTTCAGGAAGTCAAGCCACCCAATATTTTCTATCTAAGGACACTATTTTAGTGAGTATGTTTTCCAATTCTCTATTTTTCACTTCAACCTATCCATTGGCTTGTGGATGATATGGGGAAGATTTACCATGCTGAATTTTGTATTCCTCCATGAGTGTAGCTATCAAATTAGATGTAAATTGAGGACCTTCATTGGATTCTAATTCTCTTGGAACACCAAACCTAGTAAAGATACATTCCTACAAGAATTTTGCAACATTATTATCATGAGGGTGCTTCATTGGTTTCAGTTTTGCCCATTTGGTGACATAATTAGTATAAACCAAGATGTAACTCTTCCCTTTTGAAGGTGGCTCAATAGGGGTAACAAAATCAATCCCCCATTTGTCAAATGGTGCTACCACTATCTGTGGCTACAAGGGCATTTCATCTATTTTCATTGGTTGGCCCATTCTTTGGCACTTGTCACATATTTTAGTATGTTGAGTTGCATCCTTGTGAAGTGTGGGTCAATAATAGCCTATATTTAAGATCTTCAATGTGTCCTCTTGCAAGCTATAGTGCCTGCCCTCATTTATATTTTTCTAGATACATTGTTGCTATCATGGTCAAACTCTATTAGACTAGTTTTATGATGATGGTTAGTAGCATTGTTTTGAGACTATCAGATATTGTTCTATGGATTCAGTTGATATGTGATGAGATTACTTAGACTCCCCATTTCATGTATGCATGATGATTATTACATTATTTCTAGTTACTGATGACTAGTTAGATGGTTTATAATCACATGCATTTTCTTATGGATACTTACCCCATACTTGCATGTGTATGGTGTGTGTGTTTGTTCTCCTTTTCTATGGTGTTTCTGATGTGGATAAGGAAGGGAGTCGTAGTCACCTCCTAGTCAGGATCTACATAGTGCACCACTTCCTGTCATTGCTTGTTTAGCTTAGCATATGTGTATATATATATATATACATATATATATACATATACATATACATATATATATATATATATATACATATGTATATATATGTATATATGTATATATATGTATATGTATATGTATATATATATATACATATACATATACATATATATACATATATATACATATATATACATATGTATATGTATATGTATATATATATATATATATATATGTATATGTATATGTATATGTATATATATATATATGTATATATTGTATGTACATGCATGGATTTTATGCAGGTTGTAGGTACCGGGTATCAGGTTCCCTGAATTGCCAAGATGAGCGTACCCTATTGCACTATCTCAATGGTAAGAGAGGGGAGATAAATTCTCAAGTACAAATCTTAAACACTAAACCATTTGTCCTAGAAAGTTAGGACACGTATCTTAGATGTTTTACCTACCGAACGTGTTAGGTGACGTAATTCATTATTTTAACCCCTTAGACTGATTTTGTATGGATTGTTCTATGATGGGTTTTCATATTTTATTTTGGAGGTCTTTGGTGAATATTCTATTAATTAAGTCTAAAAATTAAAAGATTTAATTAATATTTAATTATTTTAGAAAAATTAATATAATGTTATGATATTTTATATTCTTATTTTCATTAATTAAATGGGAAATTAATTGAGTATAAGAATTAAATAAAAGAAATTAAAATTAATAACAATAAAAATAATAATAAATAATAAATAAATAATAATAATAATGATTAAAGAATTAAAATAAAAGTTATAAGTCTACCTAGGAGTTAGCGCACAAATTAAGCACATGGTGTCTACAACCTTGCGACTCATCTAGAAGGTTGGAAAAAGCTCGTGCTTAGTTGTCAACACTTATCTCATCTTCTAGTTGTTTCTAGAGACATTCTAGGTGCTTCTTAAGAGTTCTTTATATTCAAGCACTCCTAGAAGCACAAGGAGGGTGTTTGGGTGGATCCACGAATGTTGGAGAAGGAAGGAGCTTGCTTTGCAGATTCTAAGGAGAAGTGAATTAGCATCAGTGTCTAGCTAAACACTTGTGATTTTGCATATATTGTTTTTGCTTCTTGCACTTCTTGTCTTCTTTGTGTCTTCTAAATGTTTTCTAAAGATTCCATAATTCAGTTAGATGCATTCTTGTCATGGATATATAAATTCCTATATGAGAAAATCCCACATGCATAGATCTGAGGAATCTATGGGACTAGGGTTTTAGATGCTTATGGACAAACATATTAGAAAGATTAATAGGTAAATCTAGAGAACAATCATTATAAGAAAAAATCTTAATTTATAATATTGGAAAGTCTTTTTTTGTTAAAAATTATGTATGTGTTCGCAGATGTTATTGTAAATGTTTTCTTTTAAAAATATACATATATGTTTACAAATTTGCATATATATATATATATATATATATATATATATATATATATATATATATATATATATATATATATATATATATATATATATATATATATATATATATATATATATATATACATATATATATACATACATATATATACATACATATAGATACATACATATAGATACATATATATGTATATATAATATATATATAGATATATATATGTATATATATGTATGTATCTATATGTATGTATATATATGTATGTATATGTATATACATATATATATATATATATATGTATCTATATATATATATATATACACATATACATATACATATACATATATATATATGTTTATTAAAAAATGATGCTTATAAAAATCATAGTGGAAAAAAATTTATAAAAATTCAAAGCTTGTTTTTGGAAGAACGTTTGATGAAATCGTTTTAATAAAAAAAAATTAAAAATTAAAAATTATATATGTATTGGGGAGGGGCAGGTTTACCCACCCCCTACCCCCACCTTCCTTTATAGCCTAAGGTTGACGGTCGCCCATATTGTTTTCGCAGGCCCTACGACAGGGTGCAGGGCCGCACAACCCTTTTAATGAGCTGACAAGTGATTTAAAATCACTTTAAAAACTTTTTTTTAATTGCCTTCTTTTTTTTATATTGTGTAGTTTAAATTTTATTAAGTGATAATAATATGTTATTTTAAAAAGGTATGATTTAGATAAGTTTTAGATTTATATATAGTTTTAATAATCATTTTTATTAATTAGTATATATATTAATTAACATTAATACATGTTTCAATATTATTTAATATAAATTATTGTTAATGTTCTATAAGTATTGATAAATATGAATTATTAAATGATTAATAATTCATTAATTATTATTAAAGTAAAAGAGATATTAATAAAGTTAGTTAGTTATTAATTAATTTAATTAATTGTAGAATTAATTAAATTTAATTGATAATTAAGTTATGCAATGGAGATTTTTAATTGATATGATTTTAAGGAAATTGTAAACTATTTATTTGAAAGTTGATAATTTTATGTTTTATTCAAAGAGATAAATGGGTCGACTTGTAGATTAAATGAAGAATCTTATACACTTGAAATATACTTGAAATGGAAACTGAAACCTCATATTTGGCATAACCTTGTGATTGCAAAAGCAAACTAAAACATGTGTTTGTATCTTGTTTTCTTTTGTTATCCGTGTTTTGGGTTTTGGGTTGACTAGATTGTTGACCAATTCTGGGATGTCTACCAAAGGCTCGAGGGTTATGATTTGTGATGTCATGATGATATCTTTGATCTCAATCTTTTTAAAAACCCAACCATGGTTATGAGAAGGCTTGCTGATTGATATTGTGTTCAGTCTTCTTGTGTAAGCTGTGATATATGTAACCATTTATGGTTATCAATCAGTTGTATTTGGATTACTTTCCAGTCACTTTGATGGGATTGAATTGTTTATCTGATCTTGATGATGTCATGTTGTGACATGTATTAACTTGACCATTTTGGAGTCTTCGATTAGTATTATTTTCTTGATATGCTTTTTTTGGTTGCTTGTTGAGAACCAATGGATATTGTGATTATCATTGATATCTTTAGCTGCCAATAGAGAACTGTTGTGGTCATGATTATCTATGGATGCTTTTCAGTTGCTCATGGAGATTTGATTTGATGCTCTTATTGTGAATTATCTTTTGTTATTTTTCCAGTCACTTGTATAGGACTGAGGTGATTTTGTGATTTATCATTCCATGAGCCTAGGGTAGGTTATCTACTTGTAGTGTTAGGAAGTGGCTTGCAATGGGGGCTGGGGCCCTAAGTAGCTACCAGGGTAACTCATTGTAAGTTGTTTTAATAAGTGAAAACATTACACCTACTACTGATTTAATGAACCAAATAAGATAATTGCTTGTTCTTGCCCATGCCTCGAGTGCTAGTACAAACTAGGACAAGAGCAGAGAGAATGCTTGGTTGTGACCTTGCATTCCGTAGTATGCCTTGTCAGTACGAGAGGATACTAGTGGCCGCATAGGGATCACTAGGGGGCCATGGTCTATTGAGAGACTACCAAGGTAACTCTAGCATGATCCATACAATGACATTTTTCTTCTTACATAGTAGGTTTCCTACATGTCTTTGTGTGCCTTTGGGATTAGATGTCGGTTTGTGTTGGAACCTTTGAGTTAGTATACTTTTAGGATTCTTGAACTTAGAGAGTATTTGTGCTATGTGATTGATAGCCTATTTAGGACTTGAGATTATCTCCTCAGCATGGTGGGAGTGGACCATTTAGGTTCCACATGGTCAGGTGGTAGTGCTTTTTCACTCTTACCATTTGAGATCCATTTGAGACACCATGGATGAAGTATTCTTTATTGGCACTTATTTTCATGATGGACACGTATCCTTATATTGATGATTAGCATGTGATACATGATGTTGTTTACTTATCTTATGCATATGTTGTAGCGTGTTAGATTTCTTCCTGCATATGATGTAGTATGTTAGATCTCTTCAGTGGTTTGGGATGTTACGCACAAAGGGATGGCTAGGGCCCATGATGGTCTAATGATGCTATTTATGGTTGGGAGGAATCGTGCACTTAGATAATTATGATGTATGTTTATATCTTCTATGATGATGTATCATGTATGGTATTTGGTTTCATTTAATTTATAGCACTTGCATCATGAATTGGAATAGGATGATGTACTTTAATTGACACATGTATATTCTTTTATGTCTTTCATACCCTGTGACATCTACAGTGGATGATTGAGCATTCTAAAATGTAATTTACTAAGGGAAATTTGGCACAAAAGTATATTGTTTAAGAATGTTGGACTTTTCATTATTATTTCATGTGGATGTGGTATTAGATGGAATCAATATTAGTTAATTTAAAATGTGATTCAATGTTAAGGGATCCTTAAGGAATGTAACCTGTTATGTATGTTTATGTATGCTTTTAGTTGAATGTTGTTATTTTTCTACTACTATGTGTATGTTGTGAATAGTTTAACTTTCATGTTTTAAAAAAAATGCTACCAAACTTAGTGAAACTTTAGGTTAATTCTTTTGGATCCCTTGGTGGGGCGTTACACAAGCTAAGTGGCCACTGCAGGGTTCATCATGACAAGCACAAAGGACATCATAAGTCTCATCCTCTCTAAGACATCTTTGTGTCACTTGATCTGGTCCAATATAAAACATGAGCCCAAAAATCCATGAAAAGTTGAAACTCTTCTTAGCCAACAACCATCTTTCCTTTGTAGAAAAATGTGGAGGTGTTTTACTAGTTGTTAGGTAGTTGACAATGTCAGCATACCAAGGGTTTTGTGCTGACAAAAGAAAGAGGTGCTCATTAGGAAAGTTGTCTTCAATGGTTGCATGATCATCAGGTGTTTGAAGATGAGACAAGAAATTAGCTACAATTTTTGCCTTACTTGGTTTGTCAACAATGGTATTGTCAAATTCTTGCATTAGCAGTAACCATTGGGCCAAGCATCGAGAGATTGCCAATTTATTTATAAATATTTGATGGCAGAGTGTTCTGTATGTACAAATATCTAGTAACTTGTAACATAATGTCTAAATTTATTCAAAGCATAAACTATAGAAAGAAATTCTTTCTTGTGATAGTGTAATTATACTTGACTCCTTGCATATTTTTACTGATATAGTAAATCACATGTTCTACTGAATCTATTTTCTGGCCAAGCAATGCTCCAATTGCATGATCTGAGGCATCAACATGTATGTGAAAAGGTAACTCCCGATTTGGTCCTTGGAGAACTGGTGCTATTGAGAGGACTTCCTTAAGCTATAGGAAGGCATTTATGCAATCCAAATTCTAAACAAACTCTGCATCTTTTTGAAGAAAGTTATACAAAGGGGCTACAATTTGATTGAAGTTCTTGATAAAGCACCGATAGTACCTTGCATGTCCTAGAAAACTCCTAACATCTTTCAACTTAGCTAGTACAACCAATGTGTGTATAACCTCTATTTTTGTTGGATATACTTCAATTCCTTTGGTGTAAATAAAGTGCCCCAACACCACACCTTCCTGCATCATCATGAAACACTTTTCACTATTTAAGGATAGGTTGTAGTCTTTAGATCTTTGCAAAACCTTTTCTAAGTTTTCTTTGGCTTTCTCAAAGGTCTGCCCATATGTGGTGAAGTCATCCATGTACACCTCCAATCAGTCTACAGATATATCATAAAAATACTAATAACAGCTCTTTAGAAATTTGTAGGTGCATTGCACAAACCAAATGGTAGGATAGAACAAGAAAATTTTCCCCATGGACATGTGAATGTGGTCTTGTCTTGATCCTCTACTACTATCTGTAATACCCCAAAATTGGCTCATTGCCATCTCAACCAATTTTGGTCTATTTCTGATCAATCCAAAAGTCCTATTCCATTAGGCAAATTCTTATTCGGCTACTTGCTACTTGACCTAATTGTCAGATGTAGAAAACCCTAATCTGCATTCATCATGCTTATTATTTAATTCCTATAGTATTTACTCATATTAGTCACATTAAACCTATAAATTAATATTTAATTTAATTACTAAGTATTTATACTTTAATTAAATTAAATTATATCTTAAGGCTAATGTACTATGGAATTAAATTTATTTAATTTAATAAATGTGCCTATTTTAATTAATTAAATGAATTTATTTAATTAAATGGAATACTTACTTCTAATTAATTAAACAAAGTTATTTAATTAAATCGAAAGCCATTCCTAATTAATTAAATGAAGTTATTTAATTAAATAAGAATGTCTCTAATTAATTAAAGGATTATTTAATTAAATAGAAAAGGTAATTATGAGAGTATATCTCATTTTATTAAATTAAATATCTCACCAAAATCTCTCTTCAGTTCAAAAAGGGAAATTTCCAGTTCACTATTTATCAAAAAGGAATTAAATCAGTTAACTCCTTATTCTACTCAAATTAAATTAGCTAACTCCCTTTAATTTGGGAATCTTCCTTTACGACTAAAATTTACCTTTAATCCTAACTGTTGATTGAAATCGATCTCAACCGTTGATGGATTCCAGGAACGTCTATTTAAGAGACCCTCATCTCTTCATTTTGAGAGAGGATGAATTAGAATTTGCATTGAATTCCTATTGAAATTCATACTCACATTTGCTCACATTTGCTCACATTTTTGCATACATCTTGCATTCTTAGTTTAAATTCATTTAGCTTAATATGCATAGGTTAATCTAGTTTTGTTTCAATTGTTCCTAGATTAGAATGCATTCCTCATTCTAGATTAATCTGCACAATCATATAGATTAATTTCATTTCTTAAATCCTTCATTCTTAGAGGGTCTGGTTTCTTAAACACCTCAAATCTGAGGATATCTAACAAGAAATTCCATTTAGATAGAAGGCAACAAGTGGCCTTGCTGACTAATTTTTGGATGAACAATCCAATGTTCATTCCAGGATAAATCCACAATAAGGACCATGTTGAAGTTTGTGTGTTAGCATAGGCCACATATTCATGCATACATTTCTGGCGCCCATCGTGGGGTAGAGAAAATCAATTTTTCTGGCCTCTTTCTGCATTTTAAAAAAAAAATTTGTTCTTTGTCTATACTGTTTTGTATAGATTCGAGAATCTTCGCATAAGACTGTTCATTTTTGTGTGAGGATCTCGAATCTTTGCACGAAGATTCTTTTCATATCGTGTGAGAAATCACCTGAGTGCACGAAACTTTGTGCGACACCTATTTCTTCGCGCGGGTCATAAAACTTCTTTGCACAATTTGTTAGGAATTTCACATGAGACTCTGCTAACAGATGCTATTTTTTGCATTGATTTTCATGTTTTCTGATTTTTCTGCTAACTGCTCACTGTTTCTAGTTTTTCTGTGTTTTCTAATTTTTTGGACCAGCATAACAACGATTTGTGGGACAATTGGAAAAGCATGATAAAGTTGCTAAAAATAGGTAAAATATCTACTAAGCGCATTGCAAGGATTACCAGGTAATTCTCTTTGACTAATAACACTTCATTTGGACCTAAAATGAACATCTCTCTATCAAGCTCGTGTGTGTTTCCTTCCATGTTCTCATTTTACAACACATGCATAATTTGATACTAGGTTGTGATCTCCATTAGTTTTCATCTAGCAGGCTTAGTTACTAGTGATAGATTTAATTAGCTATCTTGGGTTATTGGACTCGCTAATCTGTCGGCCCCTTGTTTCACCCTATGGTTGCAAGATTAGCACCACGTTAAAGGGGAGGCATCTATAAGAAAGAAGCATTAAATGCTCCACTAGGAAAACCTTTTGTGCTTTCTAGAACTCACTAGTTTCTGAGTTGTGGACTCGTGTTGGCTTGTGTGAGGGGTTAAATGTTCTACATCTTTGGACTTACCTCGCATTAGTTAAAGTGTTAAGTGTACCACCTTGTGCTCTTTGAGTGCTTTTGGATAGATTTTCTTTTGGGAATTAACATTTGTACACACATAGTAATTAGACCCCCATGAACACTATTTGTGAATCTTGAGAGAGTGGGTTCCTAGTGAAACTCCTCTCTAAGATGAATTCCTTGTAGGTGGGGAGGATACTTTGAGCATCTCGTAGATAGATGAATCTTGAACTTGTTGATTGAGACATCCTTTCTCTAGAGAGGTTGATAGATCAATGGGAGTTGATAACATAGATCTTTAAGAGATACTCTTAGTTTAGCATGTCAGACTAATCTATCTGCTTTGATTGGGCTAAAAGTGAAAAGGCGTCAAAACCTTGAATCTAGAAGCTAAGTCCCCTATGGTACACTATTGTGAGTCGGTCACCTTTAGAGAGGGTTACTCGTAGCAAACAATCCATCTATAGGGAAAACTGCATTGACAGAACCTCGAGCAATAATAGCCATTTTTGACGTGGTAGTGACAACCGCTATATAAATGTCTTTGTGGAAGAAATATCCATGGGTGTGGTTCATTGTGGGTTGTCAGATCTCCCCAGTAGCTCTTGAAGATTAAGTTCTCAAACTATTTTGAAACCTCGGTGCGTCAAGATTGGAGGTCACCCCTATGAGCCATAAAAGTTGCAGAGTCAAAACATTACTAAAAAATTTAGAGAGGCCAACTTTTCACTTTCTAGGAATGTGTGCAATGATTGCAAAACTCTTTGAAAACATACAAAAATAGCTCTCCTAAGGATTAGAACAAACTAAGTCACTTGATTGTTCATGGGCAAGGTTACTTTTGCTTTTGCTCATTGTTTTTAAACATGCTTGAAATCACCTTCTTGCTATTCTACATGCCTATTTATTTGCCTAGTTACTGAAATGATCAAAATTTGTCAAAATTGGTTGCTGTTGTAAAACTGGTCTGCCTTCTTACACGAAATCATTTTGGTCTCATGAAAAATCATCTGGTCCTCGTGCGAAATCATTTTATTCTCGCATGAAATTAAACTGTTGTTATGAGTCTTCACGTGGCCCTATGAACTTCTTCACATGAAATTAAATTACTATCACTAACCTTCACGCGAGCCAAAAAACTTCTTCACACGATTTGTGAAACTTCTTTGCACGGCCTGTAAAGGGTTTTCGCGTGAGATCTTATGTCAGCATTACCAATTTGGGTCTATTTTAGCTGTCTACGGCCTGTATGCTATCTTTTTTTGCATTCATTTATCGCTCTCTATCTACAAACAGTCTTGAAATAGTGACACTTTGCTTAGTTGAAGACTTGTGTCTTACACCTTGACTAGTCTCATCTCATAAGTAATTTTTTTGGTCTTTGTCTTAATGCTTGTCATACTTTGTGTCACATTGGTCATAATCTATGGCTATTCTAGCCTTTAAATAACACTATTTGTGCCTTAGTGAAAAACATTCTTACTATGATCTTATCCTTTTTGAGACTAAGTCTTAGTGTAGTCCTTGTCCAAGTTCTAGCTTTTTGTCCTTGTCTATGACTGTCACAACCAGAAGTAGCAACGTGTTTTATCCCTATAACCTTAAACGTGGTCATGCTAGCAGTCATAACTATGATAGAGGTCGCTTACCTTTTGTTACGCAATCTATATCCAATTCGACTAGTGAGGCATCTTCATGATCTCACTCACCTGCTAGGTCATCTCGAGTTCAACAAACATTTTCCAAAAATTTGCAACAAAATAGGAATCCTTTTTACCAAGTGGATATTGAGATAGGTAGAGGTCCTACATTCCCAAACACAATGTATGATCCTTTCTCCAGAGACCCTTTTGAAACACAACATACAGAAACTGAACACATTCCTATAATGACTAATCGTGAACCTGAACATGATAGTCATAGTCAATATCAAGAACCACCTAGGGATGAAAAAGAGAAAGAGAAAGACTATGACACTGATGAGGAACAGGAAGAGGTGGAAATCCTCCCCAAACACATAGAAAAATGTCAAAGAGACAAAAACTTTCAAAAGGTCATGGAAATCCTAATCGACAAAGAGAAAGAAAAATACTTTCTCAAACTTGCCCAAGAGGGAGCAAAGTTACCTTCTCATTTCAATGTAGAAATTGTTGTATTTTGATCTTCCCACCAAAATTCATAATTCATATTGCCCTTCCCACCTTTGAAATGTCCATAGCCAAATACCCATGGAGATATTTAAATACCAAAGTTTTAAGCCTTATGATATATTTTGCGGTCCATAAGTTCTCTATTGTCAGATCTGTAGAGATCAAGGGTAGGCACCATCATTCTATAGAGAAGCTACACGAGATTTATGTTAGCAACATGAAACCCTAATGACACATTGCAATGGTGGGTCCACATCAAGGCGAACATGTTTTGGCGGGCCGAAAAGTTCAAAAGGCAGCAAGGCACCATGGTGCCCAGCCGGCCAGAGGGTGTTTTTATAGTGAGTCCCAGTGTTCGGCGAGCGAGGTTCGTGGCAACGAAAAAGTCACCATGGTGATGGCTTCAGGCAAGTGGTTGGGTCCAATTCTGTACCTCATCTGCCCAGTTGGTGGAGTTTGGTTCCATGATGGTGAATCATTTGAAGACACGTGTAAATTAGAAGACATGTTGTCGTTGGGCACCATGGCGCTATGGGAAGTTGGCCTTGATTTTCCCATAGTGACATAGCACTTGGGTGCCACATATCCACTCAATAAGGTCAAAGCAGTACGGACCCTCTAGGCTGGTGCCTTGTCAGACCAATGATATTTTTGCCAAGGTGGTGCTTTGTTAGGCCAATGGGGAACAACAACATATGTTAGGTCAAAACACAGACAACACATGGGACCAGATCTTCAACGTGGCCAATGTAGTAAAAGGTTAAGTTCTTGACCATCAAATCAAGGCAGATTAATGGGAGGCACCATCTTGCTATGGTGAAGTTGTGTGATCTTTACCATAGTGACATAGTGCCCTTTCGCCACGTGTCAGTGGGGCTAGGTCTCGCCAAGGTGTGGTCGCTGAGGTGATGCCAGGTGTGTTGATAGCATTTTGCGAGCCCAGAGGTTAAAAAAATAAACATGAAACATGACGAGTCTTCACAATCGTCAGATCAGGGCAAATCAACGGAAGGTGCTATCTCACTATGGTGAAGTTGTGCGATCTTTACCATAGTTACATACCATCTTGCTGACACATGTCTCGTTGGCAGACCAAGGTTGACAGTTAATGGCTGGCAGTCAGAGCAATCATCACAGTCAACATGGCAGCTATTTTTGATGTTACGACTAGATGGCGAAAAGGTGGCGTAGTCAAGTTGGTGACCACCATGGTTAGAGATAACAATGGGGCGCTATGTCACTATAATGACCCTCAAGGCATGGTGCCCATAGTGACATAGTGCTCGGTCCAACATAAGGAATGGTCAACGCGTGGAACCTTGAGGAGGTGGCAAAATAAAGAGAGACAATTGGCCTGCGTGGCCTAGTTGGCACATAAGGAACTATTTGACTTGCTTTGACCTCACAGATTTATGAGCTAGAAACAATAAATCAGGTTTTTTTCCGCAAGATATTGATCTTGTGATCAATGCCACCAACTCAGAAGTGAATGAAAAGTGCAAGGACATTCTACCACCATTACAGATCTATCTACTATGTCAGGGGATGTTTTCTGGTGCCGTTCTATCTTCTCCAGGCTCTTTCTCAGAGGAATATCATATTTTTGGTACCCAAAACCATGTTCAAACTAGATCTTTGATTGGATTTTTTAGGGTGAGAAGTTAATGTTAGTAGGTGAGAAGTAAATGTAATGCAAAAAAAAAAAGATCTCAGTTATGCTTGAACTATAAAGGCAGATTTTGTAGTTTTTGTAAGGAGGACCTTCTCTCTGATTTTCCTTTGCTATTGCTCTACGATTCTAGTGTAAAATTCCCCTATGCCTCTGAACTGTATGATTCTCCACTAATCTCCTTCAGCTAGTGGTATTAAAAGTGCAAGAATTCTTTACCTATGCCATTGCTTTGTGGAAATCTGTAATCTGCATGACTGTATTTCTGCTGGCCTGTGAATGATATATAAGTGAACTTATTCCTTGTGTCATTCATCTTGGTTTTCTGATCTGTATGTGGTTATTTGATTAAAGCAAGTCTGGATGTGTATATCCTTAGTTTCATTCTGGTTCAGTAGCGCATGTATGGGCAGAGAATTGGTCTGAACACTCTATTTTGGTGTATCACCTCCTTAGATTAGACTAGGTAGATTTTCCTTCATTCTCTTCTTCTCCCTTTTGCTCTCTAAGAAGTAGATAGGTGCGCCCTGATAGTAAGAGGAAGCTGGCCTTCTCTGGAGACTCAACCTTGCTGTTCAAGTCCCACAGCTTGGAGGTTGTTTCCATGTTTCACTAGGTTGTCCTCACGCATAGGCCTTGGACAAGGGTGCAAACCTAAGTGACAACAGTTTTTGGCATGCCAGGTGGGACTATTTTCAAACAAGGTTTAAAGTCTACTGGTGTCAAGAAGAAAGAGTTTCAGAGATTAATGCTGAAGAGGTAGTGCTAGCTTTAGTATTCAAGCCTTCAAGAGGCTGATTCTTCAAAGTACTTGGTGACTCAGAACATCAATAAATTTGGTTCCAAGCCAAAGTTGCAGTGATTCATGCCCAGAGCTGAAACAAGGGCGTCTTCTAAAGGTAAATTTCAATATCAAGAGCTTTCTATTTCAAATCCTAGAGGAAGGAGGACTAGAACTTCATTATCACCAGTTAAGGGTGTAATAATAGTTAATATACCTGTAAGATCTGTCTCTACTCCTCCTACTATTTGAACTCAGCCTAGATTTCCATCAACACTCATCAATAGAACACTTGTTTACATGGCACAACCAAGAGTTCATGCTTTTGCCACCTTTAATGGTGGAAGTCCTCTATTGTTAGCCCAAAGACATGATATGCCAGTATCTGCACTAAAAAGTATACCTGATTTTACTGGTGAAACTTCCATCTCCCCTTTAGAGCATATCCAAGAAGTAGCAAACGTTTGTAATATTCATGGTATCATAGAGGATGACATTGTTGTCAGACTTTTAGCCTCATCTTTAAAAGGAAAAGCATTACAGTGGTATAGAGGCTTAGCTCATGGTTCCATAACTGATTGGGATGGACTAGGAGCAAGATTATGCAAACATTTTGAGGATAGAAGTGACCATTTCTCACTTTTAGAGCAGCTGACTACTATAAAAAGAGCCCCCCATGAATTTATGACTGATTTTAATTATAGATTTCAGAAGACATGGGATAGAATATCTACTTTGGTAAAACCCACCCCTGGTAATGCCTTCTTGCATTACCTTAGAGCTTTTAATAGTGATATTACCACTACAATCAAAACTATGGGAGGAGATACCTTGCCTAATGCCTATGAGATAGCCATAAAAGCTAAGAACATCCTAATACAAGGAGGAAAGTTGGCTCTGAGGCCCCCTATGCCTTTCTTTCTTAATGTTCCCAACCACCAACTGGCAATGGCCCCTCTTCCTACAACCTCTACATCACAAGCCCTTACTCCAATTCCCCAAGCTTCCACATCCTCAAATGGGATAGATGAACTCAAAGATATGCTCCAACGTCTAGTGCTGAATACAGATAAGAGAGAGAGGACCCTGGATAAAAAATTGCAAGAGCAGGGGAGAGAGTTGAAAGACCAAGGAAAGAGATTAGAGGATAGTTTTTTTATGATACAAAAAATGAGTAACAAGGTGGTGGCCTTAGAAAAGCAGAAAGCTCAAGGTGGCAAACCTCCCCAATTGCAATATCAAGCTCCAAATGGTGGTAGGCCTCCTAATTAGTGGAATAGCTCTTTTCATCAGGGTAGGCAAAATAGTCATGCTTCTGCTTCAAGCTCAAATCAGAACAAAGCTATAGTCCCTCAAAATAACTTGGCCCAAGATCAAGATTTCTTTCCTTCTTGCAACTATTCTTATGCCTATTGCATGTGCCAAAAGGTAGAATCTTATTTGGCCCTAACTCTCCAAGAACCTACAACAAAGCAATCATACAAGGAGGATCATTCCAAGGAGGCCTCATATATTCAAGGATATGATGATTGCTCTTTCATGAATCATCAGATTGGGGAGCATTGTAATGTAAACCAGGATTTTGTTGCTCATAACACAAGAAGTAAGAAGAGAGCTATGGAACATGCTGCCCCTCCTTCTCCTAAGCAGGCCTCAACTTCAAGTGCTGCACCTCATGCACATGTAGCAAATGAACAAACAAGTACTTCACAGCAAAAGCAAGACTCTAGAGAAAAGGATGCAAGTGATCCTTATGTTGCCCCATCTCAACCTCTTATAAGTGCAACTCCAAAAGTTTCTACCAAAGTTTCTAATACACCATTCAGTGTTGTAGAGAAAATGAAGAAGACAAATGTGAACATTTCTATGTGGGATGTTGTTGCTACCATACCAATGCAGAAGAGGATGCTACAACAAGAATTAGAGAAGATTGAATCCAAGGATCAGCCATCTACCATGGAGAGTGCCACAAGTCTAGTACAACCAGTAGGGGATGTGGAGACAAATAAAAAAGGTTAAACCTCCTCCATTCTATGTTTCTCTGATTATAGGGGGCAAATTAGTCCACAATTGCATGATAGATTCAGGGGCTAGTAGCTCAGTAATGCCTAGGTGTGTTGCTGATGCTTTAGTAATGAAATATGAGCCCATTGTTAGGGATGTGTTACAATTAGATGGTAGTACTGTCAAAACTGTAGGTATCCTTAGGAATGTGGAGATGGCCCTACATGCATGCCCTAGTTGCACTATGATTCAAGACATATCTATTGCTGAAGTCAAGCCCCATTTTGCTATCTATCTTTCAAGAGACTTCACTGCTCAAATTGGTGGATTCATATCTACTGATTGGTCATATATGACATTTAAGACCAGATATGGAGCCAATGCCTCAATTAGAGTAGAACCTCAAGCCCTTCATCACACTGAATCTTACACCCCCAATCCCATCAACATGAATTGCCCTATTCTAGAGATGGATGAAAATGACATAGTAAATGAGCCTACCACTTCCATAGTAGAGATTCCTGATCTCTTCTTGGATGAATGGGCTAGGACATATCAGTTTCAACCTATGTAAGAAACTCTTGAGACAGGCCTTAGTACATATTGCATAATAGAGAAAGATACTCAAGTTCCTGATCTAATTAGGACTAATGAGGATATAAGTGGAACATGGAGTATTTACTTTGATGGCTCAAGGAATAGAAATGGATTAGGGGTTGGTGTTATGTTGATCTCTCCTGCACAAATAAGATACTACTTCTCCTTTAGGCTCCAATTTAGTTGCACCAATAATGTGGCCGAGTATGAATCTTTGATTCAAGGTCTCTTACTTGCCCAAAAGAGAGGAATTCAAGCCTTGAGAGTATATGGGGATAGTGAGTTGGTAGTTAACCAAGTGAGAAACTAGAATATCACCAAAAATTTCCTACTCAAGTCTTACAAACACAGAGTCTGGGATTTGCTTGAGGGCTTCAACGCATTCCTAGGAAAGAAAATAAACATGTTGATAGACTTGCAGCAATAGGCGCATCTTATGATGTACCAGGGAATCTTGAGGAAGAAAAGAAGAAACAAATAAAGCTGGTAGTGAGGCCTGCCATCCCTAAAAATGACACTCATTGGTAGGTGTTTGATTCTGATGAGCAAATTGTGAGTTTCCTGCAGAATGAGGTAGAATTCTCAGATAGAAACCAGTCAAGACTGTAAGATCAGTATGGTGACCAGATCATTCATCTCAGTGCTAACAAGTTGCCTAGGGGTCTCATTACCTTGGAGAGTTTCTTTAATCCTGATGATCCAACAAGAGGCAAAGGAATGAATCTAGCTGTAGAAAAGGATGATTATGCCCCAGTTACAATTGCTGATGGAAAATTTCTGAGTATGGGGAAGGTATGTTCCAAAACTGAGCAAGAAAACTTCATTCATCTATGTCAAGAATTTAATGATGTATTTTCTTGGACATATGATGAATTAAAAGGGTTTGACCCTAGTTTGTTTCAACATACCATAGATTTAGTTGATAAGGCCAAGCCGGTAAGGCAAAAATAGAGGCCAGTGAATCCTAAGATTGAGCCTCTAATGAGAAAAGAACTATCCAAGTTGATAGAGGCTAATATAATATTTCCTATCAAACACTCATCATGGGTAGCTAACCTTGTCCCTGTAAGGAAGAAGAATGGATAAATCAGATTGTGTGTGGACTTTAGGGATCTTAATCAGGCTTCTCTTAAAGATCACCATCCTCTCCCTTCCATGGAGAAAATCCTGTCTAGAGTCAGTGGGTCAAGGAGGTTCTCTTTTCTTGATGGATTCTCTAGTTATAACCAAGTGTTGGTTAAAGAATCTGATAGACATAAAACAACATTTACTACTAAATGGGGCACTTATGCTTATTACAAGATGCCATTTGGACTAACAAATGCAGGAGCCACATTTTAGAAGGTAATGGAGATGGCCTTCAAAAAATTAATTGACAAGTTTGTCCTAGTATACCTTGATGATATAACTATATATTCAAAAAATATAGAAGATCATTTTGATCATCTAAGACAGGTAATTCTAAGATGTAGAGAGTTTGGGGTTTCCATTAACCCAGCCAAGTGTGTCTTTGCTACAAGCCAAGGAAAATTATTGGGACACATTGTATCTAAGGATGGGCTGACCATTGATCCAGAAAGAACAAAGGAAATACTTGCCCTTCCTCTTCCTAAACACAAGAAGGGGCTGCAAAGTTTCCTTGGTAGAATAATTTTTTTAAGAAGGTTTATTCCTAATCTTGCTACCATGGTGAAACCTCTTACAGCTATGCTCAAGAAAGGTATGGTCTTCTCATGGACCAAGGAAGGGAAGGAGAGTTTTGAAGAGATCAAGACAGCCATAGCCTCAGCCCCTACTCTCGTGAACCCAAATTTTGAAAAAGATTTCATCCTCTACACTCTAGGTGGTGAGTCAAGTATCTCTACTGTCTTGACTCAAACAAATGATGAGGATGAAGAGAAACCCATAGCCTTCTTTAGTGAAGGGCTCAAGGAATATGAAGATAAGTATAGCTTTGTTGAGAAGCAGGCCCTTGCATTCATCAGAACCTTGAAGAAATTCAAGCACCTCTTGTCCCACAATAGGATCCATTTGTTGGTGCCCCATGCCAGTGTAAAGGATTTCATATTAAGCAAGGATATTAGTGAAAAAAGAGCTGGATGGATCACTAAGGTAATGGAGTATGATGTTGATATTTAGATTACCAAGCTAGTAAGAGGGAGATGATTGTGCAAAGAAATGTTATCAGGCCAGGATTCTGATGAAGAGACTGTTATGGTAATAACAGAGCAGCAAGAGGTAAGAAATTTTAATGGCCCAAGGAGCTGGATAAATGACATGAAGAACTTCTTATCAGGGAATGGATACCCTCAGGGATTGGATAGAACTAAAAGGAGACAATATAGACTGCATTCCATTCCCTATGTTGTGATTGATGGTATCCAATTCAGGAGGGATTTTAATGGGACCCTGCTGAGATGCATTGAAGAGGATCAGGCTGAGAGGATGATTAAGGAACTTCATGATGGCCTTGATGGTGGCCATTTCTCTGCAAGAACAACCGCCATGAAGATCATGAGGGCTGGTTATTATTGGCCATCTCTATTCCATGATTGTTATGGATATGTAAGAAAATGTGAGAAGTGTGCTTTCTTCTCAGGCAAACAGAGGCTTGCAGCTCTCCCCCTTCATCCTATTCAGGTGGATCAACCCTTTACCCAATGGGGATTGGATATTATAGGCCCCATTAGTCCTCCATCTAGTGCAGGTCATAAATGGATTTTGGCTGCTACTGATTATTTTACTAGATGGACAGAGGGAGTTGCCTTGAAGGATGCCACAGAACCACCAGTTGTTGAATTCCTTGATGGAATTGTATCTAGGTTTGGTGCTCCTTCTACTATCATCTCGAACAATGCTAAGTCTTTTGTTAGAACCTAGATTTGTGAATGGACAATGAATCACAATATCTACCTGAGCACATCATCAAATTACTATCTCCAGGGTAATGGTTTGGCTGAGTCTTCCAACAAGAATCTGATCAGAATCATGAAGAGGACAATAGAAGACAATCAGAGGGTCTGGCATAAGAAATTGAGGACTGCTCTATGGGTTGATAGGATAACACCCAAGAGATATGTTGGGAATTCACCTTTTGCACTAGTATATGGTAGGGAGGCCAGACTCCAAATTTCATTGGAATTCCCATCCTTGGAGTTGGCTCATTAGTTGGAATTGATTGAATATAATGCCATGTCAGTAAGAATGGAAGAGCTGATTGAACTAGAAGGAAATTGAAATAAAGCTATGCAAACCCTAGAGATACATCAGTAGCAGGTGAAGAGGAATTTTGATAAGAATGCTAGGGTTAGGACCTTCAGAGAAGGAGATTTAGTCCTCAAATGGGATTCAGATAGAGCAAAACCAGGAAGACATTCCAAGTTTGACCCACTATGGAGTGGCCCCTATCTGATTGACAATTGCGAGCAGACTAATGCATTTTAGCTAAGCCAGCCCAATGGAGAGATTTTGCCCATTTCATTCAATGGGATCTATCTGAAGCCCTATTTCTAAAAATTTGGGAATCCATATACATAAGTAAGTTTAGTTTCTTTTTTGTTGTTTCCTGCTTTTCAAGAAGTGGGTGGGCATAGCCGTCTCCTTGTGAGGTAGCAGATTTTGAGGTGTCTCAGGTTGCAGAGGAAGTTTTGTTTTTTTGTTTCCAGTTGCAGTTGCAGAGCTAGGGTTTTCAATGTTTTGATCTCCTTACAAAAGGGTTAGGGTTTTGAAGTTCTTAGATTCATACCTTTTTGACTCCATGACCCAATGGATTGTTTACAGGCACTAGTCATGCAACGAGCAGGCTCATGCCCCTTGTGAGTCACCAGAAATGTTGTATTTTGATCTTCTCGCCAAAATTCATAATTCATATTGCCCTTCCCAGCTTTGAAATTTCCATAGCCAAATACTCGTGGAGATATTTAAATACCGAAGTTTTAAGCCTTATGATATATTTCAGGGTCCGCAAGTTCTCTATCATCAGATCTGCAGAGATCAAGGGCAAGTGTCATCATGCTATGGAGAAGCTGCACAAGATTTACATTAGCGACATGATGCCCTGATGACATGTTGCAATGGTGGGTCCACATCCGGGTGAACATGTTTTGGGGGGCCGAAAAGTTCAAAAGGTGGCAAGGTGCCATGGTGCCAATGAAAAACTCATGAGTTTTCCATTAGCGACATAGCGCTCAATCAGTCAGAGTGTGTTTCTACGGTGAGTCCCAGTGTTCGGCAGGTGAGGTTCGTGGCAACAGAAAAGTCATCACGGCGAGGGCTTCAAGCAAGTGGTTGGGTCCCATTCTGTACTTGATCTGCCCAGTTGGTGGAGTCTAATGCCATGATGGTGAATCATTTGAAGACATGTGAAAATCAAAAGAAATGTCATCGTTGGGCATCATGGTGCTATGGGAAGTTGGCCTCGATTTTCCCATAGCGACATAGCGTCTGGGCGCAACGTGTCCATTTAGTAAGGTCAAAGTAGTACGAACCCTCCAGGTTGGTGCCTTGTCAGACCAATGATATTTCTGCCAAGGTGGTGCTTCGTTAGGTGAATGGGGAACAACCACATATGTCAGGTCAGAACATAGACAGCACGTGGGACCAGATCTTCAACGCAGCCAGTGCAGTAAAAGGTTAAGTTCTTGACCGTCAGATCAAGGTAGATCAATGGGAGGTGCCATCTCACTATGGTCAAGTTGTGTGATCTTTACCATAGAGACATGGCGCCCTTTTGCCATGTGTCAGTGGGGCAAGGTCTTGCCAAGGTGTGGTTGCTAAGGTGATGCCAGGTGTGCTGACAGCATTTTGCGGGCCCAGAGGTTTAAAAAAATGCATGGAACATGATGAGTCTTCACAATCATCAGATCAGGGCAGATCAACAGAAGGCGCTGTCTCGCTATGGTGAAGTTGTGCGATCTTTACCATAGCAACATAGCATCTTGCTGACACGTGTCTTGTTGGAAAACTAGGGTTAACGGTTAACGGCTGGTAGTCAGAGCAATTGTCGCAGTCAACGTGGCAGTTAGTTTAGATGTTACGACTAGATGGCGGAAAGGTGGCGTAGTCAGGTTGGTGACCACCACGATTAGAGATAACAGTGGGGTGCTATGTCGCTATAATGACCCTCAGGGCATGGTGCCCATAGTGACATAGCACCCAATCCAACATAAGGAATGGTCAGTGCATGGAACCTTGAGGAGGTGGAAAAATAAAGAGAGACGATTGGCCCATGTGGCCTAGTTGGCACATAAGGAACTGTTTGACTTGCTTTGACCTCATGGATTCATGAGCCAAAAATAATGAATCAGGTTTTTTGCCACAAGATTTCGATCTTGTGAACAATTCCACTGACTCAGAAGTGAATGCAAAGTGCAAGGACATTCTACCACCATTATAGATCTATCTACTATGTCAGGGGATGTTTTCTAGCATTGTTCTATCTTCTCCAGGCTCTTTCTTAGAGGAATATCAGATTTTTGCTAACCAAAACCATGTTTGAACCAGATCTTTGATTGGATTTTTAGGGTGAGAAGTTAATGCCAGTAGGTGAGACATAAATATAATGCAAAAAAAAATGATCTCAGTTATGCCTGAACTATAAAGGCAGATTTTGTAGTTTTTGTAAGGAGGACCTTCTCTCTGATTTTCCTCTTCTATTGCTCTATGATTCTAGTGTAAAATTCCCCTGTTCCTCTGAACTATCTGATTCTCCACTTATCTCCTTCAGCCAGTGGTATTAAAAGTGCAAGAATTCTTTGCCTGTTTCATTGCTTTGTGGAAATTTGTAATCTGCATGACTGTATTTCCGCTGGCCTGTGAATGATATATAAGTGAACTTCTTTCTTGTGTCATTCATCTTGGTTTTCTGATCTGTATGTGGTTATTTGATTAAAGCAAGTCTGGATGTGTATATCCTTAGTTTCATTCTGGTTTAGTAGCGCATGTATGGGTAGAGAATTGGTCCGAACACTCTATTTTGGTGTATCACCTCCTTAGATTAGACTAGGTAGATTTTCCTTCGTGCTCTTCTTCTCTATTTTCCTCTCCAAGAAGTAGATATGTGTGCCCTGATAGTAAGAGGAAGCCGGCCTTCTCCAAAGACTCAACCTCGCAGTTCAAGTCCCACAGCTTGGAGGTTGTTTCCATGTTTCACTAGGTTGTCCTCATGCATAGGCCTTGGACAAGGGTGCAAACCTAGGTGACAACAGAAACCATTGTCAAAACTAAACAAGAAACTAAGACTTCCAAACTCCAAAAACAATTGAAAATTATGCAAGACCAATTGGCTCAAATGATGCAAGAGAAAGAGAAACCCACAAAGACATACACATTGTATGCTCTTTATTCATTTCTATTTGACAAAATTATAAACATGCCACCTTTCCCATGAGGCGTAGAACTACCCAGATATGACAAGTACTTTGGTATTATTGATCCCCAAGATCACTTGTGGAAATTTGGTGCTCTATCTATGTAGTTTATACACAATCAAACATATCTCATGTGTTTATTCCCCAGAAGCCTAGGTGGTCAGGCTTTAGGGTGGTTCTCACATTTACCTCCTAGTATCAAGACGTTTGAGGAAATTGCCAATTCATTTGTTTGGCAATATTCTCATAACATTCAACATCATATAAATATTTGAGATCTATGCAACCTTAAATAGAAGGTTGGTGAGCGTTTTCTCACTTTCCTCCAATGGTGGAGACATCTATACACTAAGTATTCCCGTAAAATCCTAGAAATGGAGAAGCTTGATATTTTCACTGATAACCTCTTACCTGATTTTGGGTATAGAGTCCAACTACAAGGTCCATGTACCTTTGAAGATATGGTTACACAAGCTATCTCTATCGAATAATTTATGGTCAAGAAAGGTGAGCTTACTCTTCAGAGAGACACAAAACAAGGTTCCACTTCCAATAGGGATAAAACCAAACATGTCAACAAGAACCAAAAATTGTACATGATGGGGTTGTTGACAATGTCACACCCAAACTTGCTAAAATGGCATTTAATCTCATAGATTGCCTCAAAGTGGCCAAAAATGTTGAAAAGCCTCCTCTTGACAATAAGATGTCTGGGAACAAACTGAGGAACTTATGGACAACACGACCCAAGTGAGAGTATACGCCTTTGGGAGAATGTTTGGACGTGGTTTAAAAATCATTGCTACAACACAAGCTTATCTCACCAATGGATAACTCTCATCCCTATGATCCACAACCACATCCACCATGGTAGAATGAGACCTCATTTTGTGAGTATCACAAAAACAAGGGACACAAAACTAGCAACTGTATAAACTTGCATCATAAAGTCTAGGACATGATTGATGCTGGTGATCTTGTGGTAGATGGACATAACAAAAACTCGTACCACAAGGCATTCAAAGAGCCTTTCCCAGCTTATGAAAAAGGAGAGACTTCGAAACTAGAACCCTACAATAAGGTCAACTATACATATTCCAATGATGACAATGTCATTCACATGGTTGAACCTGTAGATTCTAAATATTGCAAAATTATTACCATAAAGGGGAAGCAAGATAATGACAAACCCAAGATACCATTTTTCTTGAGAGGCCTTACTTCCAATAAGATGGATAATGCGTCTTCACAACACTGTGCTAATGCTATTACTCGCTCTCATGCAAAGTTGGTGCTTAAAGGCCCTGCACCTCCTACTTCAAATCTTGAACAACACAAAGACAAAGCCCTTGCTGGTCCATCCGGTAAAGGTACAAAACACACAACGAACTTGATTGCAACCAGTTATAGTGTTCTTGATTAGTTGAAACGAACTAATGCTCAAATTTCCATCTTTGAGCTGCTTAAAATCTTGCCTGCTCATAGGAAAATTCTAGACAAAGCCCTCACTGAGGCAAACATTCCTCAAGATCTTGACCTTGAGCGATTTCAATCCATGGTAGGTCACCTGACCTCATCTTATCTTATGACCTTCTCTGAGGAGAATGAAAACTCACTGAATCACCCACACAATTAGCCTCTACACATTGAGGTTATGATCCACCAGAAACGTGTTCATCGGGTACTCATTGACAATGTCACTGGTCTAAATATTGTCTCTGCTGCTTTGCTTAGACAATTGGATTATTTTGAGGACTTTGTTGATCCTCAATGAAAGCTCACTATTAAAGCATATGATGAAGTGGAATGAAAGTCACTAGGTCTTGTGATTTTACCAATTCGCGTTGGTCCTGTCGAAAGGGATGTCACCTGTCAGGTGCTTGACATTCCCTTAGCCTAAAACATTTTGTTAGGATGGCCATGGATACAAGAGATGCGCACTATGCCATCCACATACCACCAATATATCAAATTCCCATTTCATGGTTTCGAAGTCACTATTCCTGCCACTACTATCTACACCTGCAATATGCTCAAAGTTGCTAAAACTTTCATCCCTGCTAACTGTGAGCCTACTAATTGTCATGACAATAAGCTAAAACAAATTGAGCAGTCATTCAAATTGAAAGAAACTAGTATGGGAGAGTACCATATTGAACCAGTGCTATCATTAACATCTCTCCCAGAGTCCCCTCGACATTTTGGGAGACCCTTGGAGGCAAAGAAGTCGTTTGTGCTAACACCTCAGACCAAGTATAATGATGCTTTCGTTAAGGCTATAGTTCCCTTAGAAGATGAAAGTGAAAATAGAGCCATTGCTACATGGCTTTACAAAGAAGAGGCTCCAGTGGACCTAATAGAACAAGCTCGAGAAATCACTCCTAGGAAATATGGACCTGGTCTTAGGCTTATGAAGCATTTTGGTTACAAGGGAACTTGCCATATTGGGTGCAATAACAATGGCCTAATTCATCCTATCAAACCAAAAGCTTGAAGAAATAGTGATACAACTAGCTTAGGGTTTAAGAAGTTCCCTTTCCATTTGGGATCAAATCAATTCATCCCCATACCTAAGAGTTCTTCTAAAAATGAGTCACAAGCTGGGTCAGATACTCAAGAGGAAGAATTTGATGATGAGGATTCCTACCCTCATCCTATTCCTTATGATCTCGCTAACTTATTTGCTAAGCCAGATGACTTTGTGCCACGTGTTAGCACTATGGATGATACTAGTGATTCTTCTGAGGACAATACTAAGCAACTCAAATATCATTCAGAAAAGGGAGAATCTAGTTAGTCATGTCATATTGAGTATTTGTGTAAGAATCTAGAGGCTGAAGGAAAGTATGTCCCTATCACTGTTGGGGAGTTCTATAGTCTCTCACGATGTAGCACCGACTCTCATGAATATGAGTTTGATAATCTTTCAGAAGCTACTACTGATAAAGACATTGACCAAATGCATGTCTATGAAAATTGAATCAAAGTGGGTGAAATGTCTAGGGTTAGGTCACAGAGGTCTGATCCAACTAGTGTCCTAGAGTTGTCAATTCTTGATGTTAGTATTCTGAGGCATTTGAATACACCTGTGCATGAGGTCACCGTAGGTCTCAAATTGTTGGTCCATGTACTTTATGACTATATAGTGAATGCAATTGAACCAGCCACTACTCTCTCACTCGCACATCCTGAGCTTATAGACTGGAACCCCAATGCATCTAATGAAGTCCCCATGTTCCAGAATGACTATGCTCTCACCTGTTACCTAAACACTATTGAACCTGCAACGTCTTCCACCAATGAGTAGAGTATCAACATGACTGATGCCAACATCAAATATCTCAGTCACATAATTAAAAAGAAAAAATGCAAGAGGTCTGATGGTGAAAACCACATTGTGGTAGTGTCGAATCCCAAAAAAGTAAAAACAAAAGATGTATCCAAGGATGAAAATCTGTCTAAGGCACCCACAGATGAGATATTTGATGTCCTTCCTAGTCACTTTCAGGAGAGATCATTAGTATTAATAGAATCAATGCAGCCAATTAACCTGGGCACAGAACAACATCCTCATGTGATACATCTAGCGCAATCATTGTCACCTAAAGAGAAGGAAAAATTTATTTCCTTTTTCAAGGAAAAGAAAATAAATTTTTCCTAGACATATTTTGACATGCTATGATTGGATCCTAATCTTATCATGCATCACTTGTCCATAGCACTAGGCATCAAACCGGTTAAATAGAAGCTTTAGAAAATGCACCCTCACATTGCATTGCTCATCAAAGTTGAATTGGAGAAACTTCTAAAGGCTGGTTTCATCCATGCAATTGATTATGCTGAATGGATATCCAATATTGTTCCTATTTCCAAGCACAATAAATCTATCAGAGTTTGTATAGACTTCCATGATCTTAACTTGGCATGTCCTAAAGATGACTTTCTGCTCCCTAATATTGATATGATCATAGACATGATGGCTGGCTATGAGATGTACTCACTTATGGATAGTTTTTCTAGATACAATCAAATAAAAATTGCGCCTGAAGATTAGGAGAAAATGGCTTTCACATGTGCATGGGGAACCTTTTGTTGGAATGTGACACCATTTGGTTTAAAGAATGCTAGTGCTACATATCAGTGGGCTGTTACTACAATTTTCCATGATATGATGCATAGAACCATGGAGGACTACATCGATGACACCCTAGTCAAAAGCACTAAACGCAATACTCATCTACAAGATTTGGCACCCATACTAGATCATATGGAAAAATTCAGTCTTCAGCTCAATCCTAAGAAATGTGCATTTGGTGTCACATGAGGAAAATTGTTGGGATATATTGTTTCTACAAAAGGAATTGAAGTAGATCTAGAAAAAGTACAAGCAATAATGGACATGCCACCACCTTAGAACATCAGTCAGATGAGAGGACTACAGAGAAGGCTTCAATCTATTCGCAGGTTTATTTCACAATTGGCAGATAGATCACAACCCTTCACAAAGACCTTACATAAGGGTGTGAAATTCAATTGGAGCTAGGATTATGAACAAAGCTTAACATAGATCAAACAATATCTTGTCAATCCACCAATCTTGATGCCTCCTATGCATGGGAAGCCTTTACTTTTATACATTTCAGCCACTGAAACATCATTGGGAATCCTGTTGGCTCAGGAAGACAATGACAAAAAAGAAAGAGCTATTTATTACTTGAGCCGAACATTGGTCTCTTATGAGAAGAACTACAGTATTATTGAGAAGGCTTTCTTGGTAGTTATCTTTGCTTCCCAGAAGTTGAGACACTACATGCTTGCCCACACTATATGGCTTGTGGCTAAAATAGATCCATTAAAGTACTTTCTTAGTAAGGAAGATCTCATAGGGAGATTGGCTAAATGGGTCATGATACTTAGTGAGTTTGACATCCAATATGTTGAATGCAAGGCTATAAAGGGATAGGCAATTGCAGACTAGCTGGCCAAGGCACCCATACAAAGTCTTCTACCAATAAACATTGATTTCCTAGATGAGTCAATTCTGACACTCACACACCATACATGGGTTATGTTCTTCAATGGGTCCTTCACACAACAAGGATCAGGTGTTGGATTAATCTTCATTACACCACAGAGATACTCATTGCCCAAAGCATAAAAAATTGTGTTTCCTTGTACAAATAAAATTGTTGAATATGAAGCTTTGATCAATGGTATGAAAAGTGTAGCTAAATGGAGAGTAGATCAGTTGGACATCTTTGGTGACTCTCAGCTTGTTATCAACCAAGTAAATGATGTGTATCAAACAAAGGATGAGAAACTAATTCCTTACAAATGCATGGTTGATGACTTGATGAAGTATTTTACACACATCACCTTCCAACAAGTTCCACGCATAGATAATAAAGTGACTGATGCCATGGCCACTTTGGCCTCGCTACTACAAATGCCAAAAAATGATCTCCAACATGAGTTCTTGGTGGAAGCGTTACACTACCTAGCCTATGACACACCTGATTCCAAGATGATCTATTTTATTATAGGACAAGAATCATCTTGCTACCATCACATCTATTCCTACCTTCGTAATCAAACCATTTCGAAAGGCCTGACCCAGAATGAGAAATGTTACCTAATCTGTAATGCTTTGCATTATGTCATTATTGCTGTCGATCTATATAGGAGAGGTCTCTACAGAACACTCCTTAGGTGTTTAGGACTCGACGAATACAAACACGCACTAATTGATGTTCACAAAGGCATTTGCGGATCTCATTCCAATGGCCTGACACTAGCTCACAAAATCCTTCGTGCTGGTTACTACCAGCCTAAAATGGAGCAAGAAGCTATTAAGTATGCTAGGTCCTGCAAGTAGTGTCAGCTACATAGGAATCTCATTCATGCTCCAGCCAGACAGTTGATTCCCTCTACTACAACATGGCCATTTCAACAATGGGCCTTCAACTTGGTGGGGCAGATTCACCCAACCTCTTCCAATGGACATAAATTGATTATCACGGCTATAGATTATTTTATGGAATGGGTAGAGGCAGTCCCTCTCATAGTTGCTGATGGAAAAACTGTAGCACTTTTCATCACAAAATACATCATCTGTAGATACGGTGTACCATCCTCAATCATTACTGACAATGGAGGATAGTTCAAGAATAAAGACCTCAAGGAACTGTGCAAGAAATTCAAGATCACACAACATTGGTCTTCCATTTATTACCCCTAGGGTAATGGCCAAGCTGAGGCATCCAATAAGGCGATCCTCAAAATTCTTCATCGCATAGTCAGTAAGTCAGGGAGAGACTAGAATCTCCAGATCAATCCAGCCCTGTGGGCATATAAGACAAGCATTAGAACTCCAATAGGCACAACTCCCTTTGCATTGGTGTATGGGGCAGATGTTGTGCTTCAAGAGCTTGTGTTATTGGATGAACGACGACAAGTGGCATGTGATCATCTATGAGCATATCAACAAAGAATGGCACGAAGCTACAATCAGAGGATCAAGCCACGTGACTTCTAGTTGGGTGACCTCATCCTGAGAGAGAACCCTAAGAATCAACAACAATGAATGCAAAAGAGAAAGTTTGAACCAAACTGGCTAGGTCCATACATTATCACTACAATATATGGATCTGGCACTTATCAGCTTTCCACAACTAAAGGAGAAGTGCTTAAAGAGCCTGTCAACACTCTCCACCTAAAGTAGTTTTATAGTTGATTTAATCTTGGCAAGCTCTCTGTACATATCTATATGTCCTAAAAAAAATCTAAAAAATAGAAAAAGTCCAAAAATTAAAAAATTAAAATAAAAAAAAATCAAAAAAATTGAAAAACAGAAAAGTGCCATTAGTGAAAACTTGGAAACAGGCATCATGGTAGCAAAAAAAGAGAATCCTGCCAAGAAGATGAAAACCTGGTAAACAGGCACCTCTTGTTCCCAATGCTCCATCTTATAGCACATCTTCTGGCTATTCTGTATACTTGCTTTCATGCTTTCACTTTCCTGCTTCCCTACTTTCTGCTCCTGTATCCATGGATTGAGTCTTATCACATCTCGGGGGCATCCCCCATTAGTGTCACTCTTTTCGAGATTCTCCTCATAGAATCTCCTTCGTGACAGTCACCAATGGTCCTCACTACATTTTTCTACTATCGCTAGTGTTACTCTTTGAGATTCTCCTCATCGAATCTCCTTCACGATAGTCACCATTTGTCCTCACTATGTCTGCCTACTGTCACTAGTGTCACTTTTTTGAGATTCTCCTCATAGAATATCTTTCACAATGGTCACCAGTTGTTTCAGCTATGTCCACCTAGTATTGCTCGAGTTATGTCTCTAGATTCCTTTATGGAAGATCTCTCTTGCGTTAGTCACCAATCATCCTGGCTATGTCTGCCTACTATCACTCAGTCCTTCTTAGGTTCTTCATCATGAAGATTCCTCTTTGACCTCAGTCACCATTCATTCTGACTATGTCTACCTACTGTTGTCACCCTACTAAAGATATTTCTTTCAAATATATTTTGGACATTGACACTTGACATCAATCCCAAAACATTGAACTCAAAAATGATATAATTGTTTGGATATGCTGAGAATTTTCTTTGTTTTCTTTGTTTTGCTTTATCATATCTCCTTGAAAAACTTGATGATGTCATCTTTGACTAGAGAAGTAATGACTGGGGGCATGATGTTTTCTTGGATTTCTATCTGTGGTTTAGTTCCAACAAGTTAATACATTCCTATAAAAGGAGTATCCACTATAAGAGCCTTCATCTCGTATTGGATGGCCGTGTGTACCTCGACTCCTTTTATATAGATACATCAATGACATTGGTTCTTCTCCTTGTTTGTTGGAGTGAACTCTTCATGCTATAGTACATACTGATACTTGTCCTATTAAGTGAACGTACGGGTCACTGTGAATATATCTAGCACACTTATGTCTCAAGTTATGAACGCAAGGGTCATTGCAGACAATATAAATATTGAGTACTTAGCATAAGATGGATCTCCTATGTGTTTGGTGTGTCTATTATGCAAGCAACATTTAGGTCATCCTAGCGTCTATGCTTTGATGCTTATGTTAACTTGCTACATTAAAAGGAACAAATGTTTTGGTCATTCTGGCTTCTTGTGCCTCGAATGCTTACATTTAATCCTAAAAAACCAATAATATATGTTATATTCATATTTCCATGATTGCAATGTTAGTGGGAATTATATAACATATGAACTTTATTTTATATCTGGTGATGATTAAATATTGAGGCTTGGTAACCAGACCTAGGGTTGCATTTAACAGTCTTGCATTACATACTTCATTTGCATAAGCACGCAATTCGATGGTCATTCTGTTCATACTCTACATGCATCAGATTCCTCCATGGCTATACAAGCATTTGGTTCGTCGATTCATGCTCCTCAATGGAATGCCTATGACTATCAAGCAAAAACATGCAACACTACATGAGATGTCAGTTCATACATATGGACTCTATCTAAGTACAACAAACTTCTCATGTACATCAAAGTAAAAAAAAATAGACAATGGCATGTACACGGGAATACTTGGCTCAAGATCTTGTATATATATATATATCAAAAGAATGGGTTAGTACAAAAATGGGCGCTACTTGAGCACAATTGATCGAAAATGATACATGTGGTGCTGGCACACCAATCAATACATAGCCAGGGATCAAAATCAAAGATCAAGCATAGAGCATCTAACTCTGTCTCAAATCCTTGCCTCTAGGAGGAGTAGGGGCAGTAGGTGGCAAAGGTGGGGGTGGCATATCTGGCCTGATAGGAGGTCGTGCCCCTCAGACTATCGCGCATACTGAGAAAATCACTGCACCTGAAGTGTCTCATCAGGTACTACACTCGTATATGCCACATAATAGTATGTTGCTTGAGCTGACTGGAAGCGAATCTCATCTTGCGCCAGCTCTAATATCTGCTCTGCAGTCTCGATGTGCTCTCTCCAAAGAGCAGTGTCTTGTTGTCACTCCACTAGTTGCACATCCCGAACTGCCACTACAATATGTAACTCTCCCAACTATCGGGAGGCCTGATGAATCCGCTCTCGATACTGCCGTACCATGTCCTACACCCCACCTGCCGACTGATCTGGCATGTCCTCATCTACCATCTCTGGTGCCTGCTACTGTGGAGCCTCCTGCTAAGGGGTCTCCTCCTCTGTCCTCTTCCTATGGTGCCGACTCTATCCAGTCCCACTACCCCTAGCACCTGGGTATAATCCCATCTGACGTAGGGGAATCTACATCTATTGAACCCAGTGCCAGACTCGTGACTACTACTGTGGCTGAACTAGTAGCTATGGCTATGCCTACTGCTGCTAAGGTGTCTATCTCTCTGCCTACCCTGCCATCCCCACTGGATCTATAAACCATGGGAATGGATGGCTGATAAAAAATGCTTGATATGTAGGTGTCATCCCGATATCTGCTACCTCTGGCAAGTAGTCCCACTAAACTATAGCTAAGCTATGAATGTCTATCATGGATTGCCTTGGATCCATCCATGTTGGCCAGCCCCGCTCAACATCCTTCTACAACTTGGCATAGGTGCAATACTCAACGAAAATATCCTGTGGTCGGCCATGCTGCCACCACACCCGTGATATCACAAATCTCTCAATAATTGATGTCGTCCTACCGGCTAGAGGTCGAGAACTGAACATCCACAGCAACTCTCTGGGAGCACCATCCCAATCCTCTATCTCTCACCAAGGTTTCCATAGAATAGACACTTGGTCATCAAGACGTATCCTCCACTGCTCTGTCTTACCAAAGTGGGCCTGGGTAATATGCCCTTGATATCTGCAAATATAGGGCTCCATGGGCTCTCTGGCATCCTCAAAAATTGGCTTGCATATGAGAAGATGCTCCTAGGCCCAAATCTGTAACACATATACTCCTATTGCCATGGTCTTCTTCTTATGGAAGATGACCTTGTGCATCTTATGAAAAAAGTGAGCCAGCATGCATTGACCCCACCCAAAAATCTCAGGTGCCTCTAGCATCCTGTGAAGCATGGCACCCCACCCGCACTCCAAACCATGCTATCCTCTATTAGGACATAGGAAACAACTCAAAAATATAGCCAGCACCGATGCTAGCCTATGTGTGGGTCCATATGTGTGCATCAGCTCATCCCAACTAATGGCACTGTGTCATAGATGACTCAAGCACCGTGAAAGGGAATCTGCAAGATCCTCCAGATGTCCTCTGGAGTGATGGTCATCTTGCCCATCAACAAATGGAATGTGTTCATCTCCAAATGGAAATGCTCTACCAAGGCAGTGAGAAGGTTTTGATTCACCATCATGGCTAGAATTTGGCACAAAGAAGACAAACCCAATCGGGCAATGTGTACTCGATTAGGGTCATCAAGACTCTGCAATAACTCTCCATATGGCAGATAGTGTGATTTGAATGCAACATCACCAAAGACCTCCTACATGCACAACAAGAAACAACAAAAGAAACAATTAGTATCAAGTCAAAATGATGCATCAGAACAAATTAAAATGCAATTTTTAAGTGCGAAAATCAAATTTTAAAGCATGACTTTCTTGGACTTTCGCGCGAAGTTCATGAAATTTCACGCGAAGTTAGTAAAATTTTGCATGAAGTTCCCAAAGTGTTGCGCAAAGAATCTAATCTCATGTGAATAACTACATAGTCACGCGAAAAAAGAGCTACCCGCACGAGAAAAGAAATTCTCACATGAGAACTGAATGACCTCACGCGAAGAATCTCATTCTTCGCACAAAATCAAATGTCTCCTGCGCAAAGATCCTCCCCATTGCGTGTGAAGAAACAACAAACCCTATTTCTTTGCACAAAGAAAGAAGATCTTTTTGTGAAAGCCAACAAGTCTCACGCGAAGAAAGATTTGACCCCCTTAAAATAAGCTAAAACGGGCAATAAATGACCTCAAAATGCATAAAAGTGAAAGTACAAAGGATGGGAATCGATGACTCACTAGTGGTCCGTAGTCTGCATGGCAAATGTGATGTTGGGAGTGCTCAAATTGATGATGTCTCATGCTAACTACCATGTCTCTCTCATGGCTCAAATCAATAGAAGACAAAAAGCACAAATGAATTGAAAATGATCCCTTGGACCCTTATATAGCTGTTGACCCAAATTTTTCAAAATGCTCAGATTTGCGTAAAAATCACACCCCTGGCTAATTGGACTGTTCTAGATCCATTTTCGAGATCATATTCAAAATTTGACACACTTAAGAGCCTCAAAAATGTGTTTTAAAATTTTGGGGATTGACGCGATCGAACGCTTGTGCAGCCCAAATCTTTTTGATACTTTGTGATTCTTGGAATCCTTTCATCTCTAAATTCTCCATATTTTCAAAAATCATTTTTGAAATAGTCAACTCAAGTCAACCATGGCAAATTTTGATCAACTTTTTGTAAAACTTGGTCTTTGCGACTTCGCAATCATTTCAAATCAACCCTAAATCTTCTTTCGATTGTTCTAATCTCTTCTATATTCTGCTGAATCTTAGATTTCTTCTATATCTCATGATATACTTCTTCAAATCATATTTCTGGTGTGTCATCTTTCGATTTCGCTCCCAAAATAATTAAATAAGTATTACTTGGGGCATCTGGTTCCCATCTTATGTCCTTATCACTTGGGGCATCTCATCACTTGGGGCATCTTGTTTCCTTCTATTTGGCATCTTTGCTATCTATCTTATCTTTTCATCAATTGATCAACCTTATAACAACTCTTCTCAGAGTTTGATGGATAGGTATTGGGATAGTCTAAACCCTGACTCCTGAGGATCAAGCCTCATTCTGGGGATGTTTCTACAACTCATGATTGGACCTTGTTATCTTTTATCAATCTTAGGTATCTAGGTGTTATATCTAGATCCTTGAAGGTTAAGCTCTGTTCTGGAGATAATCTTCTAAATGCTACCAATTTTAGGTATATAGGTGTTGTGTCTGGATCCTTAAAGATTAAACTCCATTCTGGAGATAGTCTTTTAAATGCTACCAATCTTAGGTATCTAGGTGTTCTATCTGGATCCTTCAAGATTACGCTTTGTTCTAGAGATAGTCTTCTAAATGCTATTACTCTCGAGTATCTAGGTGTTCTATTTGGATCCTTAAAGGTTACACTTCGTTCTAAAGAAACCTTTTAAATGCTTATCAATTTTAGGTATCTAGACGTTCTGTTTGGATCCTTAAAGATTACGCTCTGTTCTGGAGATAGTCTTTTAAATGCTACCAATCTTAGGTATCTAGGTGCTCTACTTGGATTCCTTGGGATTAAGCTCTGTTCTAGAGATAGTCCTTAAAAGCTTATTAATTGGTCTCTGTGTCATCAACTTTGGAACCAATCTCATCTTCGCATCATGCTTTCTAATTTTCTTTGAATTGAATGCGTTGCTCGCACGTTCATTCAAAGAGAGGCAAAATGTAATACCCCAAAATTGGCTCATTGCCATCTCAACCAATTCTAGTCTATTTTTGATCAATCCTAAAGTCCTATTCCATTAGGCAAATTCTTATTCAACTACTCGCTACTTGACTTAATTGTCAGATGCAGAAAACCCTAATCTGCATTCATCATGCTTATTATTTAATTCCTATAGTATTTACTCATATTAGTCACATTAAACCTATAAATAAATATTTAATTTAATTACTAAATATTTATACTTTAACTAAATTAAATTATATCTTAAGGCTAATGTACTATGGAATTAAATTTATTTAATTTGATAAATGTGCCTATTTTAATTAATTAAATGAAATTATTTAATTAAATAGAATACTTACTTCTAATTAATTAAATAATGTTATTTAATTAAATGGGAAGCCATTCCTAATTAATTAAATGAAGTTATTTAATTAAATAAGAAAAGTGTCTCTAATTAATAAAAGGATTATTTAATTAAATAGAAAAGGTAATTATGAGAGTATATCTCTTTTTATTAAATTAAATATCTCACCAAAATCTCTCTTCAGTTCAAAAAGGGAAATTTCCAATTCACTATTGATCAAAAAGAAATTAAATTAGTTAACTCCTTATTCTACTCAAATTAAATTAGTTAACTCCCTTTAATTTGGAAATCCTCCTTTATGACTGAACTTCACCTTTAATCCTGACTGTTGATTGAAATTGATCTCAATCGTTGATGGATTCCAAGAAAGTCTATTTAAGAGACCCTCATCTCTTCATTTTGAGAGAGGATTAATTAGAATTTTCATTGAATTGATGTTGAAATTCATACTCACATTTGCTCACATTTGCTCACATTTTTGCATACATCTTGCATTCTTAGTTTAAATTCATTTAGCTTAATATGCATAGGTTAATGTAGTTTTGTTTCAATTGTTCCTAGATTAGAGTGCATTTCTCATTCTAGATTAATCTACACAATCATATAGATTAATTTCATTTCTTAAATCCTTCATTCTTAGAGGGTCTGGTTGCTTAAACACTTCAAATTTGAGGATATCTAACAAGCAATCCCCTTTAGATGGAAGGCAACAGGTCGCCTTGCCGACTAATTTTCAGATGAACAATCCAATGTTCATTTCGAGATGAATCCAAAAATAAGGACCATGTTGAAGTGTGTGTGTTAGTATAGGCCACATATTCATGCATACACTATCTAGATTTGATTGTAGCTACTAAACCTATCCAAGAAGAAAAAGTACTTCTTTTCTACAAGATTGTCAACAACCTAATCTACAAATGGTAGTGGAAAATGATCCTTCTTGGTAGCTGAGTTGAGTTCTCTATAATCTATGTAGACTCATCATTTTCCTCCCTTCTTTGGAATAATAACCAATGGTGAAACCCATTGACTATCTGAAATAGGATATATAAAGCTAGCACTAACTAACTTTTGTAGTTCATTTTTTACAATATCTCACAATGTTGGGTTTATCTTACATTGAGGTTGTCTTACAGGTTTGCAATTAGGAATTATATAGATCTTATGAGTATATAGTGCTAGGTCTAAACCCTTCATATCTTTATATTCCCAAGCAAAAGCATCTTGGTGTATTTGTAACAACTATAGGATGTCATTTTTTTGTGCTTGAGATAAGGATTTACTAATGTTTAGTTCTCTTCCTGGGGTGATTGCTATTTTATCTACTTTTTTAGCCATTGAAATCTAAGCAATTGGTGGTGAGTCTATTTCATGTGGCAAAAGTGAGTGTAGAAGCTATGTAAACTCAAAATAATGGAGTTCATAGGGTAATGACAAAATATTTTCTACAACATGAGCTTCTTCAAAACATGTCTCAAGTTGTATGCCATACTCATTCAATATGATGGAAGAAATGAATTCATCCTCCTCTTTAGTGCTTAAAAATGAGTCTCTTGAGATCATCATCAATTGTTTAATAAAATTCATGTCCATATCAAAATCACCCAAATTGGGCCAGACAACTTGATCATCTTGCAGCAAAGGCTGAGTAGGAGAATACAAGGTTAATTTTTTAGTGTTCATACCATTTGAGATGGCCATTTTTCTTGATCAACATGCAATATAAGCATCTACTATGGCTAGCCATGGGTGCCCTAGAATGATATGATATCCTCTAGTACTTGTTTTTGGAGAGCATACCATGAAATCAACTGGGTAATCCGATGAATGTAGTGTAATAGTGATATCTTCTAACATACCATCATGGATGATGGTTGAACTATCTACTAATTGCAAAATTGTTGGTGTTTCTCTTTGATCCTGACAATGGTACCAAAAATGTCTAACCAATATAACACCTTTTTAGTTGAAGGATTGGACATCCTTTACTACCAAAGTACTATGCTGATCTTCATTAAATATTGATCAGGAAGCATGAACTTGAGATGATGTCTCCAAAGTATATGCTCTACTCTCTACTAAAAGTCACTACTACCTCAAATAAAATAACCATTAAGGAAATCTACTTTATCAAAAAGAAAGACAACTATTGAATGCTTGGAAAGAAACTTCTAATTACTTTACCATACATCTATGTACCTATTGTTGCAGGAATAGTAATTGGTTCTATTTCTAGTGGATGTAGGAAGAGCAATTCTAAACTTAACTTAGAAAACTGAGTCTAACTCCTAACTACTAAAGTAAACTTTACCTTTTGTGTGGGCCCCCATGGAAGAATGAAGAAATGATTAATTTAGATGGAAGTGTAGAAACTTAGTAAAATTTCAATAGGGAAAGTTACACTTGCTAGGAAAATAGAATGCCTAATAACACTAACAATCTACTTACTAGTTGACCTTCTAGATATAGACAAGGTCTTATTTAAAAGGAAGGAAATAACAGATTCCTACAATTATGACTTCCTCATAAAGGATAGTTCATTACAGCTCAAGATTCATGCAAGCATGTATCATAAAAACATTTGTTATCTTCTTAAATTCTCGTAAATATAGAACATAGTAGGTGCTAGATCTACTTTGTTATTTGACTTTAGTAACTCACAAGAATCTAGGTACCATGTAACAATTCCTTACATGTTTAACTGATTGCCTAGATGCTTGCTTTCCCCCTCAGCCACTTCATTAGGTCCCTCTTATTCTGTTGGAATAGGTCCCTATTCTATGTCACCAAACAGGTCCCTTATTATTTCATTAAACAAGTCCCTTCTAGTTTTGTTGCTAAGTTTTTAGCTGCAACGGTACCATGACATTCCTCCTTTAATACTTGTGATTCCATAGCACTAGTCCTTCACTTGGGCTATTTTGACCAATTCTAACTTAGCTTGGGTATGTACAATCATCATTCAATGCATACAAGACTTCCTACAAGCATTTATTTATATTTATTCATTTATAAAGAAAAAGAATTAATATTCAATTAACAGTCTTTGCAATCTCTTCGACTGTAGGAAGATCTACCCATGCCAAACATTCATGAAGGAAGATTTTTATCAACAAATGAACCCTTTTCAAACATGATTCTAATTATCATTTCTATGCCATATGTTCATACAAAAGTACTAAATCCTATACTTAAAGGATGACAAACTTCAGCATGTTATAAACAAATGTTCACAAAAAGGGTCAAGAAGACATCTATTTCTTCATGTCATCAATTGTGAACTATTAAATTTCCTTCTTTCTCTTTGATGAATTTGTAGTCAATTTTTTTTCTTTCCTATTTTAGAATAAGTGTTGATCCTCTATTTATAGGGATCAGATCAATAGTGTTAGGATGTTAGAAGAAAGTTTATGGAAACAAACTGTTGACTCTTGCAGTGAGTTGTTTTTATAGTTTTATGTATGATTCTCATGTAAGGAATTTTTGAAATATAATGAAATAGCTCTTGGTTTACACTCTATGTTAGTAGATTAGTAGAAGTTGACCAAAGAGGCCCACTTGGGAGGTGGATTAGATTAGAGTAGTATAGATTTTTTTTTAGTATTTCTAGTATTGTAGGTAGAAGTTATAAGTTCCTTCCTGTACCATCATACTTTGTGAGTCTTCTTGCAGCATTTGTAAGAATAGTTATAGTAGATGAATTGAGTTGGAATATAAGTTAGTATTTAATTGTATTTCTAGCATTCATTTTAGTGAAGATTTAAGTGTGTTAGTTTCCTACAGCACTAGTGTAGGTTATTTCCTTGCATTTTACTTTCTTGTAGCATAAGCATAATGACTCATTAAGAAACCTAGTTCATATATTGTTCCAACCATTTCAAGTATTCATCCCTAGGTTGACAAATTACATACACCTCATGGTGGGGAAAATAGTCCTTAGATTGAATATACTATTACTAAGTACAACCTTGGGTATGATTATTATACACCTATTGTGAGGCAGATCAAGCACACTCACTGATCTAGAACTAGTTGTAGCAAGGATGGATGATAGGATCATCTAGGCCCAATAATTTATAGAGGATGATGAATGCATCAAATTAGCAGAGTTCAGAAGCTTTTTGTATAAGGTAAAATAGAGTGAATTAATGCTCAAGGTGAAATCGAGAGAATCAAATGAACAAAAGCTAGAACTAGTTGAGAAGTTGTAAGCCTATGATCATGAGAGTGAAATCATGACTCTAGAGGAGGCAAGAGATCTTGTTCAGAGGAGTGGGATGTTGCCAGTGCCTAGATGGGCTTTGGAGCAAGCATTTATTCTTGATCATATCTGAAGAAAGGAGAAAGCCATTTCATATTAGGCATATCGTGTTGATGGATTACAAAGAGGAGCATGTATCAACATTAACACCAAGTCTCTGGTAGTTTGGACCATGGCTCTTACATCAAATAAACCTAAGTTGATGGATGTGCAGAGCACAGAACAAGAAAACATGATTCTATGGACTTTACAAGGCAATTTAGGTGTAGAGATTTCAAAGGCCATGAAAAATTTTTCATTCATGAATTAGGCCAAGGTAGAAGAGATAGAGATAAGGCTTTCCAAGTCTATGCATGACTATATTGATGTGATGAAGCTCTATGAGGATGAGCTTAGAAAAGGACATGTCTACAAGGAAAGGATTGAAGAGCTTGAGGCTAAGGTACAAGCACTAGAGGTTGAGGTTGCATCTCTCAGACAGTAACTTGCAAGTGTAGAAAAAGTGGTTACTAAAAAATGGAGCCAAGAAAAATACAATCAATAACATCCAATGACACAACTAAGGCCCCAATATAAACACATGAGCTAGAGGTAAAGGATACAACCAAACCTAGTAGAATGAGCATTAATGCTCCACCAACTCAGCAAGGAGATGGGGTAAGGATATCTATCCTTAAATGTATGGTTGTCCATAGGGTTGAAATTCTAAAGAGTATATCTCAATAGGCCCATACATTATATGTTTCTTTACAAAGTTCTAAGCAATTTAACAATAAAGCACTTTTATGGCTATCACCTACATTCAATTTGTGCGGGCCATATACTCAATTTTTGGAGAGGATTATTATGATTATGGCTAAAAAGCTAGATTTTCTTGATAAAATAATTATAGTAAAGGAGAGTCAGGGAATAGTTAAGGACTTAATTGGTTTCTTCATTGGGAAATTGCAAATTATTCATGGAAAACTAAAAAAATTATCTCAAGGAATTGAGCCCTGCATGCCATCAATTTTGGATGATAATAATATGGTGAAAGAATGGAATAATTGATCTAATCAATGCAATATTGACTAAAGAGGCCATAGTGGAAGTTTTTGAGGACATCAGCAATGCTCCTTTTGATAATTTAATTGACTCCTTGTTCAGAGCTGAAATAGACTTGAACAAATTCACAACTAAGTCTAAAGCCATAACTGATGCCAAGTGGAAAAAGGCTATCAAATAACTAGAAGAGGTCAAAACCATAAAATGGTGCACCAAGCAAGAAATTTATGTATGCCAAGTGATGAGAGAAATAAAGGCCTTACCAATAGTCAACAACTGAGAAATTATTAAGGTTAAAGGAAAATGAGAGATTAAAGGATAAGATCAAATTTATTGATCACTTTATCATAAGGATAAAAATCTCATAAATACTCATATCAAATTTTGAAGCCTTTGAGGATGCGGATGTAAGAAGAAAATAAAGGGGAGTAAAGTCAAATTGCATGACATAAATTTTCATCTACTAACTTTTTCAACTACTTCCTCTTTTTTTATCGAACACTAAGGAATGCCTTGTATAATTTTTTGGTCATGTCTTGCCACCTTTTGAATCCATTCAAGTTTTGGCATGTGTCCTCCTCTCATCTGTAGCTTGTTGCAATCCTATATAAGGATTTCCAGGATCAGGAGTTGAGGTCAAACATTTGTATATATATTTTGGTTTATATTACTTTATAGTCCATCCAGTTTGTGTGATTATATGAACATGTTCAGGCCTGTGAATTTGAAAGAAAAAATCAATCTTCAACTCCTATGCTTTCAATCTTACAATGGATATAGCTTCTAATATCCTCAACATGAAGCACATTCTCCAGAACTTGCAAAAATGCACCCAATGGGTCATCCAAAAGTAAAATAAACATATGTTTCTTGAACACATATCACGGTTTATTATTCACATCATTGATGGTCTGACTAGCCATTGCAATTTTACTATATTCATTGAGAAATTTATCTTTAGCTCCATAAAATACCTTAAAATTGCATTTTGGGGCTTCTGCAACTTTGCACTTCACAAACTTCTCTTCACACTTTACTTCATTGTGAAATTGCTCTTCAATTCAATCAAGACACTTCACATGAGAAAATAGTACACACAATCTTGTTTATGATCCTTAAATCATTTCAAATCAGATTGCACATTAAATGTGTATCTACCACAAATTCAAATACTATCTTTTCTTACCAATAAGCTTGTTTTCTAAATTCTTGCTCATTGAGATCATATCTAGACTTGCAAAATTAACCATAGCTTTCTCTCTATGTCCTTTACCTTATGTTGATTTCACAACCTCCAACTCTCTCTCTAACATTAGTTTTGATCAAATGATGCACCATCTCTTCTAAAATAGTTTAATTTAGCTAGGATGGGTCACAAACAATATATAACTTTAACTTCACATCAAGTGCATCGAAATACTATTCCTCTAAAATTGTATAAGAGATTTTTAGATCCTTATTTGTCACAAACATTTTTTTGAAATCATCAACATGTTCCTTAACTGCATTCTTCTGACTGTTTTTGCTGCTATTATCATTCATTCTCTCATTTCTATTATTGTTCCTTCTATAATTCAGATTCCTATTAAAGTTCCTTTTGTCCATTCTATAATATCTTTCTATGTGTCAGAAGTTATTATATAACTAACATACATGTGCATTTCTTCTTTGATTTGTTCCATTCTGATTCTCAGGTGCTCTGCAATTCCTTGCTATGTTTCCACAATTGTTACACTTGTAATAGACAAACTAGTTCTTGTCTCCATTGGATTTATCAACATTATTGGATCTTCTCTATGATCTAACTCTTCCATTACTTTTAGGATTAGTATTCCTTGACATTCTTCTATTTCCATTGTTACCATCAAACTGAGATTTCTTACATTCTACTACTTTATGTCCATAACTATGACAATTATAACAATAGAAAATTAGTAATGGGTTTTAATGACTTGCCTATGCAATCTCTTTTCATATGTCAAACTTCATTACATATGAAGCATCTACTTCTGAAATCATGTCTTACTTCCTTGGGTGGTTCATCTTGCTTAGGTTGATTAACTTGCTTTGTTTTCTTAGGTTCACCATGTTTTGCTGAAAAACCAAATAGTTCATCTTCCTTTGATACTGTTGGTGTTTTAAAACTACTAGGATGATCTACAACCCAATACTAAGATGCAAAAGACAAACTTTAGTCTAAGCATTATCTACTTCCTATATTCAACTAAAATCTCTTTAGATCAAGACCAACAATAATAAAATCACAAGGATTTTCTACACTTCGGACTCTGTAGGGCCTAGGTGGGTGCACCTTAGGGATGGAATGACTGGATATTTGATACTTTCTTCAAAATTCACTAACTAATATTCTTTTCTCCAAATCTATCCCTCATAGCAGGAATGGTCACAAATCTTCTTGGGTTTGTAATAACTTCTTGATTATAGCCATTAACTATAACTCATAGAAAACTATTGCAAATAAGTGATGACCAACAATTTGTTTCTTCATATAGAAAATTAAATGTTGATTTGATTTAAATTTGTGCTTTGTGAAACCATATGATCTTTAATAGTTTGCATCTAAATTGATGATCAGTGCCCTATCTATTGGTATATAGAGTCTACCTAGAAAAAATTTGACCTAATTAAATTCCTTACAATCAATTTTATCAGCAGTTACCCCTAAATTTCATTCTTATGAATATCCCTCCCATACACCTAGAAACCCTATCAATTCAATGAGAGCATTTACTTAACTCCTTGAATATAATGCAATCAATGAAAAGACATACAACCCATCCAAGTTTCATTAAAATGAAATAACTTTGTTCATTCAATCTCAAAGTTATAGACACATGGAAATGAAGACAAAATTCAAAGATACATATATTCCAGAACATTCCTTTTGTATTAATTTTCCTTGAAAATCATACATTACTGGTATAAAGCTCATGAATAACTCAAGACATGACATACTATCATTCAATGTTCACTTGTATTCTCAAATTTTGCAAAATGAATACATCACAAAAAAATTGACACCAAGATTGACTAGACTAATTGCAAATAGAATAACACTAAAAATTATATAGCTTTTAGACCTATACTCCACATCTTGGAAATCCTTTTATAAGAAGGATTGAAACAAGCTTCAAATACACATGTCACAAAACTATAGGAAGTAAGATACAAAGATATTTTATATTCTTATATTGCAAACATTCTTTGTTTTTGGATCAAAAACTAGATGTAGCTACCAAACTGGCATGTGGCATTATCAATAGGTGTCTTCACCAAAATTCTATTTTTATTCATGCTCCTATTTATTTCCTTTCCTTTTCTTCATTCCTTTGCCTCTTATTGCACCCTCGATTTTCCTATTCACTGTCAACAAATGATATAGCCTTTATATTAGTAATGACTTCCTAGATGGCAATATCGATATCCACATCTGGCCATGTGGCATCCTGGATGGCATCAAATTCTTCTATGCACATATTCTAATTAGTGTCAGTTATTTATTTTACTTCTCTAGTGATCTTGGTCATGTCTGGCTCAATTCTAAACAAACATTCAATCATGTCATAGAAACCTATTACATCTGTCGCATTATTGCAATAGGTCACAAACCGTGGATGCCTCAAAATTTCCTCAAAAGAGGAAGACCATTTCTGCCAATCTTTTATAAGTCTAGTGGAATATAGGATAATAGGAATAAATTTTGGAATCCCCATGGAAATTTTCGTCATCTTTTCTTGGATTAATTTCATTTTTCTTAAGAAAAAAGCATACAATTCCTTTACCTAGTTAATCATCTTTCTGACATTGATAATTACAGCCTTGGGAAATTCCTTCTTTTGGGACAACATGGGAACCAAACTATTAAAAAAATTATATATGGCCCCCAAGTTGTAAATAGAGGAGATAGAAGGGCTAATGCTTCTAAGCATTGGAATTTAGCTCCTTGCATAGAAATGTAGCTACTGTGCACATTTTGTGAAACAATTTTTGATGCACCTATTTTACTCATCATCAAGCTCTAAATTGTCTTAATCTCTACCTCCTTGGCACCATCATATTTATCTATATCCATCTACTAACTCTCACCCACATTCTTTCTATCAACTTCTATTTGGGCATCTTGGTATCTTACCTCTATGATGGGCCTTGAAACATTCCTAAGGCTTCTTGTCTCTTCTTCTAAGTCAAATACCCTTTGTTCTAGGACATAAATCTTTTTCAATTCTTCTTCATAATTTTTCCTAGCATCAATGGATATGATGTATATTTGATACAACTCTTCTTCTAACATATCTATTTTTCTCTTCCCCATTAATAATGTTGTGTTCTACAAATTATGGATTTGATCACTGGATATAGCAATAACATTCCAAAATATTACATTACCTTGGGGGGATTCTTCTATTTCCATGAAGGTTGGTTAAGTTTCTTTAGGAGCCATGCTACACACTGCCATAATCTTGCTATCAATATTAAAACTAGAACCCTACAACTCACTAGCAATATTGGTTCCCTCAAAAAAGACTAACTTAACCTACCTTCTAATCTGATCTAACATAAAAGATGACCTCAGCTCCCATCTAGGGAAAATAATCTTCCCACTTCTTGTTACAAGCTCTCTAGCTTCTACTATAAGAATCTTGCCACTAGGATCATATTCCTAAAATTGTTGTACCAACTCTAGTCTTCTCAGGGGAATCTCTTGGTTGTAGTTGTAGGGTAAACTTATTCTGCTTAATTTTGTATAAGAATGACTTGAATTCATCATCCTTCATAAATTATTGACCTTGAATGATTTCTCATTTAACATCTAAATTTTTAATTTATATTTATTTGGTATATTTGCATTCTCCCCTACTTGCTTTAGTAAGAAATTGTGTCTTATTATGTCAAAAAATTTGGATCCTTTAGGCAACATTTGTAGTGCCTTTCCTCTGACCTTATCAGGGATCTCAATCACTCTCTTAGTTTCTTCCTCCTCTGTGCCCATGAGGAACTTTTTGGGTGTTCATCATCAACCTCAATGATTATGACATCCTCCTATTGAAAGGATTAAGGTTCTACCCTGTTTATGACTTCACTAGGCACCTATGCCACTATTTGATCAAAATTATCTAAGCACCTATTATATTTTTCTAAGTATGCTACCTCATGGTAGAAACCCTAAAATAATGGATCAGCTACCTTCATGGCTTCTTCAATTCTCATTATCTTACTCCATCTTTGGGTTCTATCCCTACAAACCTTTTTCTCTAAACAATTCATTATGTTTCCCTCTTCCCAATTTAGTTTGCTATTAGGGAGGGTATATTTTATCATTTGTTTAAGAGCATGCATCACCAAATCATTAGGATCATAGGTCCTAGTAGGGGCTGAGGGAAGCTTGAATTCTCCCATGCACTAATCTATATCCTCTATAGCATCTTCTCATATTACAAAATCACCTATCTATGTGTTCCCTACTAAAAAAGAACCCCTCTTAATAGTAGGATCTAAATATTCTTTATTCATCATGAACATTTGCCAAAATAATTCTAATTGATCTAGCCATTTAGGGATATATTTTGGTGATAAATTAGGGGGCTATGGACACCCAAAAAACCTTATAATTGATTTTTTTTTGAAAGAGAAACAAGCTAGCCCAATCATGACTAAATACCCTATCCCTGTTTGGGAAAGAAGATGGTCTTATTAGCATCCTTACCTCTCTAGGTAATCATTTAGTTATATCTACTAACATGCTTGTAGTAGGAAAAAAAAGGTCATTGTAAAAAGAAATAGCACTAGCATAGGGATAAAACCTTTTCCAAAAGTGAGTCCACATTTGCATAGGAAAGTTCTCTCCATTCTCTTCAGTGGCCTCAATGAAGGCTAGACTAATATTCCCTATGTTCTTATATAGAATGATGTGCATCAATAATGAGTAATGGAAGAATCTCAAGTTCCCAAGTTCTCCTTTATGATCTACCACAAGTTCATCATGCATCCTATTGATGATGTACTCCACAAAATCATACCCAACATTATGATTTGGATTCTTAATATCCAAATTAATAATATATATGTATCCTAAGGAATTATTTGTGCCATCAATTCCTCTCACTTTATTTGTCCCAAAAATGGTGTACCTAAAATACTTGCAAAATTATTCAAGTGGCATTAGGTCTCCCACCTTCTTTGGAATCTCACCCTCCTCTAGCTTTGAGTTGGGAATGTTCCTCTTCATGAATCTTATAGTAAAGAAATTTTTAGAATTTTTTTAAGTTTGATTCATCTTCTCCTTTCTATTTCCTTTGTGATAGGTCCTCATAAGTCAAAGACCTCAATGAAAGTCTCACAATCTAGTCTACATAGGATACTCATATCCTTCCTATGGAAAGCATTAGTTTCTGGATTGTAGGATTTGATCAATGGATTCATTAGATCAACATCTTTTCTTTTTTTTCATTATCAAATTTTCATGCTCCTAACCCATGGGTTGTAAATTGGTAACTTTGCAGAGCTATTTAGATAGAAATACAAGAAAAACTAGTTTCCATTCGTATTAGGTACAATGACATCTCTACAAAAAGGGTATGTATATCTAAAAACATGTGCATTCAAGGTTTGAACATGAGAAGATCCTGGAAGGATTATACCCACTCCTCTACATATAGGATTGCCAACTTTAGTTTTGCTTGTTCAATAGCTTGTGAAGACTCTTCCACATCATTCTGAGTAATTATCTTGCCTTCTTCTTATGTCATGACTTCTTCAATCATATTACTTTAAATAAACCCTACCAATATCAACTTCTAAAAGATCCAAAAATCTCTGTATGCTCTAGAAATCTCTTAGCACTCAATATTCTATCTCTGGATTGTACCAAATACTATAGCTGAGAATACTATTATATCAACTTATTAATAGAAAATAAGATAGTAGAGAAGCATTTATATGTCTTTATGTCAATGTTCATGAAAAATCCCAATTGTTGTAAAAGTGCCAAAATCTATTTGCACTACCAACCTTTCTTAACCTTTTATTCACTTCTAATAGAACATTGCTTTTAGGTCATGATGAGGCCTTTTATTAGTAATTTTTTGCATTTAAAATTATCCATACGACCTTGCAAATCCTTTTAGTCATCATTCCATGGTCATTTTCCACTTTAACCTCTAACATTAGCGACCAGACAACTCCATCAACTTGCCTCCTTTGCCACTTTATGGTCTAATCAATGTTTCTATTCATTAACCATGTGATTGAGCACCTCAAAGATTTGACCCCTTATATAAATTCATTTGCATGGTCACTTCATCTCTTTAACATTTTCACTTAGTGCTTGTGACTATGTGAATACCCTCATCAATCATGAAGTTGTGGCTTTGCACACCTTTCTACTTCTGGGCTTTTATTTTTGTGACCATGTGATCAAAGCATCATATGCAATTTTGTTTAATACCTTGTAGGATCATAGCTCAACTTAACTGATAATAAATTTTCCTCATGACTATGTGAGCAAAGGCTTTTATACTCTTTTAATCCAAATGATGCTTCATGGTTGAGTGACCTCTTATATTTTTCTTTTATTTTGACTTTCTCATAGGATCTCTAACTTCATAGTTCTTATCCTTTTTAACTATGCAACCATATGAACAAAGGATTTTCATGCATTTTGTAGTCTTGTTCACCAAGTCATGGCTTATCCTCTCCACTATTTAGCTAGCATCATGACTATGTGATTTAACATTTTTTCCTTCAATCACCTAGTTGTGGTTTGAAAATTTAATGCTTCTCTTAACCACGTAACCAAGCAAACAAATGACTTTTAGCTTCATAACTACATTTTCTAGGTCGTGGTTCATCTTGCATATCATGACCTTTTTTGCTTGACCATGTGACTAAAGATAATGTTAAGTATTTTTTTTTGGTTGCCCCTTCACAATCAATTCTTCTAACCATCTAGTCACCCCTATGACCATGTGAACATAACATTCTTTATGTGTTTCTAACAGTATCATGTAGTTGCAGTCATCTTTTAGTCTTTGTCTTTTGCAGCCCTAACCATGTGAACATCTCATTTCACCTAGTCACTGTGGATTTTCATCTTATCTTTCACATTCAAGCACCCACATGACTAAGGCTTCACTGACTTTTTCACTCAGTCTTAGTGTAAAAAGAGCTTAAACACTTAACCTTTGTGACTTAGCGATCAAAGGATTTTGAACTACTTCACTAAGTCACACCATTTGATGCTATAGTATGATGAGGAGCTTTGACTGTGTCATTAACTTGGTCACCTGGTTGCATACTTAAATTTTTTATGAGCTTACATCAAAATACCAAATGTTAAAACAAAACAAAACCCTTTCAAATTTTTGAATTTTTAAATAGCTCAAAAAGTGCAGAGACTTAAAACAAAGGGTTATTTGTTAGGGAAAACAATTTTATGAGCTTTAGGGTAACCCTAAGTGCTAAGAATAGGCAATATTATTAGGTTTAGGGTTTTCATTAGAGGATTGAGAACAAAATAAAAAACTCTAACTAAATAATACAATTTCAAGACATTTTCACATTAAAATTTTCATAGTTTTCTATAAGTGAAAATGATGGATAATAGACACTTTAGTAGATGTGCTTGATTCTACCTTACTCAGATCAGATTCCTTAGGGGATTCAATAACTGGATCTAGTTCTCTTTCAATTTCAACTTTCTTGATTGATTTCTCTTGGATGAGATATCCAAGTCTTTTCTTGTCATAAGAAGGTCTCTAGTGAAATATCTATTCATCTATCTTCTCATTATTGGAATAAAGTTTCTCTAACTATTTCTTAGCTTATGTTAATTGTCCTTTCATAATGATATTGTACTTTTCTAATTTTGCATGCTCAATATTGATAGTATCTTGTTTATCTGTAACTTAACTTAACTAAGATCTAAGGTTTGCATTCTCAATTTTTAGTTCAAGTTCATTCTTGCCACCATTTTTCTTAAGACTCAAGTTTAACAATTTTTCAATTCATGTTTCAAATTCCTATTTTTCTTTTTGGAGTTTTCCTACTTCATCATTGTCACTAATCTATGCAATTGATTCCTTGTTAGATTTCATATCATTGATCTTGTCTTTTAGTTTACCAATGAAAACTTTTGCATCTTCATATCTATCTTTTAGGTGATCTCTTTCTTTAGTAAGAAGATCAATTTGCTCAAGTGCTTGTTCAAGGTTTTTCTTGAATTGTTCCATATCTATAGGGATCATACTCAAGCTTTTAAACTTCTTTAGAGTAATTGGGGTCTGATACCAATTGTTAGAAATAGATAATATTGAGAGAGGGAGTGAATTAGTATTCTACAAACTTCTTCCCACAACTAAATATTGTTAATTACTTTATAACTTGCATATGAAAGTAAACCAATGATTCTAAATGATAAATATAAACATACCCATTGAGAACTCATAACATTATTATTTATTAACTAAGGAAACCCTGGCCAAGGGAAAATCCCAGTGGGGATGATACCCACTAGATGATTCACTAAACAATAGGATTTTGTTAAGGATATTGACCCTGTTAGGAATCTTTGAAATGCATATAGTGTCCTTAGCCCTTTTTAGAGGAATAGGACTTGTTAGAAGCCTCAACCTTGTTAGGAGTTTCTTCAACCCTATTAGGAGTTTTTGGCTAAAATACAATGTATGCAAGAAGAGCCCACTATCCTAACATGCAATTATATGATTTAGTTCTTCACAAGAGTAGATATACATACAATAATTTTTTTGTATTTCATTTTGTGTTGGTGTAGATAAGTATTTAATATTTACACTTTACTTAAGTTTACTTAGGATAATGCATATTCATATTAGTTGTCATGTAGACACCTAAGATTTTGCATATTCATATGAGTTGTCATGTTGACAACATAGTAGTTTGCACTCAAATTGAGCACATGTTGTCTACTATGTCTCTTTATGAGATACACCTTTACATTCTTATCCTCTCATTGTTGCATGTGCATTCATGCACTATGGAGGATAATCCACTCGTGATGGACATGTGCTTAGTTGGTATGCTTATCTCTTTGCTGACTCCTAGTCATATTAGTTGCCTTTATATACAAGGCTCTTCTATGATGCATTCATCCAATTATTTGAAATTTAATTATCTGATATCCAATTATTTGATTAATTCAATCATATAATAATCATTCTCATTTAATCATCATTTGTCTCTCTTGTGCTATCTACTAAGCTCCTTGATCTTGGCATTGAATTATTCCCTTAGGAAAATTCTTACATGGTATCAAAGCTATGCCAAATTCTTATATTTTGCACTTGCTCTGATCATACATCAGATGTAGTTCACATATCATCTCATCAACTTCACATCAATCACAAATATCACATAGATCATACATATGTCACACAGTTATATTTGCATGATAAGATCTTTACTTATAGCTCTCATATTCATAATTCACTTCTTAGTCAACCTTCATGCTTTCACACACTTTGCATAATATAAAATAACTTAAGGAATAATATCCACATAGTTGGCTCATCATGACTTAGTAATCAATTTTTCAACAAAATAATTCCTAAAATTGTATAATAAAATTAATTTCTATGCAATATTTTAATCTATTAAATACTTGTACCAATATTTCAATCATAACTTGTGTCATACTAACTATACACACATATGCATTGATACACATCATCATGATACTATAATATAACTTTCCTCAACTATGCATAAGATAACTCTGAATGAGTTGTTCATACACATCACATATACTCTTTTTATTGTTGTAAATTGTCTAACACTAAGACAATTTTCTATCTCTAAATGCATAAACAAGATGCTGAGTATATCTTTCCATAGATGATAACTATCAAAACATATGTCTAACCATATTGCCAACTAATGCAATAGAATTAGTGGTGGGTTAAAACAAGGTTCCTAGAATCCTCTTCACTTAAGATAAGAATACAATAAGTTTCCTCACAAAGCTAATATATCCAAAAATAGCTATCACAAGTTCTTAACAAGATTTTTATGCTTATCCCAACCAAAACCACTCCTAGGAATTCCTAATCACAAAGACAACTAATCACTAGTTTCTCTTAAGGGCATTAAAAGGCAATTTTGACACATTACTCCCCAAACACACATAAGGACTAGGGGTGACTCTAAGACACACTCATAGTCTATTTATAAGATGTTTATAAATGAGTATCAAACCTTGAAGCTTTTTATGTAGCAAGTTGTGGGAGTTGTTGTTACACATTTCTAGCATGCACATGGATCTTGTATGCATAGGACATCAAGTTTCTCCTTATTGTCTACATCTTTTGACATTAGACCAAAAAACTCCTAAAGTACATTGTTCCTATTTTGATTCCACCCAAAGCCATTAAATTCCCATTGTGGAATCTCAAGATATGAGTGAAAATGTCAAAAATCCTAGGTAGATACAAGATACTGTAATGACTTTCAATAAATATAAGATATCTAGAGTTTGGAAGAAAATTATAATCTCATTCCAAGTGCATTAAAAAATTGATTCATTAGGTTATCCAAAATTTCACCAATCCATACCTATGTGTTAGAATGAGTTCATACAACATGTTTAAGCATGAGATTTTGTAGAAATAATTGGTATTTTATTGATTTGAAAGAAAAATTACACATTCTCTCCTACCACCCACCTGAAAGGGCTATCTAGGCCTTCCCAATGGTTATAAAAAATATTAAAACCAAAAAAGGCTATTGGGAGTTCAAATTACAAATTTTGCAAAAGTTTGCTAAAAGTCGCTTGGCAACCTTTAGCAACTTTGTAACTTTTAGTGCAACTTTTCCTATGTTAACCAAAACTGGTTTCTAATGTATCGAACATGGACCAAAACATGAAAAATAAAACTATCCTAAGATTCTAGGCTATGTGATACCTTTGACCATAATTGACCTAGGGCTTATGGTGCACTAATCTTGGAACTAGGTCTCACAAGTGGGTCAACATGAATAGCCATAATTCCTAATGAAACTTAAAGATTGAAAAGACTTTAAAAGAGTATTAACACTATGTTTTATTGCTATTTATTAGGGTGCCCCTACACCATAGATGGAGAATCTTGGAGGGAGTTCTCATGGATGGATGGAGAATCAGAATGAAACTAAGAATTTTATAAAATCTTATAAATCATTTTGATTGCTCAAATTTTTCTTTGCTTAATGAATTGTTGTGTTTCCATTAATGCCAAAGAGTGATATTGTTGATAATAATTATTCAATTGTATATTTTCATTGATGTTACACAAATGTTATACTCTAATTGAGCGCTAACAATTGTAACTAAGTTTAGAAGACTCTAGTATCAGTCGAGCATAATTTTTCAGACAAAGAAAAGTTTAAGGATTCCTATGTAAACTAATTCAAGTCTGTTACCAAAGGAGGTCATTATGAAACTAGTCAGGTCAGTTACCAAGGAACTCAATGGTAATTGAGTGACCCAGTTTTTAGTTTTAGTTGACCTACAATAGATTAGCTTTATTTATCAGTTGGTTTATGCAAGCCAAATCAATGAATGTTATTTGTTTATTTGAAAGGGTATTCAAGTTGGCTTGACATTAACTAGATTCCATATATATGAAAGGTCAATATGTGGATTGAGAAAGAGAAAGTAGATAAGAAGATAAGAAGATAAGAAGATAAGATGTGAATAAGAAGATAAGAAGATAAGATGTGAATAAAGAAGCATATCTAATTTAGAGGAGAGTATCCAAGGATATACAAAGAATATTCTAATCAGGGAGGATTCAGAGGATAAGTCAAAATAGTGATGTGAATCTGCAATTTAGTTACTTTGTCAATTAGGTCAATCATTGTTAATCTCTAACAATTGTAGTAGTGAAGAAATCTCTTTACAGAGTTGAATAAATAATCATTTTTTAAACCCTCTAACTAGGTGGAATTTATAGATTGAAGTGTCTTAAGACCTCTAACAAGCCCACTCATAAGAAGCTAATTCAAATCCTTTAACTGGGTCACACCTAATAGTGTGTTTTGTAACCTTTAACAAGGTTGGCTCCTAACATGACTCACTTAAAAAGAGTGAAAAGTTGTAATTGATTCACCCCTTCCCTCACAATTACTCCTCTTATAATTCCATATCTTTTTCATACCTTTGATTTTTGCTATGTTGCTTTTTTTTTTAATGAATTACCTCCTTTACATCATTTTCCTTTTTTCTTCTTCTTTCCCCCTTGTTTTTGTAACTCATATCTTCAACTAGGTTTGGGAGGATGGAATCATACCATACATGTCAAGAAATTGCTTGTGAATTTGGATTATCATGGATAGGCCATGATCCTATGTAGTACTAGCTAATTCCAAAACTTGAATCTTGATCTCCATCTTTGTAACTAAGTCAATGAGGCTATCAATAGTAAAAAGATTATGATCTTTTTGTACTGAATCCTTTGCTAAAGCTAACTCTCCAAAAATTGTAGTAGTGAAGAAATCTCTTAACAGAGTTGACTTAATAGTCATTTTGTAAATCATCTAACTAGGTGGCATTTCTAGATTGAAGTGTCTTGAGACCTCTAACAAGGCCACTCCTAAGAGATTGATTCAAATCCTTTAATAGGGTCACACCTAATAGTGCATTTTGCAACCTTTAATAGGGTTGGCTCCTAACATGACTCACTTTAGAAGAGTGAAGAGTTGTAACTTAATTCACTCCTCCCCTCTAAATTACTCATATTATATTTCCAATAGTTTTTTCATATCTTTGATCTTTCCTCTGTTGATCATTTATTTTATGAATTACCTCCTTTATATCATTTTCCTTTTTTAAATATCATTTTGTCTTTTCCTTTTTTCTTCTTCTTTCCCCTTTGTTTTTGTAACTCATGACTTCAACTAGGGTTGGGAGGATAGAATCGTGCCATACTTGTCAAGAAATTGCTTGTGAATTTGAATTATCATGGATAGGGCATGATCCTATGTAGTGCTAACTGATTACAAAACTTGAATCTTGATCTCCATCTTTGTAACTAAGTCAATTAAGCTATCAGTAGTAGAAATATTATGATCCTTTTGTACTAAATCCTTTATTGAAGCTAACATTGACTGTATAGAAACAATTTTAGCCCTCATTTGGCTATTTTTTGTCTATAGTTTAGCTAACATCCTTTGTGAAAAAAATAACCTATTGTAGTTCATTAAACTAGATCCAACACAATGAGAAATAATATTACCTAAAGATTTTAAGTTTCCCTCAATCTTTTGAATATTAGCTTGAAATTCATTTGTGAACCTAGGAACATCACAAAGAGTATTGTATAGATCTTATATTTTCTTCACAAGTTCTTCTAGGTTATATGCAACTATCAATAGTTCAACCTTCTTCAATGAAATTTTAGTAGACACCTTCTCAAGTATCTTGTTTTAAAATTTCTTTTCTGACCAAGTCATTAAAATTTCATTGGTCTCTATATCCTTTATATTTACCTTGTCAACTATTTGAACTAGCTAAGAAATAATATGATGAAATTGAAATACATCACCAAAAATATCCTTTATGTCATGTAATACTTTCTTCCATTGTTTCTCTCTCCTCATTTCTTCGTACATTTTCCTTCTTACCAAAATATCTTGTAATATAACAATTTGTTCAAGTGAGAGATTCTTCCAATCCCAATCAAATAATTCAATTACTTTTCCCAATATAATATATTTACTTGGAGAACTCACATTTTTCTTCTTCCATTTACTCTTCATAGGCGTGTTGATGCTCAATATGGCTAAGGCTTGAATGAGTGAAGAGGTTTCACCACTCAGTCTATTCTATTCATTAGTACTAGAGACAACAACACTAGTACTTGGCAAGATTTTTATTTTAGAATCTTGCATCTATTGTGCAAATGTAGAATTTGTAGTTTCTTAGCATTGAGTGTGACCTTCCACACTCAACACTGCTTGTGATCTATCGACTTTCTTATTCTCTTCCTTCTCCTTGTCTAACCTATGGTAGACTAATTTACATTTGAGTCTTTCCCTTGTTCTTTCTCTTTCTTTTCTACCTTTTATAACTTATGGGATTATTTTCCTTTCTCTTTCTCCTCAACATTTATTAGTAGTGTTATTCTCTGAGATGGTTGTTGGAGTTGTTTTTGTATTTGATAGATCTTTGTTGTAAAATTAGCAACTTGAACTAGTGTCTTTCCTATTTTAGGATAATCATCTACTTTTTGTAAGACTGGAGAGTTCAATGTGGTTAAATTGGATAGTAGATAGATTAACCTTCCCTTAGGAGCTGATTGAAAAACTTATGTCTTCTTCATCAGTAGAAAATTGTTTTATTTTCAAAATGTCTTTTTCACTCTCCTTGACCTTCTCTCTAATGGCTTCTTCAAGTGTGTCTATGTCATTATACACATCTTTTTTATTTTCTAGTTCATCTTGTCCAATGCCCTTTTATTTATCATCCTCATTTCTTTCCTTTTTAGTGATCAATCCAAAAATACTTTTCCATATTAATATGCTTTGTTTTACAAATTCCTCGATCCTATGTTGAAAAACCAAAAATTCTCTATACTTTGGAACAAATCTACTATATTTCTCCAAAAAAAAATTCAATCTTCTTATTGATTAACTCATGCATTAGGTTTACAAATGCACCTTTCCTAATCTTCCTTTTAGTCTTTATTGTATGTTTCCATTTGGCATCAATCCTAGTATACTACTCATTGGGAATGCTATTACCTATCTCTTTAGGTGTAGTATTAAAATTAGCCATCATATCTAGCATGGATTCCTCTATCTTGGTCTTATCTACTTCACTTAATGTTATAAACATTATAACCTTAAATCCAAATAATCTTGTAGAACTTCTAATGTTGTCACATACCCCATCGACTGATTTTGGCTTTTTGTGCACTACTACTTGATAGTGACTTGGTTCATCTGATTCTATCTTTTTTGCATCTTCCTCATCATCATCCTTTGGTGGGATAAAGTTTATCCTCCTCTATTGAGCCTAACCTTGAGTTTATGGCATTTTCCTCTTTGCTCCACTTGAGCCACATGATCCTTCACTTGGTTTTGCGATCTTTGCAACTCCTTTTCTATAAGGTGGCTTGACACTCAATGTTTTGGTGCCTCTAGTCCTCAGTCTGACTAGTGTAGGAAGAGAGGTGGGTTTGGATATAATTTTTTAATTAATTTCTTCTCCCTGGACTCAATAGTTGTAACTTTCTTAGCTTTCTTATCCTTTGGTAATGCAAGTGCTAGGGCTTTAGTCTTCTCTACACTCTCTTCCTTTTCTTCTAAATTATCATCAACATCATCATAACTCTCTCTATCCTCATCAAGGCCTTGTGTTATCATCAGGGGTCCTTCATCTTGTGAGCCTAGTTTCTATTCTAGGTCTTTTAGCACCTTCTTGCTCTTATTATCACATGACATAATCTTTATAACATCAAATGTAATCTTGGCCTTTGCTACCTCATATTTTCCAAAAGGTTTGACCATTGTATCAATTTCCTCAACAAGAAATGCAATGATTACTACACTCACCTCATCAATGTCACTTTCATAAGAAAAAGGTTTAAGCTAGGCTACCCGTGGCTTAATTGGTTGAACATATGTATTATTAGTATCCACTAGAAAACACACATCATTGTAATACTTATCTGCTAAGGATTAATGGATCCTTGTCCTTTTCCTCATCCTTTTCTTGAACTTGTCAAAATATCCATCCAAAATACTTTCAAAATGGTCTCCCAAATTCTTAATATATTGACCTATTTGTCTAGTAATAGGTTTCCCTTTCTCCTATTCACTCCTAATATGAAAAAATTTTAACAACCTTTTGGATAATTAAAAAACCTAGGAATTAGCTAGAGAAAATGATGGGCATTATGAAATATAATCCTAAAGGACCAACTAACAAAACTTTGATGTCTCCTCCACTTTGAATTCTGCAAGATTCAAGTGGGTATACCTAGGAATTCACTCTATACTTCTTTGAAACTCAAAACTCAACATGAATTCCCAAATAAAAATGATTTAGCTCTAATTATTCTATTTCTATGACAATAAAAGAGATGATAAATGGCTATCTTATCAAACCCTAGAACTCCATGAATCAAGTATAGGTTGGGGTTTTAGAACTTCAATAATAGAAAAATAAAAGATTGATTTATATGAATTTTTTGCACAGTATAAGACATTCCAATTAGATCAATTTCATAGGATGACTAGTGCCTTATCTATTGAGCTATAAACTCACAAGAATTAGACAATTAATTTTGGATCTTATCTTAACATTTGTGCAAAAATTATCATGTTGGAATTCTTTAGAATAATTGAGAGGGGGTGAATCAATTATCCAAGTTTTAGATGTACAAATAAAAAAATTTAGTGCTTAATAGACTCATATCCATAAAACCATAATATGCATGCATCCATTAAATCATACAATACCTTAACTTAGTAAGTTAATAGTCTAGGTCAAAATAACTTTACAAAAATGTAAACATGAAATACCATAAGCACATTCACACAATTTGACACAAGGATTTTACATGGAAACCCAATTTGGGAAAAACCACTAGTAATATGTTACCCAATTTCACTTTTCTAAAGTGATGCCACCTTTTCAAGGTTACAATACACATTATTAAATGTGACCTGGTTAGAGTATTTCAATCACCCTATTATGAGTGAGCCTTATTAGAAGACTTTAGAACATTCCATTAGAATATCACCTATTTAAAGGATTTACAAATTATTTTTATGTCAACCTTAATTCAAAGGATTTTATCCACACTTATATAGTTATTAGAAAGTAAAAAAATGACTTGACTTGATAAAAACTTACAACTCACTTGCCAATTACAGATCTCTGGTTCAATCCTCCATTCTACTTGGCATTCATACTTTTCACCTTTGATAGCTCATTGGCCCTTCAAGCTTTCATCCCAGTAAGCCTTCTTTATTTGTATGCCAATTATAGTCTCTTTTGTTCAGCCACTAGATGAAGAAATGACCCAGACTTCTTGTCTTCTTTAGGTTATTACACATGACAAACATTGTTTCTAGCTAGCTATCTCTATAAATAGAGAATTTTGATCTTTTGTTTCTTAACTATAGTCATCCATTTTAGGATTAGCTAAGATTCAATGAATCTACCCACTATTCCATTTGAGTTCCTATAGAAACTTCCTCTACAATATTCCTTGAATTTTGTGCCAGCAGTTCATCATAGTCATCTTCTACATGCTTCACATAATTCAAGAAATCAAATTGTTTGGCTTAGATTTATCAAATTTTTGATTTAACATTGTTTGTTCTTACTTGACATATATATTGTTCTATCAGTCAACCAACACCAATTCACTTAGAAAACACTAAATTTTATTGATTCTCAGCACCAACTAAACTTTAATCATCATAAACTAACTTTCACTTAGCTTGCATCATTTGTCTTCTTTTCTAGGCACCTATTGATTTTCACTTAGCTTCCACTATTTTCTGCTCATCTTGCACTGACTTCTCAGATAGGCTTGGTAGACACTTTTCTTACTTAATCCTCTTCTAGTCTTTTCTTGATTAATATTTCATTATAGAATTTAATTAGATAAAAAATACACTATAGTATCAATGTCTTACTTGGTCTTAATGCTCCTTTTATACGTTAAATAACTTAACCTTTCTCTAGGTTCTCTTACTATCTCCTCTTTTCAAATCCTCTTCATCTATCAACCATATGATAGCATTCAAACCAAAAAGAATTTTTCTCACCAAAAATTAACATATTTGACATCATTAACAAAATAATGTTTGTTCATTATAGGTTCAACACTTCAAAACAATCTCTTTTCAACATATTAGTGTTCATTTCTAGATTTTATATTTATGAAAATCTTTAATGAAAACCATAAAGTTCTTTCAATTTACATTAAGCATTTACATAGCCTATTAGATTATTAGCAAAAGGAAATTGAAATATAATCCAAAATGAATTACAGCATAAATTTAATATGTGATTAAATCATAAAGAACATAATAGAAATAAAAGAAGAGACAAGATCTAGGATGAAGAGTTAGCTTTCTATATTTGTATTAGCTTCTTTGAAATTGTACACAATTCAATGACCATCCATATCAAAAAAAAAACTCAAATAGACCAGAAACTATTAAAATTATATTCAATTTTGGAACAAAATTATAGTATGCATGGACCAACATAGAAATGAACAAAAATCTATTCAGATTAGAACTTTTGGATCCTCACTCCACATTTTTGAAATCATTTTATAGAAAACAAGGATTGTAACAAGCTTCAGATGGGAGGACACATGCTCAAAATCTAGTTACAACAATTCTATCATATGAGACATAATAGTTACAAAAAGAATATCGGAGATAGCTAAAATTTGAACAACTATTAGTTTTGATATTCAAGATCAACTTTATAATTTTTAATGAGAGCACACCCACATTAGGTAAGTTGAAAAGATATAGTATCTCTATTATATATTTTTCCTCCCTCTTGATGTTCTTTTACTTTTCTTTGCATGTTTAGTCGCTAGCTCCAGATGGAATAGCCTTTATGTTAGAAATCACCTCCCAAATGGTAATATTTGATTCTTCATCTAGCCAAGTAGCTCCCCTAATTGTATTCAATTCATTAAGGAACTTATTCCTCTTTACATCAACTAAAGTTCTAACCCTTACAATTGTCTTGTTCATATCTGTCTCCAACTTGTACAGAAGACTAACAATGTCAAAAATTGTTACAATATTTGTTTGTCCATTGTTGTAGGAAATAAACCCCTCATTCTTCAATATTCCATCAAAAGAATCTAACCATTCTTTAAAATCCCTTATCTTATTCTCATCATCATTTATCTTCTAGATAAACCTAGGTGTACCATTGGCAATGGTCTTCATTTTATTTTATGAATTGTAATTTTCTAGAAAATAATGCAATTAAATCTTTTAATTTATTCACCATTTTCCTTGTAGAAATAATGGTTTATTTAGGAAATTATTTCTTTTGGGACAAAATTGGGACTAATTTATCAAAGAATGGTATGTAAGGGCCCATTTAGTAAATGAGGGAAAAGAATGGATAGTGCTTTTGTACAGTGGTATTATGCTCTGCCTAGTGCAATATAATTGCTATGAATATTTTGGGAGGCTAGTTTTAGAACACTTATCTTGTGTGAAATCATGCTCTCCATTGTTCTAATCTCTATTTCTTATCCTACTTCTAGCTCATCTACTTCCATTTATTGTTCTATACCCACATTTGTTGTATAAGCATCAGTTTGGATCTCTTGATCCTTAACCTCTATGACATGCTTGGTTACATTCCTCAAATTCCTTACCTTATCCTTGAGTGTAGCCACTCTTTTCTCTAGTATATATATTCTTTTAAGTTCTTCCTCATATTTCTTCTTGGTATTGATGGATATTCTATAAGTTTGATACAATTGCTCTTCAAGCATATCAATTTTTCTCTTGCCCATGAGAGATGCAGTGTTCATTAAATTGTGAATTTGGTCACTTGAAAAAATAGTAACATTCTAGAATATCACATTGCCTTGGGCTGAGTCTTTGATTTCCATGAGAGTGAGTTTATTTGAGTCAGGAGCCATACTCCATACTATCATCATCTTGGAATCCACGTTGAATCCTGAGCCCTCCAACTCTCCTCCAATATTTGTCTCCTCGAATGAGACAAATTTATGTTTCCTTATGATGTGGTCCAACATGAAGGATGATTTGAGCTCCCATCATGTGAAGAGTAACATCCCATTCCTCTGCACTAGCTCTCAGGCCTCATCTATAGTGAGAGTTTCACTTTCTAGGCCATTTTCTTGGAGTTTTTGCACCAATTCAACAACATTTTCTAGTGAATCTCCTAGCTACACTTGGAAGATAAAATCATTCTATTTGATTTTAAACATGAATGGTTTAAACTCTTCTAAATTGATGAAGTCATCATCCCTCATAAATTCTTGAGCTTGGACAATTCTCTCATCCAATAGTCTTGTTTGAATCTCAAGCTTGTTAGGGATTCACTCATTTTAGCATGCTTGCCTTATTAGGACGTTGTGCCTAATATCATCAAAGTATTTGGTGCCCCTCGACAGGATCTACAATGTGTCCTCTCTTTCTTTATTTGGGATCTGTATAAACTTTTGTTTCTTTCTACCTCCTTGTGCCTATGATGAACTCTCAAGGTCATCATCTTCCTCATCAATTTCTATAACATCATCCTATCATGGAGATTGAGGCTCTACTCTACTCTGTCTCTTATTTTAGTAGGTTCTTGAGACATTGTGGCATTAAAATTGTCTAGGAATTTATTATACCTATCCAAGTATCTCTCTTCTTGGTAAAAGCCTTTAAATGAGGGATAAGTTCTTTCAATTTCCTCTTCCAGCCTCATGATCTCTATCCATCTTAGAGTCCTATTCCTGCAGTCCTCTGTCTCTAAATAGTTCATTATCACATCCTCCTCCCAATAGGCTTTACTACTTGGTAGCATGTATTTCCTCATTCACTTTAAAGAATTCCTAACCAAGTCATTAGGATCATAATTCCTAGAAGGAGCAGTGGACTATAGGAATTCACTTATGAATCCATCTATCTCTTATGTGACATCCTTCCCTATGACAAAATCTTTTATCTTTACATTTCTTGGGACAAATGAACAATTCTTTACTGTGATACCTAGGTATTCCCTATTCATCATTATAGGATACCAAAAGAATTCTATTGTCCCCAACCTTTTTTTAATATACCTAGGTAGAACATGAGGGGGTTGGGGGCATCCATAAACCCTTATCAAGGAAAAATTATCAAAAAGAAAAAAAATTGCCCAATCATGGCCCAAATTTCTATCTCCATTAAGGCATACAAAGGATCTAATTATTATTCTAACTCCCCTAATAATCCTCTCTATTATATCAAAAAGCATATTTGAAATTGGAAAAAAAATCATTGTAAAAATCAACAACATTGGAATAGGGATAAAAAATTCCATAATCGAGTCCATAGCTACATGGGCAGTTCTTCTCCATTCTCATTAGTTCCTTCAATGAAATTAGGACTCATGTGCCCTATATTATTTTAGAGGGTGAAGTGCATCAACAATGAGTAATGGTGGAATTTGAAATTCCTCATCTCTCCCCTCTAAGCAGTAGTGATTTCATTTTGTATTTCATTGATAATGTGTGTCACAAAATCATACCCTACATTATGGTGCGAGTCCTGGATGTCATATATATATATATATATATATATATAGGAGCATTAATTGTACCATCCAATCCAATCACCTTATCAATTCAAAAAATAATGTACTGGAAGTATCTGCTAAAAAATTCAAGAGGCATGAGGTCTCCTACCATTTTTGGGAGTTCACCCTTTTCTTTTTTGTCTTTAGGGATGTGTCTTCTCATGACCTTACCAGTGAAAAATCTTTTTTGGTTCTTGAAGGTTTCATTCATTTTCTCTTGTTCAATGGGCCTTGTCATTGGTCCTCCAAGGTTGAAGACCTTTATGAATGTCTCCATGTCCAAGGTATATAGTAGACTCATAACCATCCTATGAAATCCATGAGGGGTAGGATTATAGAACTTTATTAGGGCTTTTACTAGGTCTTCATCCACTATCACCTCTAGCATAATTAACTTTGCCAATTTTTTTATCCAATGGTTGTAGATGTTGTGAGATTGTTGAGAGATGAATGCTGATGATATTCCTATCAAGGATTATTGTAGATATATTACTATGATGATATGTTATATTCATGACTGAGTTTGTCATTTATGTCAACATAGTAGTTTTCTATGGTACCTGACAAAAGAATATTGGAAAGATCAAGTTTGTGTAGAAGACTAGTTGAGTATTCTATCTAAGGTTGTGAGAGACACATTTAATTATCTAGTACATTTAGTTAATATAAGAAGAAGAAATGATAAGTCTAGAAGAAGTTATGTAAGTTTTGGTGATGTATGTTCTAAGATAGAGTTTACAGAGGCATGTTCTGGTAAACTTATTATATCTCTTAGCAGAATTATTATTTTGAAAATCAAGGTTGAGGATGTGTAGAAGACATGTTGGTGATAATGTGGCTAAGTTCTCTCATCAAAAGATTATGTGGACAAAAATTTATTCAAGTTGCAAGGAAGAAGATTTATGTTATCGCTAAGTGTAATGCATTCTTGATGTGGTCCTATAATGATTAAATTGAGAAGGTCTAATAACTGAATCAAAGAATTGTTTTATGGACTTGGTATAAAGGAAGGAAATTTTCCTTTATCATGGAATGGATGTGTATGGATGAGGATGATATTTTTAACTAACACAAGAGTAGAATGAAAGTGAAGGAAACTTCATTACTGAAGTTTTGCTAAGTGATATGAGATTTGGTATTTAGATCTAAGGTTTGTGATCTAGTCTACAATGTCTGATAGTATTTGGTCTAGTTCCTAGAACAAAGGAAAGAAGAAAATAATAGTAAATTACATGTTAGAGCATTAAGCTCTTATTGTAGTTGAATTTGCATGTTTGGGTAGTGGGCTCTTCTTGCATACATATACCACAACTCCTAACATGGTTGGAATATCCTAATAGGGACTCTATGTACTAAATGGTGTAATAGACTCCTAATAGGGTCTACCCTCTAACAAGTAATATTTATGTTAGTACATCATCTTATGGGAATTATTCCTACCAAGGTTTTCCCTCTAATCAAGGGTTCCCCTAGTTAAAATATCTAGTGTAATTGTTTATGTGCATCTTATTATGGTTGTTGTTTACTTTGGTTGAATGGTTAAGTTTTTTAAAGAAGATAAATGTTCTAATTTTTGGATAATTGATTCACCCCCTCCCCCACTCTTAGTTATCTTGGTGGACTATTGTTTCTAATAGTAGATTGGTGGCTTCTCAAACCTGTTACTATAGAAATACTAGAATAACTTCTTACCATTAGTCTCAGGCATAGTTGCATCTTTACAAAAGCTATATTTATCCTTGAAAACATGGGAATTCATTGTTTGTGCATGGGATGATCTTGGGAGAAAATAAACCAATTCCTTAGCATACAAGCTAGCCAACTCTGTTTTGGGTTGCTCAACACCTTGAGCGACTTCTTCCACATTGACTTAAGCTATTATCTTTCCTTCATCTTGTACCATTTTCCCTAAATTCAAATTCTTCATCACCTTTTCTACAGCTAAACTCTCTGAAAAAAAACATGGCACTCAATTCTCTTTAGTCTGTAAAAGTTTGTGAATTTTGTAATTATAAATCTATTATATCACCTTTTTAATAGTAGTTGAGAAAAAGATAATAGCATTAATGGTGTCTTTAATTCAGCATGCATGAGTACTCTCAAAATCTCCAAAAGCTTCACATTCTAGCTTTATGACACTTGTACTACCAACTTTCAAAATCTTTTTTGTGATTTTTTTGAGAATACCTATATTTCTAGTAATAATGAAGTTTCAATAGTCATTTTAATATTAGGCTCTTATGTTGTGACCATGCAAACACTACATACTACTAGCTATTTACAGCTTTGTAAGGCTCAATTTCCATTCTATGTTTTTACTTGCAATTGTGAAAATCCCTTGTTTATTGCTTCATTGTTTATCTTTATGTTTAAAACCTTAGCCTTGCAACCAAATGAACACTATTAAAATGCCTTGTCACTACTGCTTTGCAACTTTCCTTCTACTTCATACTCATAACTACACAAGTGGGCAACCACATAAATCTTCATAATATTCTAATTGTGTCACATGATTGTTGCTTGAATCTAACTTTAACACTTAAGGTTTATGACACTGTGAAACCTTTTAGGCCTAAGTGATTGGTTGGTCACTACCTTCATTTCCTTTTATTAATTTAGATGTGCAACCATGCGATCAGTTTTTTTAAACAAGCTCTTAACTATTTTTCTCAGTCACATTTCCTTTTCAAATTAAAATTTCAAATGTGTGACTGTGATGAAAGAATTATTGAAAGGATCTTAGCCCTTTTCACCAATTCATAGTCTCTGATTTAACTATAAGTTTTAGACATGCAATTATGCAGTCAAATATTTTTCCAAGTATCAGCTTCACTTTACCTTTTACCACATAATCATGCAATTGTGTGACTAAGCATCTCTTATACCATACTTAACAGCTTTGCTAGGTCACAGCTTAGGTTTATGTCACGTCTTCTAATTGTGTGACCATGTGATTAGACAAAACTTCACAAGCTCTTAACCATGTCTTTTATTTGTAGCTCATATTCCTTGTTACCTTTTAGGTCTTTTGATTATTTGATCAAGAATTATAGTTATCTCCCTTGACAGTATCACACCATCACTACTATCTTAGAACATTGTACCTTTAAGCCTCCAACCATGTGACTACATCTAGTCATTGAGTCACTATATTATCTTGATTGTTTGAAATTTAGGTAGTGAAATGATGACTACCATTTCCTTAACCTTAGTCACACTATTGCACCATAACCTTGACTATTATGACAATTTGCTCTTCTCAAATGCCTCCATGTGTCAAATCTTTGAATTGTGATGAGGATTATAACTGAGTGATAATCCCTTTTCACATGGTCACTACTCAAAAATGTATCCTTAGATTTAACTATACGATCATGCGATAGCTTCTCTCTTAACTATTTCATTCATTCACTATCTACAAAGACCTTTTGCAACAAACTACTATGACCAAGTGAACATTGAGCCTTTTAACTATTTCTCATAGTCACATCATAAAAATGTTAAGATCTTGACCATGTAATGATATTGCAATTACCTTGGTCACACATTAGAAATTTCAAAGTCCTTTTAGAAGTGAGAAGACACATTTTAAATAAAATAAGGAGGGTTTCTAATGGAAACAAGGATACTGATGATGAAACTAGGGTTTTTCTAGGGTAACTCTATATATGAAAATTTTCAAACCCCTAATTGCATAGAATGAATAAACTAGATTTTCATACCAATATTTTCAGGATTCTAACAAGGTGAAAAAATAGGCCAACAACTCCCAAACAACATTTCCAATAGTAGGAAAAACAATTTTTGACATAAAAGAAAATACACATTATCAAAGATTCAAACTTACACATAGAATTATTTTCTCTCCTAACTGATATAAGATTTTCTACCAATTGTAAGCACTGGAGCTCACCAAGATCATACTTATGACCTTTCTTTATAGTCTTCTAGGCTTGGTCTATAGCCATAGATGACACATAGTTTAGTCAGCTTGACTGGTAAAACTTCTATGCTATCACACATACTGCAAAATATATCAATGGATCTATGATGCATGATATTGTCATGTAGTGACCATTCCACTCGACCTTAGTATTTTCCTTAATAGAATCTTTTCTTTGGCATTTCATGGTTTTCTTATTCTCAAATGTTGGATACACTATGACTACATGCATAATTTTCTTTGTAATTTTCATTGGCACATTCTCTATCCATAACTACATATTGTGAATTTGACTCAAAATGAATTTTGTCCATTCCACTTTGAAATTTATTAGGAATTCTAGCGTGAGTGTTAACCCTTTCATCTCCACAATCTTGAATTCATGCTTCAAAATTCTTTCCTAAATCCTTGCATAAATTTTCATATGCCATACAAATCTGATAGTCTCCAACCTCACTAATTTTGCACATATAATAACTCCATATATCATGTATCATTATAACCGTAGGTGGTATCAATGATAACACACCATAGAATCACCTATCATAGTGATATCTGAAACAACTCAATATTTGGGTCAAGGAAAAGTGTCACTTTTCACCAATTTAACATTGTTAACCTCTTCACCTTGACTCTTCGCTATAGATGTTGATCTAGATGTCATTTCTATATTTTAGGTTGAAATTCACTTTGTAAGCAACTTGGCATTTATGGCAACCAACACTCAATCACACTTTACTAGTAATAATTCTAGAAATTTACTTTGGAATCACTTCACAACTCTCTCAAATTACTTTAGATTTCAAAATATGAATGCAAGGTGTTCAAAATGAATTCAAAACTCCCCTATATACCTTTATTTATTCAAATTAGGGTTCTAATAAATTTGTTATATTTTGTTAGGTGGAATCCAACTATCTTGTCATTCATTAATTAACTCAATTGATACTTCACCTTTTGTTAACTTGATCTTGACTACACAAATTAGTCAATACTATCTTCCTTTAACTCATCCAATCACATCAGCTCAATCTATGTATGTACTTAGTCTATATTCCAATTCTTGGTCAATACAGACATTATTACTGATATTCAACACTAATAGTGTATTTGATTTATTTGCTCGGTTCTTTCCACAAATATGTCCTAATGCATCTTATCTTATGAAAATATGAACTTTAGTACATTTTTTATGTTAGGAACTGATGTATGATGTGGCATTCAAATATATAGTTCCTTACATACCTTTCTTGATCAATTTGAGGTAGTGTAATAACCTTCTCCATTAGATTGGGTGATCTCGACTTCACTTGTTCAAAGTAGATACTTCAAGTTTCTACCTTCCTCCACTAGGTATGATTCATTTCATTCCTTGTTTGTTCCAAATAAAATTTTTCTTTTCATTTGATGTATTCATTGCTTGGTGCTAGTTCCTATGTCCTACATTTCTTGCTTACATGTCTAGTCTTGTGACAACTAAAACAAACTAAGCTTCCATTCAACCAATTCTTGTATTTGTAGTGCCTCTCCCATTTGACTTCTATAAGTCATCCTAATGGATGGAACCTTTTTGATATTTTTTGTGATAGATCATGATTGTGACCATGAGTGGTCTACACCATTAAGGTGATTTGATTGATGTTTCTGCACTAGTTGCTTTGATTATGCTTATGAATGATTTTTGAGATTATGATGTGATTTATGGTTCACTAAGGTTTGTGCCAATGGTTACCAGGATCAATGTGGTATCATGATGTTGTTATGTGATTACCCTAAGTTTTGTGTAGAGAATACACTGTGTACTATTACCATGCTACACTGGACTAGGTTCTAGTAGCAGTGGTTAGTCTTGTTTATGATGGTGTTTTCTTATGTGTTTTAAGTGCCTTTTCATGTTGTGTTTACAAACATTATTAAATGCTTAAATAAGTAGAAATGGATTTTCCTTGTTGGGTTCTTTGGTTATGTGTTTTGAATATCTACTTATGTTATGTTTTATATTTGAGATGACCTAAGGATCAGATGATATACCTTGATTTTAGTATCATAGATTTTAGACTACTATGTTGTTCATTTGATCATATTTGCATGATCAGGCCATTACGAGATGACAATGTATTTTATGATGATATATAGTTATCCGATATTTGGACATATCACTAATTAAGTTATGTGATGGATTTAATGCTATGGTTATTTAATATATTATTGTGTTGTTATGCTTTATGTGAATGCGAGTGATGTAAATAGATTATATTGATATAATTAAATAAATGGTTAATGTTAAGTTTTAGGATTTGCACCCTACTGAAGTGGTAATGTTTAGTAACCCTTACTTAACATGGGAGTCATTTCACTATGTGAGACTGGATAATGAAATGAAACCTCTAGATTCTAGGCCAACTCCTATTTGATTCTTCAGTGGTAATCTCTACAACTCAATGAAAACTTGTAGGAAAAAGGTAAGAAATGACTAAAAACAAACCTAAAACCAAAAGTTTAAACTAAGGAGGTGATACACTAGAATTTAATATGGAGATTTAACACACACATAAAAGAGAGGATTATATAGCTCTATGAAATACAGATAAAGCATATCTTCCTATAAAGGCTTGCACAAGTGATTTATAATAAGGTTTTAATACTGAAACTACAAAAACAAGATAAATTACTACCTCACTTTGACTAATTTCACCTATAAACACATATCATAACCTACAAGCAGACTTACTTTTCTACAAAAAGGTGCTAGAATGAGACAGAAAACAAGGAATAATGAAAAACATTCACAAGTTAACTTATCAAATCATTCAAAGACACACACAAAATTTGTAGAAAGGAAAAGGGCTTAACAATTTACTCCATAAAGCATAATCACACTGCTATCACTGGTATTATTTCTTTAAAATGTTGAATTACAGACCTTGTAACAAAGCTTAGGAGTCCAAAAGATGTCTCAAAACTCTGTCATAAAATCAAAACTCCCTTCAAATGAGTTAAAAAAACTCATTAAGTACAATGCCCAACTCCTTGGGTCATATGTAGAATGATAGCCCCAAAAAGAGGACTTAATAACTCACATACTGAAGTCTCATCACTCCTAAGACTTTAGTAACCTATAATGAACCCAATAAGTCACTGATAACTGCCCTAAAAACACTCTAGCAGCCAATAAATCTCCTCTAACTACCAAGGCAAAGTCAAATTTGACCCTAAAGCCTATATTCTCTCCTAGAAGGATTCCTAGTGTTTGCCAAAATAACTCTCCTTAAAGAACCATTAAACATATGGTCAAACCATATACTTTCTCTTTACATAATAAAATTAAAATTAACATTTAATGATTCATAATACATCATTAAATATTAATTCTTGACATTATAAAGTCTATGCAAAGTAAAGTAAAAAAATAAAACCTCCTCTTCAATTGCATTTAGGAAAAACACTATATGCAAGTAAGAATAAATGTTTCCTAAGGAAAGGAAACACAAAACTTGACACCACACTTAAAACACAATTTTTTTTTTTGTTTTTAACATAAAACCCCATATAATGCTCTACCTGTAGACTTCAAACAAGCTTTCAAAGTGACAAAGGGCAAATAAAGGGCAAAAAATGTTAAAAGAACCCTAAAAGCTTTCAATTTTTACATTTTACGTAAAGGGAGAATCGAGGGTTTCAATTCTACTATACATCACCATTGTTGAGGAATCCACTGGTTTGCCATGAAAACATGTGCTAGAGATTTTACTCAAGGATTTTTCTCTATTTTTTTATTCAACCGCCATTAACAAGCTAGTAAGGATTTTAAATTGTATTTCCATCTTTCCCTAGATGTGAGCATACACAAAAATCAAATTCTTTTCCTTGTGTTATGAATCTTCAACACATGTTTTCGGGTTGCCTGTTCCTTGAATAAACTTAGGCACTCATAAAATTTCATTGTGGAGTCTGAATGCCTTTTTAGATCATCATTTATCAAGAACATCCAACTGTCATGAGGAAACACTATCATATTTTAAAAATTTGAAGTGTCATTGGTTTGTCAATTTGTGGCAAACCATTTTACCCAAGTGCAATAGTTTGAGTTCAACATGACCATGTTTCAATCCTCATAGGAACATGCTAAGAAGAAAGTAGTCAACATTTTTTATACAAATTGTATTCTGATTCTTCTCTGCAGTTTATGACTTTGTGCTCATGTATTGGGCATGGTGATATCATCCATTTTGTTGCAATCCAAATTGTGTTATTATCAAATAGCACCATTTCTATTAGTTGATCGATGAACACCGTGGCTCCTTTATACCATGATTCTTATGTTCTTTCTTTCAAACAAAAATGGTGAGCTAATTATAGTCTTTTGAACCACAATAAATCTAAATTGGTAACATTCCTTAAAAATTCTTTAGGATACATAGGCAAATCCATAGTAAGTGCCTGATATATTAGCACAATTGAAGGAGTCATTTCGGGTATAGTGTTCACCTCTATTATCAATACTTCTCTAGTATCTGTATGAACAAAGGCATCAATATGAGAAAATCCTTCCAGACCTAGAGTGTTTTCAAAAATCTCAATCCTCTTTTTACAGGCTTAAAGTACGTCCTCCCTTATAATTAAAACTGGGGGTGGGATAAGATTGATGCCCATTCCACATTTAAACTTCTCTTCTAGCGAGAGGATATCACTTCCTTCCTTAACAGTGATGCTAGGATTAAAAGAATGCATTTTTCCTTTGCTTCCCATGACCCCCACTATCACTTCAACCCATCTACTAACACCCTTCCATATAAGACCAGATTTTGTAGAAACCCCAACTTTATGTGTGACAACAATCTCATCAATTTCAACAAAAGGCTCAAAGATGAACCTTTCCACTGGAGGATCTAGCATCTCAATCATCCCATGTGGCTTAGATAAAGTATTGGGAAGTAGGTGAGGGGTATTTTCATATAAGACATGTGCATACATCTCCAAGTCATCCACTATATTGTATTTGGAAACATTTTGTTGGTTTATGTGTTGCCATGAAAGAAATTGTTTGCCTGTATGCTGGTTATTGGCTTAGAGATATCATTTGTTGTTATCAAAGCTTTTTTTTTTTAGCATGATGCTATTTCTTGGGTTTGTTTTTTTTGATATATCTAGCCACTATTATTGAGCTTGTTGTTTTCTTTACTAAGTGAAGGTTTGCTTCTGTTCAATAGCCTCTGAAGAGAAAAAAGATTAGCATATTACCTAACAACTTTATCATTCTTAAACCCTCAATTGCTAATACTACCATAGATACAATCAGTCAATATGGCACAAAGAACTCTAGTCCCTAGGAAGCTAGTCATTAAGGATAGCTATATCTCTTGTACTACCCATTGTATCTGTTATTTTAGTTCTTTATTAGTCCTCCATTGGCTGCAATCACTGCATGACATCCTTTTCTTGTAAGATCTTCATTCTTCTAGAATACCTTTCATGACATCAGTGTAACTCCTGTTGTTGGCCCCTAACTACAGTTTGGTCACTATGATAAGAAGTTTGTTATTAACAAGCTTTCCATTTAGTAATTCAAAGTTAGATATTGCTTTATTTAGCACAAATGGCAAGTGAATTGATCATTAAATGATAATTGCAATTCTATAATTCATGTAGAACTGATTGCTTCAATTCCATGTTCTTCAAATCTACACAAGGTTAAGTGGCATTTTGTTTAAGAAGACACCATAGATTGTTAGGAACCCAAATCTGTGCATCTGTTATCATCAGATAATTCTCAATTTCTCATGCTTATAACAATACAATTATATTGTGTTTGAATTTTTTCCATAATCCAAAATGCTTTTTCTACTAATGCATTTTTTACTACCAACAGTCCATCTTATTGGTTTGAAACAACTTCCCCTTTTCAAGTCATAATTGCAGATGTTAAAATTGAAGTTGAGATATATTTTGATGTTGATTTACAACTCCAATTTCTTAAAAGCTTCATTTTAACTACAATATTTATCTCGTAGAAAGCTTTTAGTAATACTTCCTCTCATACATCTGCATCTTGAGGCTTTGTGATAACTTTTTCCTATAGCATACTTCCATTTCAATAAACATTCCTTAACTCTTAGCATAGCTTGTAGTATTTTCCCTTGATGATCTCTTATGCTTTCCTACAATAGATACACTCTTGAAATAAGTGATGTTAACCATTGTTTATTGCTATAATTCTGTAGCATCTTACTCAGTGAGGTTTGAGCACGGGATCATGACACTCACAAAATAACCTTTATTTCTTTCTTTTGGTTTGTTTTCTCTCATAATGAAATGCACCAATAGATAGAGTATGTAGTCGTAGAGATAAGTAGTCATTTATTAGATCCTTCAGGATCTAACATCAGTTGCTTTCATGTTTTTGAATATGCTAGAGATCATAGTGTTCGGAGCCAGATTCTGCTACACCAAGGAAAGACTGCATAACCAGGCAAAGCAACAAGCAATGACTGGTTATCTCTGCTCTTTATTTCTTTTATTCATATGTGTGTGTGTGTGTGTGTGTGTGTGTGTGTGTGTGTGTGTGTGTGTGTGTGTGTGTGTGTGTGTGTGTGTGTTTATGTATTTCCTTATGAAAGAAATTTAGTACATTGAGCTCTGCTCACAGCTTGTGTCATATTTTTTCTGTTTAGCATATCATTTCATTTCATTGTTTGAAAACATCAATGGATATTTGAAAGTAAATAAATGCAAAGACAATTCTATTGTTTGAATGAAATGAATGGCACTTCTGTACTTTTATTGCATGTATGCTTAAAATTTTACACATGTGCAAAATTTTAGTAACATTTTTTGGCGACTTTTGTTGTATGTATGTTACCTCTAAAGTTTCTAGTTCAGTTTTGAATGTATGTTCATGAATTTAATAAGACTAGAAATTTTTATTAAATTGATGGGTATGCAGGGTCAGAACTCAAGTACCAACTTTAGAAGTTGAACCATCATAGTCGACCATTTGGTTGATGTATGTGTAGATGTATGGACTTATGTGACTGTTTGTATGCAACATATACATGAATATGCAGATATGTATGGCTAACAGCCAGACATATTTAATGTCAACGATATGTATGTATGTATGTGTGCATATGTTGGATATGTGCATGCATTTAAGCATACATATCTATGCATGTGTGAATGAAATGGGAAAATATGACTACAAAACAATGTAAACCAGAAACTTAACTAACCTAGACTACCAAACCAAAATAGAACAAAAAACAAAACAAAACTAAAAGCAGACACATTTATTAAAAAACAAGGGAAACTATCGTAATATGTACAAAGTAGAATTGAAATTCATACCTCAAAACATGGTTTGAGGTGGATCCCATTCATAGGGATCGGTAGTACATCTCCCTCCATGATAGCAAGATGATAAGCATTATGCTATTTACACTCAATAATCTGAAATGGCCCAATCCACATGTGATCAAATTTATTGTGCTAGTCTGGCCTGCTCTTTAAAACATCCCACTTTAGTACCATGTCACCAACATGGAATTCTTGAGCTCGAGCTCTTCTATCAAAGCTCTTCTTTATTTTCATTGTCTGATACTCCATGGTTTCCATGGCCTTTTTTCTTGTTTCCTCCAACTCCATCAGTGGGGCACACCGCACTAAAATAGGATCACCTTCCTAAAAAAAAACCAGCTGTGTAGCAAGGTCAAGTGCAGGTAATTCTGTCTCAATGGATAATCTAGCTTCTTTCCCATACACCAGCCTATAAGGCAACTTTCCAATAACTTTCTTTGGAGTAATCCTATCAACCCATAAGGCAGCTTTTAGCTTTGAATGCCAATCTCTCTTATTCTCTTGCAAGTTACGTTTAATAATCCTTATAAGGTTCTTGTTTGAAGATTTCGCTAGTCCATTACCCTATGGGTAATAATTAGAGCTAGTACTAAGATAAATCCCATGAGTAAAAGCCCAATCAGTTACTTTCATCCCAATGAAAGAAAGCACATTATCAAAAATAATGGAATCAGGTACTCCAAACCTATTCACAATATCATCATAAAAAGTTAGGACTACTATTTCATTTGCATCCTTTAATGTTGTCGCTTCAGTCCAACATGTGAAATAAGCAATGGCTATGATAATCCACTTGTGACCTGAACTTGATGGAGGTTTAATAGGCCCAATAAAATCAACACCCCACTTCTAAAAGGGTTGTTCTATTTTAATTGGCTACAAAGGCAAAGTTGGCAGCCTTTCTTTTCTTGCAAACATAGCACATTTAGCACATTTTCTGACATGTGTATGACAATCCTTGAACAAATTAGGCTAGTAATAGCCTACACTTAGAATCTTACAAGTTGTAGTCCTTGGAGAAAAGTGTCCTCCTAAATGCCCATCATGAAACTCGTGCAATATTTGAGTAATCTAATCTAAATCCACACACCTGAGAAGGACTCCATTAAATTCTTTCCTGTACAGAATATCATTAATCAACACAAAAGGAACTAATTGCAAGCGATAATAACTTCTCTTTGCTCTGTCTTAGGTGGCTAGGCATTGATTGGTTTTCAAAAAATGTATCATTTCTTGCAACCTGTTGGAGTTGAGGAAAGCCAACTCCGAAGACGCCAAGATCACCTGCATGCGAACCTGTCAAAGAGAAGCCATAGAAGGGGAGGAGCTTGGAGCATGGGCAAAACCCTAAACGGACATGAGAGCCATCATAATGCAAACACAAGAAGAAATGTATTTACAATAAGAAATGATATGATGATCGATTATGTTACAATGAGAGAGAGCCCAAATATAAAGAGCTCCAGGAAGCTTGTAGAACAAGCTGGAAGGAGGTAGAGGACAAAAATGACAACTCAGCACATATCCACAAAAAGTGGAATATGCTAAAAAAGGAGAAAACTCCCGAGTTGTCAACAACTAACCACTACATGCATTAAATATAAAATATTAAATAAATGCATGACCTAAGTAAGCTTAAGCAATAGAATAAATAATTAAATATTAATTATTTACTCTAACACCCCCCCTTAAGTGCAACTTAGGGAAATGCCTTAAGCTCACAAAGCTAAGATGAATGCATAATGGGTCCCGGCAATGAGGCCATTTTAGGTACCCAAGTACAATACAAGAAGAATGCAACCTCTGTAAGCGAGGAAAGAGAGAAAACCACATGGGAAAAACCCTCCCCCAAAAAGAGGTAAGAACCCAGTGAAGAACTGAAGAAGTCTCCAACTAGGGAAAATGTCCCCTAAAACAGGAACAATGAGTGATCATGAAGAAGCAGCATCACTGAAGCATGAAGAGCCGCAAATTTGTCAAACTGCTGATCTGAAGAAACCTCCATGGAAGAAGAAGGCACGAGCCGAGCATGTCTATATGGTAGATGATCCATCTCACCAAAATGCATAGGTAGCCAGCCACTGCAATCGCCTTGTATGTAGGATCAACCACTGAATACATAGTTCACACTATCGAACCATCGAACCATGGATGCATTAGAACACAGCATAATCCCCCCTTAATGCAGACGGGGTGTGATGACAGGCAACTGAGAAGGTGAGCCAAAATCTTCTGCAAACGAACCAAGAACGAGGAGAGAGGAAAAGAAGTACAAACACCGATAAAGACACGGTCTTACTGACTCTGCATGGGCTAATGTCGTGGAAGGGACACTCACTTGACAAAGGGAGAATGCCTAAAACAGAAAACAAATAATCCCCCCCATGGTGCTTTATGAAATAGTGCAAGTACACCTGACTCAAAACAACGTTCATGACTCCCAGAATGTAAAAGTGATAGTTTATCTCAGTGCGAAAAAGAAAAGTGCTTCAAAAAGATAGCTGCAATGATAAAAACTGAAAAAGAGCTGAACCAAAAGAAAGTACAGCCGAAAATAAAGCAAACCATGCCAGGAAAACGATCCTCGGGCCTAAAACACTCAAAATATCAACCATAGAGCAAAAATGCCAAAACTATGATAGAAAGAGAAGAGGCCAAAAAGAGAGGAAAAAAGATGACAGTTCTGAAAATTTGAGAAAACCAGCTTTCCAAAAATATAAAGTTTTCCAAAAACAGACATGGGACGCAAAAGATATGCATGCCGGAGTCAAAAATAGGACTTCGGACTTCAACAGAAAAAATGAGCAATAAAAATGCATCAAAACCTAAAAATACCTGCACCAAAATCTCCGTCTTGGAACCAGCTTTTCGGCGCTTCTTTCGGATCGGAAAAATACCTCCGTATGCAAGAGTTATGGCCAAAAAACCACAAGTAGGTCCAAAAGTGAATCAGGAGAGGTGCATGCAAGGTTGATGACATAGGGATGACGTCATGCTGACATCAGCATATCCTGTGATTTAAATTGACAGCCCGTCAGCCGTCGCAGCAAAAAAGAGTGCCACGTGGCATAGCCACGTGGCAGCTGACGTGCCAGGTACGGATCATGACGTGGCAGGGGCCACGTGGCAATGTGCCACATAGCACGCCTGCCACGTGTCACACGCGGATTTGATACCTTCCGCTGACTATGCAGTACAGCTGGCGGGCGGCGGAACCGGCGGAGATGGCCGCAGGGGCGGCGGAGGCGGGAGGAGTCGCCGGCGGAGGGCGGCGGAAGGGCGGCGGGCTGGAGAGGCGCCGGCGGTGGAGGGCGGCGGCCAGGAGGCGGCCGGGCCGCGGTGGTTCATGGGCGGCGCTGCCTGCTGCGGGCGGCGCGCGGGTGGCGCGGCGGTGGCCCCGCGGTGGCGCGGCGGTGGCGCTGCCACAAATGTATTTTTTTAAAAAAAATTTTACGCCCTGCGTCCGTACGTTCCGTACGGCAGCGACCTTGGAGGCCTCAAAAATTCGCCAAAATTGCCCTGTGTCCGAAATCAAAAAGTTTTATATGAATCCTGACTGCAAACGGCCTTCCGGATCCAATGGTGATGTCCGTTTGGGCTGAAAGTGCTCCAAAAATTGCTGATCCCCTGATTTGAAGAAAAAATGCACAAACAAACTAGGGTTTGTGACTTCAAATCACGGCTTCAAAATTTTTTCAACGAAGCAGCAGCAGGAAGGCTCTGATACCATGTTGGAGTTGAGGAAAGCCAACTCCGAAGATGCCAAGATCACCTACATGCGAACCTGTCAAAGAGAAGCCATAGAAGGGGAGGAGCTTGGAGCATGGGCAAAACCCTAAACAGACATGAGAGCCATCATAATGCAAACACAAGAAGAAATGTATTTACAATAAGAAATGATATGATGATCGATTATGTTACAATGAGAGAGAGCCCGAATATAAAGAGCTCCAGGAAGCTTGTAGAACAAGCTGGAAGGAGGTAGAGGACAAAAATGACAACTCAGCACATATCCACAAAAAGTGGAATATGCTAAAAAAGGAGAAAACTCCCGAGTTGTCAACAACTAACCACTACATGCATTTACTCTAACACAACCAACTTACTATTCCATTATTTCTAGCTGCTCCAATCAGCAAAACTGCATTTGCTTGCTCCTTAAGCTCAATAATATCCTTATCTGTGATTTGCTCACATAATCCCTTTTCTCTAACCAGCTTGGTTATCTAAATATCAACATCATACTCCATGACACGTGTAATCCAGCCAGCTCTCTTTTCATTCAGGTCCTTACTTAGGAGGAAGTCCTTGACACTTGGGTGTGTGATATGTAAAATAACCTTATTATGTGTCAACAAATGCCTAAATTTCTTAATGCTTTTTATCACAGCAAGGACATGTTTTTCTAAAAAGTTGTACCTTTGCTCATACTCTTCTAGTCCTTTGCTAAAGAATACGATTGGCTGTTCCAATCCTTCTGCATTTTGCTATACCAGCATGGCTGAAATTATGTCATAACCCCCATATGCATAAAGAATGAAATCCTTACTGAAATCAGGATTGATTAGGATAGGCATTGATGCTAATGAATTTTTTATGGCTTGAAAATTATCTTTAGCCTCCTTTGTCCATGTGAAAACTACATTCTTTTTAAGCATAGTTGTTAAAGGCTTGAGAAGTGCTACAATATTAGGCAGAAATCTTTGCACGAAATTGATACGACCAATGAAACTTTGAAGGCCTTTCTTGTGCTGTTGTAAAGGTAGCTCCAGAATTGCTACAACTCATTCAAGGTCCACCATGATGCCTACCTAAGATATAATGTATTCAAGTAATTTCCCCTCATGCACATAAAATATACTCTTTTTGGGGTTTAATGAGATGCCAAACTCTCTATAGCGCTCAAAATTTTTTCTTAAGTGATCAATATGATCTGCTATTTTCTATGAGTAAACTATGACATCATCTAAATAGACCAAGACAAACCTATACATCAAATTAATAAAAGCCATCTCCATAGCCTTGTGAAAGGTAGCTCTAGTGTTAGACAATCTGAATGGTATTCTTTTGTATGCCATTGTACCCCATTTTGTTGTAAATGATATTTTATATTGGTCCTCTTCCTTTACTAGTATTTGATTATAACTCAAATAACCATCTAATAAAGAAAACCTTTTAGCCCTTGATACACTTTGCAAAATCTATTCCATGGATGGAAGCGGATGCCTATCTTTTAGTGAGACTCGATTCAAATCCCTGAAATCTACACACAGTCGAAACTACTCATTCTTTTTCCTTACAGGGACTAGATTAGCAACCCAACTGGTATGTTTAATAGGAAAAATAATTTTACTCTTGATCAGTCTAAGAACCTCTTTCTATATCAAGGGTTCCAACTTTGGATTAATAGGCATTTGCCTTTGCCGCACTAGTTTAGCTATTGGTTCCAACTCTATTGTATGTTGTGCCAGTCTTGGATTCAATCCTTTTAAATCACTATATTTCCAAGTGAACACATTGCTGAATTCTTGAAACAAATGAAGAAAAGATGCTTTTTCTTCAGTTGAATTTAATTTGCCAAATTTTAGGCAATTACCTGGTGCAATTTCTAAGTCTACATACTGGTTTTCTTTAACTAGCAAGTTAACTTTTCTAGATTTGAGCTGATCATCTGAATTGAAAATGCTCTCTAGTGTTACTAAACCCTTTGGCAACTTGTTATTTTTTAACTGTATCACCTGATCACCATATTGATCCTTATATCTCTGCTAATTAGAATTGGCAAAAATGTCTTCTTCCAGCAAAAATTGTAAAATTTGTTCATCACTATCAAAAACTTGCCAATTAGTATCATTATCAGGAACTGAAGGCCTGGTAATGATTTTGATATGTTGCTGATCAATATGTGCTGACACATTGTTAACAATATCATATTGGGCTCCTACAGCTACTAGCCTATCAACATGTTGGTTTTTGTTTTTAGGAATAGCCAGTGTATTAAATGCATCAAAATTTTCAAGTAAATCCCAAACACAATGCCTATAAGACTTTAAAATGCAATTTTTCATAGTATTCAGACATCTGATTTGATTTACTACTAATTCATTATCTCCATACACTCTTAAATACTTGATTCCACATTTTCTTGCCCTTTCCAACCCTTGGATTAAACCTTCATACTCTACTATATTGTTGGTACAAGAAAAATTGAATCTGAAAGCAGCATAATATTTCTCATTATCAGGTGAAATCAACATAACACCCCCACCGGCACCTTGTCTACCTCTTGAACCATCAAAAAAATGCTCCATAGCTGATCTTTGGACTTTCCTAGCTGATTTGCTGGTTTGACCAAATTGGGAATGACTTCGTTTTGCTCATGGATAATATAGGTCCCTGGGTTAGCACTTGTCACATGATAAAATTGATTTTCAAAGGTTTGACTAGAAGCCCATTTATCAAGAAGAATATCTAGGATGTTATCTAGCTAGGTTCAATTTTTAGCTACTGTGTGACACTCCTCTTCATTAAATGCAAGAAAATTTGCATTGATAGCACTGAGTGCATAAGGCTCTATGTGTTTTTTTGCAAGCAACTCAGATTTAATGGTTACTTTAGTACCATATCTAGTCCTAAAAAGCATATGATACCAATTAGATGACAAATAACCATGGATCTTTGCTGTGAAGTCCCTAGATAAGCAGATAGCAAAGTATAGAGGTAAATCTATTACATATATATCCTGCTGAATGGAAAAATTAGGACAGGCATGAAGGGTGATGCTTGCATCTTTAATCACACCTATAGTAACTACATATGTCCCATCAAGTTGGACAACACCTTTTTCAATAGGTTGGCATTTTAGTCCTAACTGGTCAACTATCTTTTTTGGCATTACTGAGCTTGTAGCTCCACTATCTACCATATAGTTATGGACTAATTTATCACCAATGATCAAGGGAATGTAGAAAGGAGGTGGTTTTATTACCTTATTTGATTCCTTGGTAGTTTTCTCACTGTCATCTTTCTTTTCATCAGTGTTGGTTAAGACCGCCTTTGCTGAAACATTCATCACCTTTGTGGAATTTGCTTCATCCAAGAGAGCCTTTTGTAGGATATTCGTTTGATCGAGAATAGCTAAATTCTCCCACATTGACATAGACATATTCATCTTCTTCATATTCTCCACTATGTTGAATGGCACAACAAAGTGTGATTTCTGATGTATTTTAGCAGTAGCATGTTTTGTTGGCTTGTGAATGGTTTCCTTGGTGACAGGAACGTGAGTGTCTCCCACCATGTTTGTAGCACATGATGATGGCTCAGCTGTATCAGGTGATTTAAATTTGTTTGCTATTTGGACTATTTCAAGAGCTCTTTTCTTAGCTCAGGTATTTTCTAATATTGATGAGTCATCATTGATTGTGCAAAACTCATCTCTCTGCCAATTGAGGAAAGTGGTCTCAGGAGTCGATGTTTCTGTTCAAGTGCATCATTTGTGACATTTTTTTGTCTTGCTACTATATTTTGCACCATTAATTCCTGATTTATAACTCCATTTGTGCATGTCGCCTGATTGTGTGGTTCATTATAGGGATAACACCACTCAAAGTCGCTGCAAGATTGTTCTGCATTGGCACTATGTCTCTAACTAGATTCACAGAATTGAGAGGAACTGGATTGTATGGACAGAAAGGCCTTTGATTAATATTTTGCTTGTAGGCCATTGCATTACCTTGAAATGGTGGCCTATTTCCTTGAGGCTGGCCTTGATTTTGCTGCAGGTAAGGTAGATTTATAGCTGGATTCTGCCGTTGGTAAGATGGCCTAGGCTGAAATTGTTTTTTTTAAGATTAACCAACTCATTGCTAAAGGTTTGCATCATATTTTCAATTTTGAGCTGACTATTCTTAATCTCCTACAGCTCTGGAGAAGGACCTATGGTATTTGAAGGACCTTCCATGGTAATTTCTTGGCTGGGAACAATAGGTGATGGGTTAAATGGAAAAATTACCAATGGTATATTTGACTAAATGTCCAGAAAAATGGGCATTGGAGGCCTAGGGGCTATTTTACCATCCTGGATAAGACTATTTTCAGCCCTAATATTGATCTCATAAGCTTGAGGTAGTGAAACACCTCCCATAGATTGAGTCATTATTGAAATATTGCTATTTAAGCTTCTTAAATAATAAAGAAAAGCATGATCTGTTGAAGGTCTTACCGTATTGGGTATTCTAGTCCAAGTCCTTTGAAACTAATTATTAAAATCCATCATTTTCTCTTGTGGTGCATGCTTTATAGTTGTGAGCTGCTCTACAAGTGACAAAAAGTTTGACTTGTCCTCAAAATGTCTTGTCAAAGCATCACCCAAAGCATCCCATGAGCCTATAGAACCAACAGCTAGGCTTCTAAACCACTGAAGTGCTTTTCCTTTCAAAGATGCCGCCAATAGCTTAGTAGCCACATCCTCCTCTGTCACATGATGTACGTTGCACAAAGTAGCAACATCCCTTATGTGCTCATAAGCTGTAGTCTATTTTTTGCCAGTAAAATAGGGCAAACTCTTCAATATAGCAAGTGGTATGTCATGATGTTGTGCAAAATTCAAGGGACTTGTATAGGTTTCGGTTGAAAACTTGTATTGACTATACTTGCTGGTATAAAACTAGTACTTGCCAAATTTTTAGTTGAATCAGTAGATATGTCAAAAGAATCAGCTCTTACTGATGGACTTGCTGAATTTCTTACTTTTCTTTGATGTGTTCTTCTGTATACATGAAGACCAGGGGCTGAAAATTGCCTCCTTGATGCTGGCTTTGTTCTAGCAAGACTCCTTCCATGTCTATTTAGAGTTTCCAACTGTAGATATTCAAAAGAAGTGGAACTTCGTGTTTGAATCTTTCTCATAAATTCATCTCCCTCTGCTGACTGGTTGAAAAATGACCTTCAGCTATACCAGCATAGTTGTAAAATGTGCTCGGGTCCCACTGGGCATGCCAAAACTATTAAGTTTCAAGATTTGCACCCTACTAAATTGGTAATGTTCAGTAACCCTTACTTAACATGGGAGTCATTTCACCATGTGAGACTGGATAATGAAATGGAATCTCTAGATTCTAGGCCAACTCCTATTGGATTCTTTAGTGGTAATCTCTACAACTCAATGAAAACTTGCAGGAAAAAGGTAAGAAATGACTGAAAACAAACCTAAAACCTAAAGTTTAAACTAAGGAGGTGATACACCAGAATTTAATATGAAGATGTAACACACACATAACATAGAGGATTATATAGCACTATGAAATATAGATAAAGCATATCTTCCTGTATAGGCTTGCACAAGTGATTTATAATAAGGTTTTAATACTAAAACTACAAAAACAGGATAAATTACTACCTCACTTTGACTAATTTCACCTATAAACACATATCATAACCTATAAGCGGACTTACTTTTCTACAAAAAGGTGTTAGAATGAGATAGAAAACAAGGAATAATGAAAAACATTAACAAGTTAACTTATTAAATCATTCAAAGACACACACAAAATTTGTAGAAAGGAAAAGGGCTTAACAATTTACTCAATAAAGCATAATCACACTGCTATCACTGATATTATTTCTTCAAAATGTTGAATTACAGACCCTGTAACAAGGCTTAGAACTCCAAAAGATGTCTCAAAACTCTGTCATAAAATTAGAACTCCCTTCAAATGAGTTTAAAAAACTCATTAAGTACAATGCCCAACTCCTTGGGTTGTATGCAAAATGATAGCCCCAAAAAGAGGACTTAATAACTCACATAATGAAGTCTCATCACTCCTAAGACTTTATTAACCCATAATGAACCCAATGAGTCACTGATAAATGCCCTAAAAACACTCTAGCAGCCAATAAATATCCTCCAACTACCAATGCAAAGTCAAATTCGATCCTAAAGCCTATATTCTCTCCTAGAATGATTCCTAGTGTTTGCAAAAATAACTCTAGCAACTTTTCCATAGATGAATTCCTATTTATAGGAATATCTTGTTTTCATTTGGGTTGATTCACAGTTTAACTAGGTTAGCTAGTTATTTGCCCTAATCAATTATTCACTCAAAAAAAAGTGAATAAGTATCCAAAAGGGAATTTAATTTCTCACTTCTCACTTTTGAATTAGAAATTTGGAGAATAAAACCCAAAATCTTCTTCATGAGGATTTAGAATTTTTTTTGTTGTGAGAGCTATAGGCATGGGATCGTCATGAGGTTGGGCTTGTTGGATCCATCTCAAGGAGGCCTTAGATTGCCACAATTTTTGGCCACTTCTACGAGCTTTTTATTTTTTGGTTCATATTCTTGTTTTGCCCTTTTGGCTGTGAGGTAGTGCTCTCTGGCTTTATTGTTTCTACTCTATTTTTGCTTCTATTTTTGGTAGCGATTTGGTTGGAGGTTGAGAAGTAGTGTTCCCCTTCATTTTTGTTTATTGGTTTTGCCTAGTTCGTTAGGTATGAGGATTTCACTATTTTTGAAGATGAGGGTTTGGGGTTTTGCACCATTATGCTAGCCATTTTGTGCATATGAAGTTCAAACTCATTTATTTTTGGATTTTTGGGGTTTTTGTACCCAAAGGCCACATGGGTTTCTATTTTGAAGTTTTCCTAAATTTGGGGGTTTTTACCTCATTTTGCGTGCTACCTTATTTTCTCAAGTTTTCTTGACACAAGTTGGGTCATGGACTTGAATTATCCATTTGGATATCAGTTAGACCTTTGTTGCATTTTTGTGTTGGCTTTGGGATTCATGTAGAATCTGTCCTCCTGAGTTATTTTCAATTGAGTGATATTTTGTATTGTGTTCTAATCTAGTCCTTGTGTTATAATCTTCATGATGGTTCTGAACCACACATGAGTACATGTGTGTACATTTGTCAGGTGACTTGTGAGGCCTGACCTTCTGTGCTACTTCTAGAAGTTATGATCATTGGGGTTAGGTTTGGAATATGCATGCCCACAAGTACTTCTCATAGGATGAGCATGGGTAGGGTAGGGTAGCATATAGAGTGGGCTTCTATCTCATAGCTCAGTGATCATGGCACCATGGGTTGGCAAAGGAAGCTTTATATAAGTGATAACTAAATAAAATATGTGAATGGTAATAAAACTTAAGATAATAAAATGTGTGAGCACCTGATTAAGTTTGAGGACACAATGTGTGACCACCCATTTAAGTTTGAGGACACACAATCTAAGCTTGGGCTTGTCAATGCCAAGTGACTCTCCATAATGTCAGCTCCTATTTTGTAGCCTTTGAGTGTCTAACTAGGACCTATACTACTTGCATTGTCTTAGGTTCTTGGTTATAGCCATCATATTGTCTGGCATGAGTGTTATCCATGGATGTTATTTTTGGGTGTTTGTGGTTGGATCATTATCTCCATCAACATAGTGGGTGTGGACCTATGGCTACCATGTGGTTGGGAGGCATAGCTACCTTCACCACTGCTAGGGACTAGTGTACAAAGATGGTCCTTTATCCTAGTGCAACCATTGCTGGATGTTTTCACTTGATGCTTCAGGTTCTAGAGTATGCTTTCTTGTGATTTATGCTTTCATTGGAATGCTTGGATATCATGTTTAGATGATGTTAGTTATTTGATGCATTCCCATACTATGATGTTTAGCATATGACTGGATGATGTGAATCATTGTATTGGATTATCTATTGCTTATTGGTTTAGCATTTTAGATTTCCTTATTCTTATATTGTAGCATGTTTTAGTAGTGACATCCCTATTACAATAGTACCAATGATCTAATTGGTGGCTTGGGATGTTACGCATAGGGGATGGCTAGGATCCATGATGGTCTTATGATGCTATTGATGGTTGGGAGGAACCATGTACTTAGTTTGGTTGTTTAGTTATTTTGATGTTATTTCTATACATTGAAATGTTACTTCTATTCACTATGATTTTTCTTCTAGTACATTCTTTTTCTAATATGTTTTTAGATGGATAGATGTTTCTCTTTCTTATTCATGGAATCTTTTTGTTTATGTACTTGAGTTCTTTTTCCTCAATCTATGTGATCCAGTACTCCCCGGTGTGGAGCTTTTGATCTTAGTTTGCCTCTTATATTTTTCCTTTAAGAGTTTTCCTTATTTTATTGGGTGACCATGTGTTAGCATTAGGCTATACAATAATGTCTCACATGTCAATTAAAGTTTTGTTGTGCAATACTGCAAAGTATTGCACCCCTTAGGAAGAAATGTTATGCAATACTGGAAAGTATCACACCCTCATTGAATAATTTTCATATGATATTTGATAAGTATCGCATGTCCTTGAGAGTAGTGTTTCCCAATCCCTAAATGTGTTGGCTTGCTTTGTTGGAAATATTATGCAATACTAGAAAGTATTGCCTAGTGATGATTTAAAGTATCATCTGGTATTTGTGAAAACTTGTCCAGGCAGACAATGGGCATTTTTCAGTAAGACTCAAACTTTTTGGAAAGTTTTTTGGGTACCCTCTTAGGTTTTTTTCAATCCTTTATTTTTTCATTTTGGATTTGAAATATTTTTATTTGAATTCAATTATACATCTCTCGTTGTCTATCATTTTGTTTGGTAGTGTTGTTTGGAGATTCATTGATTGCTCAAATTGTTAGTGAAGTCTTCTATTGTGATCTACATGATCCCTATATGATGTTTTCATGTGCATTCATACTTGTACAAAAAAAAAAAATCTTATATTAAATCCTTGTTCCAAGGATCTCTAGGCGAGGCATTACATCTGGTATCAAAGCCCATGTTCAAACACTGGGATCTCTACGTTTATTTTGCCCATATGGTTGTTGTTGATTGGTTGAGTGCAAGTTTCTTCATGAGATATCATGATCTTTGTTGCTTTAGTATCTACTTGTGATGGACTTTCTTGTCCAGTAGATGTGACTAGAGCACTGTGCGGTGAAGGAAGTGATTCTTCCTTGTTTGTAGATGGAATCAATGTGCCTGGATTGGTTGGTTCCATGTGTGTGACCCTTTTTGGATGGAGCCATTGATTGGTCTCCATGTATTGGCTTTGAGTGCCTCTTTTATTTCTCCTTGTGGAGTAAGTGCATTATTTCCCTACTTTCTCCTATTTGTAAATAAATAAAGGAATCTTATTTGTGACTTTGTGTTATGTTGTTATACTAATGGAATGGTTCTTTTCATTAAGAAATGAGTGTTTATCATGAACCATTGCAAAGGAGTAGGTTTGCATTATATCCTTTGGTTAATGACTTAAGTCCCCAATCTGATTGCTTCATAAGCTTATGGAAGATTGTATTAATTTGGTGAATATCTAATTGTTGCATTGCATGGACAATAATTAAGGAAAATTATTTGAGTCTACATATGCATGAGGTAATTGATGGTATATTGCTTGATTTGTGTGAGCGTGTTCTCTAACACTATTGGGATGATTTATTCCTTAGTATTGTGTGGTGATTTATCCTTGTTGTGTGACTATTCTCAGTTAGCACATGTAATGTGATTTAATTAATTCCATATTTTATTTGGTTGGAGGTATTTTCCTCATTTTGTTGGGCTTGCATTGGTTTTCAGTATTTTCCTTCTTGGAATGGTCATCAAATTTTATCTGTTGCTCTCTTTGTGAAAGTTGTCACATTTGACTTATTGTTGAAATGTGCACTTTTTGACATTTACTATTGGAATTGAAAATTTCCCATTTGTGCTTTTGTTTTGGTTCATGATGACTATTCTAAATGTGTTTTAACTACTGCCCAGTTGTGTGTTGTGACTCTACCATGTTCATCTTGAACCTTTGGTAGTACGTATAAGGGATAATATCATGGAGAACATGCTATTTTTTCATTGATAGATTTAAAGTTTTTAATGTAATTGAATGGTTTAAAAGATGTTATTCTTGAAAGAAATTGAAAGATATGTACTTGTTTCATGGTGACTCTTGAACCCTTGCTTTGAAAACCTTTCAGTTTCATTGTGCATTAGTGCTTATGTTATGTTTAATTAATGAAATTATGAAGGAGAATTAATGATGGTTTTAGTGTGTGAATTACCTTTCATTCCATGTCTTATGCTGTTTTGGGCATGTGTATTCTTGAATGGTTTTGGATGTTTTATCCATCACTTGTCTTGGTAATCGAGACTATTGTTTTTCCCTATGTGGTTTTGTCTTGAGTGGTGACTCAAACTCTTAGATATTAGGACTCTCTAAGCTCTATCATGTTGTAGCCCTTGTTGCTACCTTTCCAAGCTTTTTGAATGGAGTCAATTCGAGTCCAGATGTGAAAGTTATGGCCTCTGGAGTGAAGGCAATTTTTATGCTGATTTGAAATTCTGTGTGAGAAATTGGTGGTCATGCACTTTCTCACCTAGTTCATTGCACTTTCTTGGCTAGGTTGAGAAAATTTTTGCGAGACTATGCTAATACAAAAAATTTTCTTGGGGACAACAATCATCTTGTTCACACTTCTGGAGGTTTTGATCGATGTTTGAGTACCCTTTATTGAGTAGAGGCCAATTCAATCATGACATACCATATTTATGGCCATTGGAGAAGTTTAACTCTTCATGTTATTCTTAATGGAAGAGTTATCTAGTTTTCATAATCTACTAGGTACTTTTTGGGGTTTGTGGTTGGGTTTGTGTGTTCCTATTGCACCTACCCACCCTTGTGGGGTGAAGTGTGGTTTGTGAGCATTCCTTGTTGTGGTGGATGTTGCCTTGTCATTTGAGAGTGAGTCAAATTTTTGGATGTTGACTTTGGCACATCTTTGTATCCTTGTCTCTCTTGAGAGAGTGGGCTAGCATGGTTATGCCACTAGCTCAATTAGTGTTTTCAAATGACTATGTTGATGGTCGGTGGAATTGTGAGTTCCCTAATGCATCTTGGGCTAACTTAGTGTAGAGATTCAGAGAGAGACTCCATCTTGATCCTAATACTTGTAGTTTCCCTCTCCCTAAGCTTGTTCCTTCAAGAGGATTGTCTTAGTCAAGTTTTCTCATTGATCGTTGACTTGAGGCTAGAGACTGAGTTTAGTGATAGGTTGGGTGTGGTATTCCTAGCATGGTGCTAGATGGACATGGTATCATTGGGCACATGTTACCATCATATGAGTTGGAATATAGATACTACATGGTTGTGTCCACTATTGAATTATTTTCAACCTTATGGAAAGGAGATATCTTGTCTAGTTGGGTTGTGTAACCCTAGTTCCTAGTGGTAGTTGAGCTTTTGTACCTTGGAGAGGTGTTGTGCTCCTACACTTGGTGGTGAGTTGTCTTTTGGAGTGTGTAATTTTGTTGGTAAACTATCACCCTCTTTGTTCAAAGGGTGAGTTTACATGGATTCAAGGATGCTCATGTGTGACATGATAGTATCTTAGGAATATTGGATGGTTATTCCCTATGATTCCAACTCTTTTGGGACTGTGTAGTGTGTTGACCTAGTTTTGTGGTCATGTGGTAGGTGCATGTTTAGCTGGGGCACCTATGGACAAGGTAGAGTGACTTTTTTGCTAGATGGGTTTTTCCTAACACCTAGAAGGTTCCTTGTTGGAGGACCTTGTGCCAGTATGACACGTTACTCTTGTGGTTGACCTATTTGGGGGTTGATGTGATGGTTTGAGAATGTTGGAATGATCTAGTTTGACTTCTAGAGAGTTGTTGAGTCATTCCTATTGCTCAATTTTGATTTTTGGTTCTTGATGTGTTTTGGTTTCTATTCTTGGATTGCAGGATTCTAGGAGTAAGCCTAGTTGACTTCTATAAGTCATCCTAATGGATGTAACCTTGTTGATCCTTTTTTGTGATGGATCATGATTGTGACCATGAGTGGTCTACACCATTGAGGTGATTTAATTTATGTTTTTGTACTAGTTGCTTTGATTATGCTTATGACTAATTTTCTAGATTGTGATATGATTTATGGTTCACTAAGGTTTCTGCCATTGGTTACCAACATCGATGTTGTTCCATGATTACCTTGAGTTGTGTACAAAGATTGCATTTTGTACTATTACCATGCTACATTGGACTAAGTTCCTATAGCAATGGTTAGTCTTGTTTATGATGGTGTTTACTTATGTCTTTTAAGTGCCTTTCATGTTATGTTTACAACCATTATTAAATGCTTAAACAATTAGAAATTGATTTTCCTTGTTGGGTTCTTTGGTTATGTGTTGTGGATATCTAGTTATGTTATGTTTTATATTTGAGATGACCTAAGGGTCAGATGTTATACCTTTATTTTAGTATCATAGATTTTAGACTACTATATTATTCATTTGATCATATTTTCTTGATGATGCCATTGTGAGATGATAGTGTTTTTTATGACGATATTTGGTTATCTAGTATTTGGACATATCATTGATTATGTTATGTGATGGATTTAATGCTATGGTTATTTTCTTCATTCCTGCATTGTTATGTTTATGCGAATGTGAGTGATGTAAATAGATTATTTTAATATAATTAAATAAATTTTGTAATTAGGTGATTTAATGTATTTATTGCTTCATCTATGTTATTATATGCAATTGCACTTGATCGTGTTGTTTAGTGTGCAAGATTTATATCCCTGGTAGTGGCACATGGAGTTAATGATTCAACTATTCATATTTTACCAATATCGTCCATGTTTGGTCAATGTATCCTTATTTAAATTGTTCAATTAAACCTTTCAGTGATTATCAAACCTAAACTCATTTGCATTATTTGATTAGACTAGTGAGTGTGTCTGTGCATTTAGAGTTTCACATTGCTACGCAAGTTGTTAAGGAAATTTCTATGTTTTTGGGTTTTTTGGCTTCTTAATTGATTTATTTTAATTTTTGGAAACTTTTCCATAGATGAAATCCTATTTATAGGAATAGCCTATTTTTGTTTGGGTCAATGTGGGGTTTAACTAGGTTGGCTGGTTATTTTCCCTAATCAATTATTCACTCAAAAAAAAGTGAATAAGTATCCAAAAAAGGAATTTAATTCCTCACTTCTCACTTTCAAATTAGAAAGTTAGAGAGTAAAACCCAAAATCTTCTTTATGATGATTTATTTTTTTGTTCGTTGTGGGAGCTACGAGCATGAGATAGTTGTGAGATTGGGCTCATTGGATCCAACTAGGAGAGACCTTGGATTACTGCAAATTTTGGCCACTTCTGTAGGCTCTTTATTTTTTGGTTCAAATTCTTGTTTTTCCCTTTTGGCCATGAGGTAGGGCTCTCCCACTTTATTGATTTTACTCTATTTTCGATAGACATTTGGCTTGAGGTTGAGAACTAGTGTTCCCCTCTATTTTTGTTTGCTGGTTCTACTCAGTTGATTGGGTATTAGCATTTCCCTATTTTTCAAGATGAGGGTTTAGGGTGTTGCACCATTATGCTAGCCATTTTTGCAATAGTTTTTTTACCTCATTTTGTGTATTGCCCTATTTTCTCAAGTTTTCTTGGCATGAGTTAGGCCATGGACCTAGATTATTCATTTGGATATTAGTCAGACCTTTGTTGCATTCTTGTGTTGGCTTTGCGATTCATGTAGAATCTGTCCTCCCAAATTGTTTTCAGTTGAGTGATATTTTGCATTGTCTTCTCATCTAGTCCTTGTGTTATGATCTTCATAATTGTAGTATGACACACACAAGTACATGCACACACATTTGTCAAGTGACTTATGAGGCTTGATCTGTCATGGTACTTCCAAAAGTTATGATCATTAAGGTTGGGTTGGGAATATGCATGTCCATGGGCACTTGTCATAGGATGAGTATGGGTGGGCACTTTTCATAGGATGAGTATGGGTAGGGTAGGATAGCATATGGAGGAGGCTTCTATCTTGAAACCCAGTGATGATGATGCCATGGGTTGGTAGAGGAAGCTTTATATAAGTGATAACTAAATAAAATATGTGAATGGTAATAAAACTTAAGATAATAAAATGTGTGAGCACTCGATTAAGTTTAAGGACACAATGTGTGAGCACCCATTTAAGTTTGAGGACACATGATCCAAGCTTGGGCTTATCAATGCCAAGAAACTCTCCATGATGTCAACCCCTACTTTGTAGCCTTTGAGTCACTGACTAGGACCTGTACTATTTGCATTATATTAGGTTCTTGGTTACAGCCATCATACTATCTAGCATGAGTGTTAGCCATGGATTTTTTTTTTTTGTGTTTGTGGTTGGATAATTATCTGCATTAGCATGGTGGGTATGGACCTATGGCTGCCACATGGTTGGGAGGCATATCTACCTTCACCACTAGTAGGGGTCAATGTATAGAGAAGGTCTTTTATCCTAGTGCGACCTTTTTTGGATGTTTTCACTTGATGCTTTGGGTTTCATAGTATGCTTTATTGTGATTTATGCTTTCATTGGAATGCTTGGATATCATGCTTAGATGATGTTAGTTATTTGATGCATTCCCATATTATGATGTTTAGCATATGACTAGATGATATGAATTGCTATATTGGATTATCTATTGCTTATTGATTTAGCATGTTGGATTTCCTTATTATGATTATCAGCATGTGATAGTTGATGTTATCTACTTGAAGAATTATCTTATGCTTTACTACTAGCATATTATATTTCCTTATGCTTATATTGTAGCATGTTTTAGTAGTGATGTCCCTATTACAATAGTACAGATGATTTGATCAATGGTTTGGGATGTTATGTACAGGGGATGGCTAGGATACATGATGGTCTTAAGATGCTATTGACAGTTGGGAGAAACCACATACTTAGTTTCTTTGTTCAATTATTGTGATGTTATTTATGTACATTGCGATATTTTTTCTATACATTGCAATATTACTTATGTTCATTGTGATGTTACTTATAGTACATTCATTTTTTGTTGTGGTTTTAGATGGATAGATGTTTCTCTTTCTTGTTCATGGAATCTTTTTATTTATGCACTCGAGTGTTTATTCCTCAATCTATGTGGATCTAGTACCCCCTAATGTGGAGGTTCTAATCTCAGTTTGCCTCTTGTGTTTTTCCTTTAAGATTTTTCCTTATTTTCTTGGGTGACCATGCATTAGCATGGGGTGATACAATAATATGTCGCACATCCATTAAAGTTTCATCTTGCAATACTGGAAAGTATCACACCCCTTAGGAAGAAATTTCATGCAATACCGAAAAGTATCACACCCTCATTGAAGAATTTTCATACAATACTTGAGAAGTATCGCATGTCCTTGAGAGGAGTGTCACTCGATCCTTAAAAGTGTTTCCTTGCTTCTTTGGAAATATCACACGATACTAGAAAGTATCACCCAATGCTGATTTAAAGTATCACTTGGCATTTGTGAAAACCTATTCGGGTAGACAAGAAGACTTTTTCAATAAGACTTGAACTTTTTGAAAAGTTTTTTGGGTACTCTCTTAGGTGTTCTTCAATCCTTTTGTGTTACATTTTGGATTCTAAATTTTTCTATTCAAATTCAATTCTGTGTCTCTCACTGTCTGTCATTTTGTTCGATAGTGGCATTTGGATATTCGTTGGTTGCTCAAATTGTTACTAAAATCTTCTATTGTGATCTATGTGATCCTTGTATAATTTTTTCGTTTGCATTCATACTTGTACAAAAAAAATATCTTGACCTATATTGAATCCTTGTTACAAGGATCTTCGAGCAGGGCATTACATTATTTGCCTCTAAAATGTTTCCTAATGCAATTTTATGCAATGTGACCATTTTCTCCATAGTAATGACAACTATAGCATATGTTATAATCCTAATTGTATAAGTTACCTTTCTTTGGTGCATTTCCTTTCCTTCTGGGTGTCTAGTTAGATTTTGACTTTGATCTACATTCTTGTGCTCTATGTACATACTTCTGATAGTTGTAGCAATATCTCTCAAAATAAGTTGCAATTGGTTTAAAATAGCATTTGATCTACATTCATATTATTTATGACCTTTTTTCTTGCAATTAAAATAATTACTAGTAAACTTAGGCTCATAAATTTTTCTTACCAATCTTGCTTTTATAGATGTTTGGTGTGTGTCCAGGTTCTCCACAATGATAGCATGTATGTGTTGGAAATGGAAAGGAGTAATTAAGAGGGGAGGTGTGAATAAAAAATTAAAAATCCAAAAGTCCCTTTAAGATTTCAACACAATATAAGACCAATAACTTGTTGTAACTTAGTTAACACTAAATATTCTTCTTTAACTCAATTTGCATTGAATATATAACTATCACTCAATTAGAACTGAAGATGTACATCTTAAGACATTTAAATATAATTATCCTTAATTAAATTAGTTCCAAAAACATAAAGAAAATAACATGAGACACATGAGACACAAAGGTTTAACATGAAAACCCATTTTGGGAAAACCACCAATTGCAACTAGTTACTATTTTTCACTCTTCTGAAGTGAGCCCTATTAGGAGCCAACCCTATTAAATATTACAAAACACACTATTAGGTGTGATCATGTTATCAGATTTAATTCACCTTGTTAGGAGTGGCCTTGTTAGAGGTTTTTAGACACTTCAATATAGAAATTCCACCTTGTTAGAGGATTTACCAAATGGTTGTTAGGCTAACTCTCTTAGGATATTTGATTCACTACTACAATTATTAGAGAGTAATAATGACTTGACCCAATTCCTAATGCAACTATCTTTTCTAATTTTATATCTCTGCACTAGCTTGATTACTTGATCCTCTTTAATTAGAGTGTTCTTTGGAGCTTAGCCAACTCAGATACTTTGATATCCTTCCACTTCACTTCCTTAATTTATCTTCTTTAGTCTCATGCTTTCTCTCTTCAATCCTCAATTTGATCTTATACTTATATGAATAGAATCATCAAGGCAACTTGAATATACTTTTAATCAAACAATTTTTTATCCCTTTTAGTCAAATTGAATTAACCCATAAATCTATTAGGCTCAATATGATGTCAATTGGGTAATATAGAATTGAGTACTTGGTCAACTTAGAGAAACTCTTAGTTAACCGACCTAACTTGGTCAATAATATTTTTGAACTGAATTTTCTTTGGTAACCAAGTGAACTTGGTCAACACAGAATCCATGCCAACTCTCTTTTGGTAACCAAATAAACTTGGTTAACATGAGATCTACCTTTGATGCCTGAGTGGTCTTGATAAGAACTAAATTTAAACTTGGTTAAAACTAGCACACTTGGTATACACAGGGAACTATATTCAATGCTTGAGTGAGCTAGGAACTCACTGACTTTCTTGATAAGGATTGACATTTTGTGTAACATCAAAGACACCATAAGATTAAATAATTATTTTCAAAAATCTTCCTCTTTGGCATTGATGGCAACACAACATGTCATAGTACAATTAAATTTTAGAGAAAAATAGATTTAAGGATAATATCCTTTGTTTCATTATGATTCTCATCTATTAGAACTCCTTCTATCAGTGAGAACTCCTTGACATTAATTTATTTGTCTTGAATGATTCTCTGATTTCTCTGACTACAATTTCTCCCTCTGACAACAAACTCTCCTTCTTTACTAATACAAAATTTCTCTAATATGAAAAAAACTCTCCCTCTTTTAAATCTCATGAAAAAGACAAAAATCAATGTATTTTCTATGTAACTGATGTATTTTTTCTTATGCAGTCTACTCTAACAATACTACATCAACTTGTTTGATCTTCAAAGTGCTTAGTTATTCAATCACTAAAATATGATTAGTGAGCTTCTGATAGGGGAATGACTCCTATCTTACCTCTTAGATAAAAAAATGCATCCTTAGGAAATGACTTGGTGACTATGTCTACAATTTGTTCTTTTGTATTCACATATTCCAATCTCACCTTCTTGCACTAATTCTCTCAGAAAATGATATTTTATTTCAATGTGTTTACTCTTGGTATGCATCACAAGATCCTTGGATATGTTAATTACATAGGTATTATCACTAAAGATAACTATTGGATCTTTTATTTCTTCCTCCATACATGTCATCTGTTGCATGAACCAAATGATGTTGGAACAATTAACTATTGCTGCAACATATTCTGTTTCTATTGTAGATTGAGAGATGCAATTTTGTTTCTTGCTTGTCCAAGACACTAGCCTCTTTCCAAGAAAGAATGCTCCACCGCCAGTTCTTTTCCTATCATTAATACTTCCTACCCAATCAGCATCAATAAAAGGCTTTTACTTCAAAGTTTCCTCCTTTCTTATACCAAAAACTATAATCTTTAGTACCTTTTAGATACCTCATAATTCTTTTTATTGTTATCATTTGGTTTTCCTTGGATTAGTAGAGAATCTTGCCACCATACCAACTACTAATGCAATATTAGATCTTGTGTGTACCACATACTGAAGTTTTACAATCATTAATTTATCTATAGTTTAATCTACCTCTTTGGAATCATCATTTTTGGAAAGCTTATGTCCAATAGACATAGGTGTTCCAACTATTTTGGAATCTTCCATTCCAAATTTTTTCAATATCTCCTTGATGTACTTTGATTGAGTAATGTAGATACCATCTTTCTTCTATTTAATTTGCAAGCCAACAAAGAAATTAATCTCTCCAAACATTTACATTTCAAATTCTTTACCCATTTCATCAGAAAAATATTTGATAAATCATCATGTCTAGTGAATAATGTATCATCTACAAAGATTTTTGCTAGCATTATATTCTTATCTAATCCATCCTTAATGTATAGGTTGTTGTTTTCATTTGTCCTTTGAAAACCAATCTTTACTAGATGAATATGTAATATTTCATACCAGGATCTAGGGGCTTGTTTGAGACAATATGAAGCTTTTTGTAGTCTGTAAACTATATCCATTTTGTCCAAAACTATGAAACCTTTAGGTTGCTCAATGTAGACTTCTTCATCTAGGGTTCCATTCAAGAAAGATGATTTTACACCCATCTAATATACTTTGAATCCTTTATGAGAAACATAAGAAAGTATTTTTCTAACACCTTCTAGTCTTGGAATAGGAGAAAAAGTCTCTCAATAATCAATATCTTCTTTTTGAACATAACCTTTGCAAATTAACCTTGCTTAGTTTCTTGAAACTTCTCCATTCTCATTCAACTTATTTCTGAATACCCATTTTGAGCTAATTACATTTTTATCCTTCGGTCTAGGAACAAGAGTCAAAGTTTGGTGGCTTTCAATTTGATCAATATGTTCATTCATTGCCTCAATCTAGCTTTCATTTTCTAAGGCATCTTTAACTATTCTAGGTTCAAACTTAGTAAGAAAACATGTACCTTTCAATTTCTCCTTGTCTTTGTGCCTTCTAACTGATCTCCAATGATTTTCTTGGGTTCATGATGCCTTCTAATGTATCTAGCAAGTAAAGGTATCTTCTTTCTAAATTCACTTAGTTCACCATATGCAAAATGATCTTCTAAATCACGCTTGGTTCCCACTGTCTGCGACTCGGGTCCTTAAGACTATGATTTAGTTTCTACTTGTTGACACTCATTTCCTTCTAACTCCAACTTGATTCCTTCAGACTATGACTTAGGTTGCACTAGCTGCAACTTGGTTTGAATTGAAGATTTAGGGGACTCAGGTGATGAAGACTACTAATTTCCAATTGCATTTTCTTGAATCTCAGGTATAGTATCATGTTCAAACTAGACAAAGTTTATCTAGTTTTTACGTTCTTTTTTTTGTGTTCATAACTCTTTTATGTAAACTCATCAATTTTCACATGTACATTTTCTATGACTTCATGAGTGGAAAGATTCATATGCTTTGCTCTTGTTGGAGTATCCTAAGAATATTCTGTCATCACTTTTCACCTCAAACTTTTCTTTCCTAGATTCTTTCAAGATATAACATTTTCTTCAAAATAGTTTGAAATAACATACATTAGGTTTATAGCCATACCATAATTCATAATGTTTTTAATATGTGTTCTTCTTCAATTGAACTCAGTTCAAGGTATGAACTATTGTACTAATTACTTCCTTCTAGTATTTGATTGAAACATTTTTCTTAATCATTAGTGTTCTTGCACAATCCATAATGGATCTATTTATTCTTTCTACTATGCCATTCTATTGAGGTTTACTAGGTGAAAATACCTATCTTTTGATTCCTCTTTCATCACAAAATTCATTGAATTCATTTGAGATGAATTCTCCTCCTCTATCTGACCTTAGACACTTAAGTTTCTTTCATGTTTCTTTCTCCACTCTACCCAAATACCACTTGAATTTTTGGAAGGCTTCAAATTTATCTTTTAGGTATATAACTATCATCATCCTAGAATAATTATCAACAAATAAAATAAAGTACTTATGTCTAGAGTAGCTTTCTATGCCAATGGGTCCATAAAGATCTATATGAACCAGCTCCAAAACTTCTTTAGAATGATAATTCTTGCTTTTGAGACTTGCCTTCCCCATCTTCCCAATTTGATAATTTGTTCACATACCCATATTAGGTTTCTTTAGACTACAAATGCATCTCACTCTTTTATTCTTTCTCATGTTGACCAGATTATCAAAATTCATATCACGCAACCTTTTATGCCATAACCAAATTTCCTCTACTTGAGCTAGGAAACATGAACTTTCAATTAGATCTAGATAGAATAGATTACCTTTTTTTTGATTGCCCATCCTAACTAGATTTCATATCACATCTAGCAGATCAGCCTTGCCATTCATGAATTCTACCTTGAATCGAATTTTTTTCAACTATGTCACACTAAATAGATTGTGTTTTAGTCCTTCAACCCAATAAGCATTGTCACACCTGAGTTAATTAGTCAATGTCATGCAACATTTTCATTTTACATAAAAAAAGGTTCATTATTTCCAAATTTGACACTCCCACCATTATAGTGTTCCAAGTGCTAAAATTTAGATTTATCACCAATCATATTGTGAGAACAATAGCTACCAATAGTCCATTTGTCATTTTTACTAATATGAAAAATGAGGGCCAACTTTTCATTTTCATCATCTGATTCATCTTTTATAAAAATGTAAACCATTTCATCTTCATCACTGCTATTAGAGTCTTTAGCCATGTAACAAGATTTCTTACCTTTATCCTTTGAGTCTTTGTAGCTTTTGAAATCTTTCTTTCCTTTCAAATTTTTGTGATTCTTTTCTTCTTTTCCTTCTTTATTTGGACACCTTGCAGTAATGTGACCAAATTGTTCACAAGAAAAATCATATTAGAGGTATTTTACCTTTGTATGTTCCTTTTCATTTAAGGAATCCTCTTGCAAGTAGGGCTTCAATGACTTCAAAGTCATCATCAAAATTTTCTTCATCTTCACTATCAATTTTTTTTCTTTTAGATTTTTCACCTTTCTTGTTGAGTGATAGTTTATCTTGAAATTCAGATTTAATGCTACTAGAGTTGGGAACATAGTTATCAAAGTTATCTAACTCAAATGTTGTCAATCTTCCCACTAGTGCATCCAAGGTTATATCATTTTTAGGATCACATCTCATCTCTTGAATAGTTAACACTCTAATCGTATAAATAGGAAGACGAGTTCTACATACCTTACTAACTACTATCACATCATCTATTTTCCCTTAGAGGCTCTGATTGTAGTTACACTTGCTTTCATTCTTTCGCTATACTATCTAATGTTTTAATTTTCTCTTCTTCATCTAATCAAATTGACCTCTTGGACTTTCTTTCTTAGCTCTCCTCACATTTTGATCTCCTTCATAGATATCTTTCAATCTTGTCCCACATTTCATGAGTAGTAGGAAAATCTTTGACTTCATCAAATTCATCATAGTTGAGAGTAGAGGCAATGTTAATCATCATTATTTTGTAATTCTTCTTTTCCACAATTTGATCCACAAATAAAGTTCCAATAGAGGCCACATATTTGTTACCTAGATATTTTAGGCTTATGTCTCCCATGGTTTCCAAATGTAGCTTCATAATTGATTGCCATGCTTGGAAGTTATCTCTATTCAGCATAGGAATCTTCCTTCTATAAGACATCTTGATCTTTAGCTTAGGTCCTTGAAACCTTATCTACAAGAACCAAATGCTCTGATACCAATTATTGGAAATAAAAAGGAGTGACTAAGAAGGGAGGGGTGAATCATTTACTACAAAAACAAATCCAAAATTCCCTTTAAGATATCAACACAATATAAAACCAATAACTTGTTGTAACTTGGTTAACACTAAATATTCTACTTTAACTTGATTAACACTGAATATATTATTGTCACTTCCTTAACACTGAATATGCAGATCTTAAGATATGTTAATGTAATTATCCTTAATTAAACTAGTTGTGGAAACATAAAGGAAATAATATGAACGCATGAGACACCAAGCTTTAACGTGGAAACTCAATTTGGAAAAACCACCAATTGCAACTAGTTACTATTTTTCACTCTTATGAAGTGAGACCTATTAGGAGCCAACCCTATTAAAGCTTACAAGACATACTATTAGGTGTGACCCTATTAAAGCATTTAATTTGCCTTGTTAGGACTAGCCTTGTTAGAGGTCTTTAGACACTTCAATCTATAAATGCCACCTTGTTAGAGGATTTACCAAATAGTTGTTAGTCTAACTCTGTTAGGATATTTGATTCACTGCTACAATTATTAGAGAATAAAAATTGACTTGATTATCTTTTCTAATTTTAGACCTTTATTCTAGCTTGGATACTTGATCCTCTTTGATTAGAATGTTCTTTGGAGATTGGTCAACTTGGATACTTTGATATCCTTCCACTTTTCTTTCTTAATTTATCTTCTTCAATCCCATGCTTTCTTAATTCAATCCTCAACATGACCTTATTGTTGGAAATATAGATGGAGTAACTGAGAGGAGGGGGTGAATCAATTATAACAAAACAAATCCTCAAATCCCTCAGATGTCTTATAAACTTAGTTATTGTTGTCACTTGGTAGCCACATAGAAAAATGTTGTAACTTGGTAGATGTATGTTAACTTATTAAGCATTCATAAAGATTTAGCATGCATGCATAAAAAAAAATAACATCAACACAAGGGACACCAGATTTAACATGGAAACCCAATATGGGAAAAACCACCAAGTAACTAACTACCAATTTTCACTTTTTTGAAGTGAGCCCTCTTAGGAGCCAACCCTATTAAAGGTTACAAAACACACTACGAGGTGTGACCTTATTAGAGGATTCAATCACCCTACTAGGAGTGGCCTTGCTAGAGGACTTAAGAACAATTCAATAGAACTATCCACCTTGTTAGAGGATTTACAAAAATGGTTGTTAAACCAACTCTATTAAGAGATTTAGGAATCACTACTACAATGATGAAAAAGTAACAATGAAGTGACCTGAATGAGATGCAATTGAACTTTGTTGGTACAAATCTCTGTTCTTCTTCATTAGATCCTCTTTGATCAAATGCACCTTTGCTGCTCCTCAAGGATATCTGATCCTTCTTCAAAATTTGCTCACACTTTACTCTTCACACAGTTAACTCATTTGCATGCTTGCTCATTCATTCATCCATTTCAATTCACAACTTGACCTTTTATTTATACCTTAAAAATTATCAAGTCATCTCATTTACAAATTACATTTACCATAAATCATTACATCAGTCAGCTACAAACATTACATGAATCAATTAAAATTTATTTTCTAAAACAATGAAATCCTTCATAGGCCGACCCTGCTTGGTAAACACTGGTTTAGAAATGATTTCTAGTATTAACCAACTAAAGCTTGGTAAATACTATGAATTCTACAAAATCCTTTGGAGACTGAGAGAACTTGGTAAACACTATCTTCCCTTAGCTGACCTTGTGAGCTTAGTAGAAACTGACTTCTGTCACAAAATCCTTCAATGCCTGATTGACCTCAATAGAAACTATCACCGTAGTGTAATTAGTAGAAATGCTTAGTAGACTCTGCAATTCACTTTGCTGACCAACTGAGCTCAATAGACTCTATCTTTTTCTTTGCTGACCAACTAAGGTCACTAGAATCTATTTGATAACTGATATGACATTTTTGTAACATCAAAGACAACACACAATTGTACAATTGTATCCAACAATCTTCCTCTTTGGCATTAATGGCAACAAAACATGTCATAGTAGAATGAAATTTGAGAACAAGTATTTTTCTAACAGAATATTCCTCCCTCTTAGATTTTATTCCACAAACTTCTCAAATACAGTAATCTCCCGCTATGAAAGAATTACATAGCTTCTTTTCAAATAGAAAGCTTTTCACAAACAAATTCAAATTTCAGAAATATATGATAGTATACTCTCCCTCTTTGACAACAAATGCCAAAGACAACACAAGCCAAATGAGTAACAATGTACCTTAAGTACTGATTCATATGCAATGTTCCCTTGATTATGCTACATCAACTAATAGATCTTCAAATTGGTACCTATTGATGCATCACTAAAACTTCATTTTAGTGACCTTAGATAGGGGAATGAACCCTAACTTACCTCTTAGATACAAGAATGCATCCTTAGATAATGGCTTGGTGAATATGTTAGAAGTTTGTTCTTTTGTATGGACATATTCCAATCTACTCTCCTTATCCTGCACCAATTCTTTGACAAAGTGATACTTTAATGCAATGTGCTTAGTTTTTGAGTGCATCACTAGATTTTTAGATATGTTGATTGCACTTGTATTGTCACAAAACATAACAATAGATTCTTTGATGTCCACCTTCATGCCTTCCAATAACTATTTGAACCAAACAATATTAGAATAGTTTACTGCTGCTACAACATACTCTGCTTCTTTTTTAGATTGAGATGTGCAATTTTTCTTTTTCCTTGTCCAAGAAACCAACCTCTTTCCAAGAAAGAATGCTCCTCCACTTCTACTCTTTCTATCATCAATGATTCATGCCCAATCTGCATCAGTAAACACTTTCAAAACTAAATTATCTCCAAATATAAACCATAATCCATAATCTTCAGTGCCTTTCAAGTATCTCATGATCCTTTTGATTGCCATCATGTTATTTTCTCTTGGTTTTTCTGAAAGCCTTGCTACAATACCAACTACAAGAGCAATATCTAGCCTTATATAAACTATATATTGTATTTTTCTAATCATTGATCTATATAATGTTTGATCTACCTCTTTTGATTCATCATCCTTGGTAAGCTTTAGTCCAGTGCACATAGGAGTTCCAACTGGTTTACAATATTCCATCCCAAACTTTTTGAGTATCTCCTTGATGTATTTCAGCTGAGTAATGTAGATACCATTCTTACTCTACTAAATTTGAAGACCAACAAATAATTTAATCTCACCAAACATTGACATCTCAAATTCCTTGTTCATTTTCTCTAAAAATTCTTTTCATAAATCATATTAAAAAAATATCATCCACAAATATTTCTTCCAAAACAATCTTGTTATCTGGTCCTTCCTTGATATACAAGCTACTATTATCATTAGTTCTCTAAAAACCAATCTGAATAAGATAGTTATGCAATCTTTTATATCATGCTTTAGGCGCTTGTTTCAGACCATACAATGGTTTGTGTAATTTGCAGACCATGTCCTTCTTGTTTAGATCAAAAAAACCTTCAGGCTACTCAATGTAGACTTCTTCATCAAGAATACCATTGAAAAATGCAGATTTGACATCCATTAGATATTCTTTAAATCCTTTGTATGAAGCATATGCAAGTAGGGTCCTGACACCTTCCAATCTTGCAACAAGAGAAAAATTCTTTCCATAGTTTATTCCTTCTTCTTGAGAGTATCCTTTATATACCAGTCTAGCTTTGTTCCTTGTCACCTTACCATCTTTGTTCAACTTATTCCTAAATACCCACTTAGTTCCAATAAGAGTCCATGTTTTTCTCTTCTCTATTTTCTCTATCTCTTCATTCATAGCCTCAATCCAACTTCCATTTTCTAATGCATCCTTGACATTTCTAGGTTCAAAATCAGCAAGTAAACAAGTACCTTTTAGCTTACTTCTTGTCTTAGTACCTTCATATTTGTCTGCAATAATTTGATCTAGTGCATGATGTCTCCTCACATACTTGGTTAATATAGGTTCCTTGCCTTTTGAACAAATGGCATTGTCATCCACTTACATTTCAAATTCAGGTTCTGGTTGCTTTGTCTATTGCTCAGGTTCATGAAACTCGATAGGCATTGGCTCGGTAGCATCTGAATGTGACTTGGTTTCCTATAGCTCGGTTTGAACTTCTTCCAACTTGATGACTAAAGACTCAGGAGTGGAAGTTTCTAGATTGATAGATGTATCTTGTACTATATTAGGTTCAATGAAAACAAATCTCCTATAATTATCTGATTCCTTTTTGTTTTCTTCTTCAATTATTTCTGCAAACTCATCAACTTTCACATGTGCACTTTCTATGACTTTGTGAGTAGACAAATTCAAACATCTATATGCTTTACTCTTGCAAAAATATCCCAAAAATATTCCTTCATCACCTTTTACATCAAATTTACCTTTTCTAGATTCTTTCAGAATATATCATTTACTTCCAAATACTTTTAGGTAACTTGCATTGGGTTTATAGCCATACCATAACTCATAGGGAGTTTTGAATGAGTCCTTCTTCAACTATACTCAGTTCAAGGTATGAACTGCAGTGTTGATAGCTTCCTTCTAGTATTTGATAGCAATGTTCTTTTCAATTATTAAAGTTCTTGAACAATCCATAATAGATTTATTCCTTCTTTCATCTATCCCATTTTTCTTGAGAGTTATAGGGGTTGATACCTATCTTTTTATTCCTCTTTCAATGCAAAAGTTATTGAATTCATGGAAGATAAATTCACCACCTCTATCTAACCTCAAGAATTTTAGTCTTTTCCATGTTTCCTTCTCTACTCTAGCCAAATACCATTTGAACTTCTCAAATGCTTCTAATTTCTCTCTCAAATACATGACAATCATCATTCTAGAGTAATCATCAACAAAAAGAATGAAAAACTTTTCTCTAGTATAGCTTTCAATTCTAATAGGTCCACACAAATCAGTATGCACAATTTTCAAAATTTTTTTAGACTGATAGTTCTTACTTTTAAAGCTAGTCTTTCCCATCTAACCAATCTGACAATTCTTGCATAGACAAACATTAGGTTTCTTTATACTAGGAATGCCTCTTACTTTCCTAAATTTTCTTATTTTCACCAAATTATCAAAATTCACATGACATAACCTTCTGTGCCATAACCAACTTTCTTCAAATTGAGCTATAAAGCATGAACATTCACCAAGTTCAAGATAGAACAAGTTACCTTTTGTTTGTATGTCTGATCCAATCAACTTTCCTTTGTCATTCAGTAGTCTTGTTTTTCCATGCATGAATTCCACTTTGAATCCATTATTGATTAGTTGTGCCACACTCAACAGATTTTGTTTTAGTCCTTCAACCCAATACGCATTATCACATATAGGCTCCTTAGTTAGTGGGATTCTTCCTCTTGCTTTTATGTGACAAGGTTCAGTATTACCAAATCTCATACTACTACCATCATAGTCTTCAAAATATTCAAACTTTATTTTGTCACTAGTCATATGATGAGAGCAATCACTATCTATGATCCATGTATCATTTTTGCTTACATGAGAGATAAGTTTCATTTTATCTTCCTCATCATTATCATATTTTTCTTTCAGCTTGTTCCACATTTCAAAGGTAGTTTTGCAGTCCTTAGCATCATCAAATTCTTCATAGCTTAGGGCAGATGCAATGTCTATCATCATGGTGTTATGAGTCTTCTTCTCAACAATTTCATTGACAGATAGTGCACTAGAAGGAGTTACATATGCTTCATCAAGATATTTCAATAATGTATCTCTAATGGAAGCCAAATGGAGTCTCATGAGACCTTGCCATGCTGAAAAGTTATCCCTGTTAAGTCTTGGAATTTGCCTCTTGTAAGATATCCTGATTTTTAGCTTAAATCCTTGAAATCCTTCTTGCAAGCACCAAATGCTCTGATACCAATTGTTTGAAATATAGATGGAGTAAATGAGAGGGGGGGTGAATTAGTTACAACAATACAAATCCATAGATCCCTTAGATGTCTTGTAAACTTAGTTACTGTTGTCACTTGATAGCCACATAGAAAAATGTTGTAACTCAGTAGATGTATGTTAACTTATTAAGCATTCAGAAAGATTTAGCTTGCATGCATAAAAGAAATAACATCAACAACACAAGAGACACTAGATTTAATGTAGAAACCCAATATGGGAAAAACTACCAAGTAACAAGCTACCAATTTCACTCTTCTAAGGTGAGCCCTATAAGGAACCAACCCTGTTAAAGGTTAGAAAACACATTGTGAAGTGTGACCTTGTTAAAGGATTTAATCACCCTGCTAGGAGTGGCCTTGCTAGAGGACTTAAGAACAATTCAATAGAATTGTCCACCTTGTTAGAGGATTTACAAAAATGGCTATTAAACCAACTTTGTTAAGAGATTTAGGAATCACTACTACAATGATGAAAAAGTAACAATGAAGTGACCTGACTAAGATGCAATTGAACTTTTCTAGTACAGATCTCTATTTTGCTTCACTAGATCCTCTCTGATCGAATACACCTTTGCTATTGCTCAAGGATATCTGATCCTTCTTCAAAAATTTCTCACACTTTTCTCTTCACACAATTCACTCATTTGCATGCTTTCTAATTCATTCATCCATTTGAATTCACAACTTGACCTTTTATTTATACCTTACAAATTATCAAGTCGGTTCATTTACAAGTTACATTTACCAATAATCATTACATCAGTCAGCTAAAAACATTACATGAATCAATTAAAATTTATTTCCCAAAGCAATGAAATCCTTCATTGGCCAACCCTGCTCAGTAAACATTACTTCAAAAATGATTTCCAGTGTTAACCAATTGAAGCTTGGTAAACACTATGAATTCTACAAAATCCTTTGAAGACTGAGTGAACTCGGTAAACATTGTCTTCCCTTCGTTGGCCTTGTGAGCTCAGTAGAAACTAACTTCTATCACAGAATCCTTCAATGCCCAAGTGATCTTGGTAGAAACTGTCTCCATAGTGTAATTATCAAGAATTCTTCGTAGACTCTGTAATTCACTTTGCTGATCAACTAAGCTCGATAGACTAAGTCTTTTGCTTTGCTAACCAACTGAGTTCGATAGACTCTGTCTGATAATTGATATGACATTTGTGTAACATAAAAGATAAAACATAATTGAACAATTATATCCAACACTTATATTATTAGGCTTGTTAATTTAGCTTAAATATTCTTTTAATCAAACAATTTTCATCCCTTAATTCAGCTTGAATTAACCAATAAATATATCTGACTCAATATGTTGGCAGTCAACTAATATTGAATTGAGAAATTAGTCAAAATAGAGAAACTCTTCATTAACTAACCCAACTCAGTCAATACTGTTTTTGAACTAACTTTCCTTTGGTAACTAAGTGAATTTGGTCAACATAGGATGAATGCCAACTTTCTTTTGGTAATTGAGTGAACTCAATTAACACATGATCTTCCTTCAATTCTTAGGTGAGCTCTTTAAGAATTAACTCTAAACTTGGTTAAAACTGGAACACTTGACGTACATAGGGAATTATCTTCAATTCCTAAGTGAGCTAGGTAATCACTAACTTTCTTGGTAAGGCTTGACATTTTGTGTAACATCAAAAACAACATACAATTGAATAGTTTTTTTCAACAGTAGGTTGGTTCCTTGGCTTTGTATTTCTATTCTCTTCATTCTTGGATGATTTTCCTTCTTTAGTAGATGAAGAGTGTTTGGTATTTCCTATTCCAAAGGTGTCACTAGGTATCCTTGTGATCTCATTAATTCTTCAAAGTATCTTATAGCTTCACTATGTTTTTTCATTGTCTCCATTAGTTCCTTCTTAGATCTTAACTCATTCCCTAGTTTATCATTTTGTGACCTCATATTTGTAATCTCTATGTCCTTCCTATTGTGTTCTTGATTTGTAAGAAGCAATTGATTCATCATGTCCGACTAATTTTTTGTAATCTTCTATACATTATATATTCTTTCATAAAGTCTGGTAACCATTTATCTCTTGTCCTCTTATGCCATGATTTTATCTTCCTCTACTTGTTTCTTCTCTTCAATCACTTCACATTGTCTTATTGATTGGATTTCATGTTCCCTGTTTAATTCTCTAAGTTCTACATTCATAATGTTGTTCTTCTTGAATAGGTCTACTATAGATGCATCACTTTTAGTAGGATTTCCATTGTCAAATAGTCCTTTAGTGTTCACTTCTTGATAGAGTGAATCATTTGTTAGCATGAATTTTGATGCTATGGGGGAACATTGTAGAACATTGATATGGTGTATTCATGACTATGTTTTTCATTGATGACAACATAGTAATAAGTTTATAAAGATTGACAGAGTAGTAGACTATGATTTTTGTATTAAGAACAATATATTACCTATCTATTAATGCACATTTTCTAGTGCATACTATAGTATGTCTCTGTTACAAGGGTAAGTGCACAAAACCTAATTTGATAGTGTATGGAAGATATGATTGATCTATAGAGAATCATATGGAAATAGAGTATTAGGAAAGTAGTTCCTATTGTGTGATTATTGTAGTTCATCACAAATGTACTAAAAGGTTGCACAGTTAATTAGAGACAATATGATGACCATTTATGATGTCAGAGAGTGCACATGTATAGAAGTTGCACGTGTGAATTTTTTTTATAATTGTGAACCAACAAAATTAATTAAATGTGTATTCATTTAATTAACAAATATAATTAAGTGGGAAGCCAAGTCAAGGATTTATTACTGAGCATGGTATAAAGGAAAGATGTTTTACATGTTTAACATATAGAGAGTCGATAAGACTTGAGAATTATTGAGCAGTAGAGTGCTATAGAAGAAGAGTGACTTACAAGTGTGTGTAAGTGACCTTAATGGTTATTGTTACTGAGTACAGAGTTCTAGAACTGATTGGATGGTCTAAAGGAGAAGAAGTCTGACATACTAGACAAAAAAAGTAAAATCTTGTTTCAAATCTATTATTCTAAAAGGAATAGTACTGAGGTCAATTGGACATTAGGTTCATTGATTTAACCCTAAAGTTATTTGAATAGTGGGTTCAACTATCTTCCACAACTCCTAACAGGGTTGGCACAACTCCTAATAGGGTTGGAATCTCCTAACAGGGATTCAAAGTCTCCTAATAGGGACTCTTTGTGCTAAATGTTGAAATAGACTCCTAACAGGGTCCATCCTCTAACAAGTAATATTTATATTAGTACATCATCTTGTGGGCATCATTCCCACCATGATTTCCCTCTAATCAAGGGTTTCCCTAGTCAACATATCTAGTGTAATTGTTTATGTGCATCTTTATGTTTTATGTTTATTTTGGTTGAATGGTTAAGTTTGTTTAAAGAGGATAAATGTTTTAATTATTGAATAACTAATTCAACCCTCCCCATCCCCCTCAATTATCTCCATGGACTATTGTTTCTAACATCATTTTGCTTAATAGCCAGCTCTTTCCTTTTCTTTAAGGATTTCTTCAATTCCTCTTTTTCTTCTTCAAGATACTGCAGTATGATCTAGATGTCAAGCATTTGATTTTTAATGATCTTTGACAATTTTTAAGCCTCCATCTCCAAAATATCTCAAGTGGTTATTCTTCTTCTAAGATAAGTAAGCACTGATACCAATTGTTGTAAGTTTATTGGGAAAGTGGGATACTTAAAGGGGGTAGGAGGGTGAACCAGGATCACTAAATTTTTTATCCTTTAAAGAAATTAACAAATTAATTGTATTCACAACTAAACCATCTCATATATAGATCATGAACCATATAATCATAAACCTAAATGTTGAAATATATCTAACTATGCATCGCATCCATAACCATAAATGTAAACAGATAACACAAAAGATTTGGTTATTCAGAAACCCTCCAAGGTGAAGGTAAAATTGGGGTGGGGATGACACCCACAAATCTTCACTACTGTAATAACAAAGTTCATCTATTAGGGATACAATTATGATCACTTCTGATGATCTACCCTGTGAGGGGTCTACTCTATTAGGATCTTACAAGACTATTAGGTCTACCTTGATTAAAGGATTTGAAGCTTACAATTAAGTAAGAACTCTATTAGGATATTTACCTAGGTCTTTTAGGACTACTGTTTTAATATATTTACCCTAATCCACTTGCTAGAATGTATCAATACCTGATCCTTCAATTTGCACTTACAACATTGATTATAGGCCTTCTCTTTCAAATCTCTACTCTGATCTCCTATATGATATATATCTTCTCTTCTCTTCATTTCTCCTCTTATTTGCTACACTCTATTCCTTCAAACCTTTTCTTACAACATCAAAAACACAATCCCTTCATATATACTTTCACATTACATTCAATATGGTTTGGATCTATCCTTAAATAGCCATTTGTATAATTTTCTAGATCAAAATCAATGATCTAGATGCTTCCCTTTTTGTCTCTTAATCTAATTACCTAACTTTCCTTCATAGAAATTAGTAATCCATGCCAAAATGCATAGTCACCTATATAAAAAAATCTACAATCATTAAATGTCAGTCATGTTGGCCAAAAATGGTTTACCTCATTTTTTTTGTCATTCCCAACATTCTTGGTTCAAATAGTGTCACTTGACACATATGGTTCATGATTCTTAGTCATAATTGTTCTTCCTATTGATACTCGGCCTCTACTAACTTGGCTTCTTCTATATGACTCAATGCACACTGACTCTACTTTACTTGGCATTCCTTATACACTAAATAACTTGACTTCTATAGGGATACTGGATGACCATAGGACTTTCTCAGCTCCTGGAGAGCTCAAAATATACATAATTATTTACAAGTCTACTAAATACATAATTTGACTTATATAGACTGACTTGGTTGCAATGATGAATAACCAATTTTAACTTCTACATGACTACATGCTTAACACTAATAGACAATAGAACTATAAATATTAACAAGATGTATCAAAAAAAATTTGAGAGAATTAGTCAACACATCAGTATACACAATAAATAGACTATAGATCAGAAAAGGTAGAAATAAAACTCCCAATAAATTATGGTTTAGACATGCACCCACAGTAAAGTATTTTAGAAGTTTTGGAATTAAGTGTTGCATAAAGAGAGATGATGATATTGGTAAATTTGATGCAAGAAGAGATGAATGTATGTTCCTTAGTTTTTCATTGAAAAGAAAATCTTATAGATGTTTTAATTAAATAACTAAGACTATTGTTGTATGTCTAAATTTAAAAGTGGATGGAAAGTTTGGAATCAAAGAAAGAATGTTGGATTATAATTATGATGACGAAGAAGCTAATCCTAAACCTATTATATAAAATGTTGAAGTTTTCTTTAAGATTAAGAATAATTTGGAAAATGATGTTAAATTTATTGAACAAAGAGTAGAACCAAGATCTGAACCTAGAGAAGAAGTAAGAGTTGAAACAATAATGCCTACACCTAACATGAGATTGACAACCCTGCTAATTAGATTAGTGGAAGCAAAGAAAAAAGAGTTATGACAAGAAATAGAGTATGTGAAGAATTTTGTTTGATTTCTCAAGTTGAACCAAAAAGTGTAGATGAGGCATGCAGGGATGCTCATTGGATCAAAGAAATGAAGGAAGCACTAGATCACATTGTGAAGAATGAGACAAGGGAATTGGTTCCTAAACCTAAAGACAAGAATGTTATAGGAACCAAATGGGTTTTTAGAAACAAGATGAATGAACAAGGTGAGGCTATAAGAAATAAAGAAAGATCGGTATGCAAAGTATATTCACAGCAAGAAGGTATAGAATATGAAGATAAATTTTCTCCTATTGCCAAAAATTGAAGTAGTAAGAGTCTTATTAGCTTATGTAGAAAGTAATAAATTCAAAGTGTATCAAATGAATGTATAGTTGTCATTTCTAAATGGAGATCTTAAAGAAGAAGTCTACATTGAGTAGCCTAAATGATTTTCTTTGACAAAAGAAAAGAATATGGTATATAGATTGAATAAAAAATAAAACATTTTATGGCCTAAAGAAAGAACCTAGAACCTAGTATGCAATATTGGACAAGTATTTGGTAAATTTGGGGTTTTCTAAAGGTACAATAAATAGTAATTTTTTTGTGAAAGAAATTTGGAATGGTGTGTTGATTATTATGATATTTTTGGATGACGTAATCTTTTGATGTAATGATGAAGAAAGTGAAAAAAATCTAATGAAATGAAGAATGAATTTGAGATGAGTATGATTGGTAAGATGAAATATTTCTTAGGTCTATAGATTGTGCAAAAAAATGATGGTATCTTCCTATCACAGACTAACTACTTGAAATACTTTTTTAAAATATTTGTCTTTAAAAGTTGTAAGCATGTTGGTAAACCTTTGGTAACTGGTTAAAATTTATCAAGAAAAGATGAGACACCTAGAATTGACTAGAAGAAGTACAAATCCATGATTGGAGGTTTTTAATATCTGTCTCACACCAAGCTAGATATAGAAAATATTGTTGAAATAGTAGCAAGATATCAAGGAGATCCTAAAGAAGCATACTATTTAGTAGTAAACAATATATTCAAATATTTGAAAAATACATATGATTTTGGATTGTGGTATGATGAGTCTAGTGACTTTACTTTGTGTGTATATACTAATGTGGATTGGGCATGTAGTATGAATAAGAGAAAGAGCACTAGTGGTGAAGCATTTTTCCTTAGAGGAATATTGGTTTCTTGGCTAAGAAAGAAGCAAGACTGTCTCTCACAAAGTATAATAGAAGCAAAGTATGTAGGAAAAACAAACAATTATAATCAAATCATGTGGATGAAGAAAAACCTAAAGAACATTAGGATAGAGTTTTAGAACATGTTATCATACATTGTGATAACACAGGTGTAGTAAGTATGTCTAAGAATCCTATGTTATATTCTATAATAAGCATATGTCCATTAAGTACCATTTTTTGATAGAGAATAATGTAGAGAAAGAAATTAGATTGGAATATGTTAGTACAAAAGAGAAGATTGTAGATATCTTTATGAAGCCTTTTCCTGAGGATACATTTGATTATTTGTGAGGTATTCTTGGGGTTGTGCCCTTGCCTACTTTTGAATAGATGATGTAGCGAGTGCATCATTACAATGGTACATAGTGTTATTTTCTATCTGGGATGAATGTTGATGCTTCCTATATAGGGGAGTGTCTATGATGAGAAGATCCATCAGGCACTCTTGGTAATTGGTATAGAATAGTTTCTTTGGACACTTGAATTGATTGAAGACTTGGAATAGATGATTGACATAATGAAGCCTTTGTCATTGATGTCAATGGGGGAGAATTGTACATGAAAAACTTAGTATGTGGGAGAATTTTTCATGAGTATATTGATGCCAATGGGGAGAAACATTGAGTAATATCAATGGGGGGGAAGTGTGAATGATTGATTTTCATCCCTATAAAAATAAATTAGAATGAAGAGTTAATCCAATGAGATAGAGTGTGAGAAATTGATGCCAACCCTAAGAATGAGGAAGCATAGATGAAGATGTTTTCCTATGAGTTTCAAATTTGATTGATGAAGAGGATTTGAAAAGAAAAGATCAACAACAACAATAACAGAGTTGGATTTGGTATCCTTGGAAAATAGATGTTTTTCATATATGTTTCCATCGATGGAAAATGGGGAAATTTTTAGCATGAATGTTGATGGTATTCCTTTGGGGGAGTATCCTGAGAATTGGAGAAATTTTTATCATAATTGACATGTTGCATTTGTCATTGTGTTGGTCATTGATGTCAACATAGTATTGTTTCTGTAAAGATTGGCATAGTAGAAGACATAGAATAAGATTGTATGGACTTTGTATTAATGATGAGCTTAAGTGAAGTTGAGGGTACATTCTAAATTTTTTCTTGATGATGTTGAAAAGTGCACCAATAGAGAGTCAAAGACATGCAAGATTTATTCAAGAATTATAGAGGACAATGTGCAAATAGAATAGTTGAGAAGTGGTTTCTAATGTTTGGATTGTATCTCTTAACAGTAATAGAGTCATGATGAGTGAGGTTAGACAATGATAGTAGAAAACATGATGATGATGTTAATGAGTGCACAAGTTCCAAGGTAACACATGTAAGAAGTTGTAAAGATTGTAATTTGATAATATTTTTTTAATTGTAAAAAGATGTATTGTAATATCTTATAATGTCCTATTACAATTAATTGGGAAAGCCTCAAGATTAACTCAAGGAAGTATATTTTGAGGATATGGTATAAAGGAAGGTTATTTTCCTTATGGTGAAATGTGTGATTTATGTAAGAGTGTGAATTCAATTGTATGTGAGCAAGCAATATGTGAAGTTGGTAAATGTAAGCAATTTAAGGTATTATTGGATGTAAAGTTGGGGATATGGTATTGAGATTTGAAGAGGTTTGATCTAGTCAAGAGGATAGAGAATGAGTTTATGTTATTTCATTTTATTATTTTATAAGGAATAATAAAGAGTTCAGTAGGATAGTTTGTTCAGTGGTCCTTCCCTGAAGCTGTTTGGATGGTGGGTCCTTCTACAACTCCTAACAAGGTTGGTACAACTCTTAATGATTAGAATCGCGTAATAGGAATTCAAATTATCCTAAAAAGGACTAATATGAACTAAATTTATTTAATTGGCTCCAATATATTCCATCCTATTATCATGAACTTTTATATTAGTACATCATTTTGTGGGTACCATCCTCACTCGGGTTTTCCCTTTGATCAAGGGTTTCCCTAGTTAACATATCTAGTGTTATTGTGTATGTGTATCTTCTTATGATTGCTAGTTGTATTTCTTAGATGGTTAAGGATATTTTAATAGTCAGCCAACTAATTCCCCCCGCCACCCTCTCAATAATCTTCATGGACGTTACTTTCTAAAACTTCCATATTTTTGTTGGCTTTGATGTGTATACTCTAGCAAGGTGGTTGGTGAGTGATCCTTGGTTTATTTGTCCATCCTACCTTCCATTAGACCTTCAAAACTTGACCCCATCAGGGTCCTCAATATATTCCTCTAATTCATTGATCCAATCGATCATTTTCATTAGGTTAAGATTTTCCAAAAATGTGGGAACCTCAAACTTAGGTATTTTTTTGATCATGGAAATAAAACTAAAAATCCTTTATTGCCCTTAGTTTGGAACTTCCTCTTCATCTTCTTTATCAAATTCTCCTTCTCTTTTAGCCTCACTTTCATATCTTATGGTAAGATTCATCCCTCTATGCATATGTTATTGTAATGCTTTCAATTATCTCTAGAGGGCTCTAAAACCCTCAAGTGTCATACCCTCAAATCTTCCACCTTTTTCCCTTAGTGGAAGAATTTTTGAGCTTATCATTGAAACCCTAGTGTAAAATGCCTCACAATTGATGATATGTCTACATACCAAACTCAAACCATAGTCTTGTTGTAAACTACCTTAGAGTCAATGATCTATTGAAACACTTAGGAACTCATGCTCTAATACCACTTGATAAAGGGAACTCTTAATACCACAAACACAAAATAGAAAATAGAGCAACAACAACAATTTGTGAGAACAAAATATGAGCTTCTTATTATCTCCACAGGAGTGGAAATATAGAATTTAGAAATATAATATGAAAAACCACATGGGAACCCTCCTTACAATAATCTTCAAAGTAGAGCTAGGAACTATCATCTAGAACTTCCCTAAATAACCCATGAGACTTCCTCAAGTATAGGAAATTTTCCATTGCTCATGAAGGTTTTAGAAATTTAGCCCTAATCCTTGACTAATGCCAAAATAATAATTATTTTCATGTTTATTACATAACTTTGGCCCATTTTTTTTTATGAATTATACTTTTAGGTAGCCCAACTTCTAGAGGCCATAAATTTTGCATATGTATTCTAGTTTTCAACTATAATTACTTATCAGAAATGGCTATAGAAAATGGTTGTCTAAACATCCATCAACTAGGGTTTGAACTTATTTTGAAGCTATTTATGCCTTCAAATTCGAGCTCAAAGGTTTGGTACCCAAAAACCTTGATAGCTTCTGCAATAACTAAGATGAATGCCCACCTATAAAATCAAAACATTCTAATCTTGTATGATCAACTTACTAAAAATAGTAAGTTTCAAAAATTAGTAAATTTGTACTAAAATAGCCCTTATTGAAAAGATAGAAATATAAATATTTTTGGGTGATGCAAGATATCCCATACACCAAGGATGCTCCTGCATTAGGATCCAATTTATGCAAATTATCATAGTTTGTGTGTGTGTGTGTATGGAAAATGTGAGAGGAGTGTATGCTCCTACTTTGAAGTGATTAATAATGCGTCAAATGGAGTAATGAATTTAATAAAGTGTACATGTATCCACTACTAAAATTTCCACTATAGAATCCCCCCAAGCAAGGACACATCAAGGGAAGTAGGTACATGATGGAAAGAAAGAACAAGAAGGATCTACCAACTTTAGGGCCAGTATGATCATATGATAATATGTGAAATATTATGTCAAAACTAAAATCTCATAATTCCCCACAAGAAGTAGAAATACAATACAATTGAGGAAATTTGTGTAAGATTTATAAAGAGGAATCTTTTTGGGATGGAACCACAAATACCAAAAAGAGTTCAGTGCTATTATGTCAAAACATCCCAAGTGGACTAAAAAAGGTATATCTATGAATAATGATAAATGTATAATACAACATGTAACAAAATATAAAATAAGATAGGTACAAATAGAAGAATTATTACTAAACATTTGATTATTTTATCTCCTTGCACTAATTAAGAAAAAAGTATTTGTCTCAAGGAATATGGAAAAAATATATAAAAAGTAACACATCGTGGGATTAGCACATTAAAATAAGAAACCATTGCAAAGTAGGAGATAATCAATCATATCACTTCATATCCCCTTCTTTAGCTATAATATTTAAGGAAGGTCACAAAATTGGAAGAGGATCAACATAAAATACAATAGAAGGAAAAATAGCTAGTTCTAAACAAGGACCATGTTGAGAGGCTAGGTCACTATGTTTGTTACTAGGAGTGATTCTTAATTTTTGAGAAAACATCTATGATAAATCATTATCAAGATTGATAGTCTCATAGTAATCATCAGAGTTAGTTGCATGTATAGCATTGTTATCATAAATAATATCATCAATAGTATCTTCTTCATCTAATTAATCAAGGTAGAATCCAAGATACAAATTATACGGTCATTATCATTGATAATTTGAGTCATAGGATAATAAAGAGATGTGAAATAGGATGTTGATAAAGCATTTTGAGACACATGAGTATGAGATATAGGTTGAATTTTTCTATGATAATCAAGAGTTCGTTCATTATTCATAGTTTTGGAAGATACTCGAGGTGGGTAGGATAAACTATCATGGTTGGGTCCCTATCTCCTTGTGACAAAATAATGGAAGGAACGACACTAGGTTGAGAGGTAGTGACAAAAGAAGAAGGTGGTGAAGTTGACAAAGGAGGAATTGGAAGTATGAGAAGGAAACTACTAGGATCAAGCTTAGCTACACTAAGTTCATAGATTTTTCAGATCTTAGCAAATTGATAAGAGTAAAAAAGATGATCAAGACACATTGGTGTAAATGATTGGAAGAGGGCCAAGAGAAATCAAGACTAGAAAAATCTTAAGGCCTAAAAGGATGATAAACACTATGGTTGATGGATTTATCCTCTCTGTGGGAAAACTTAAAACATTTATGCATAGGGGAAGCTATATCTTTTGTGGAAGAAATCCAAGCTTAACTTGAAACTAATTTTAAGTATGAATAACCATAAAAGTAGTATCCAAAACTTTACGACAAAATGTGAAAGGAAGAGATTTAGTACTATGAGGACGATAAAGGAAACCATTACAAGTTTGAATCCATGTATTAGATGAATCATTGAAATACTTATATAATTATTTACTAAAACTATGTTCTTTTATTATAACATTCATCATGAAAGAAGGCTCAACTAAGGTGTCATGAGAAGGGATATGAGCATGTTCAACATTCCTCAAATTTATCATCATAATTAATTTTTTTTGCATATGAAGAAGGTTGGGCAATAGTGTGGTATAAAATAAATTTTTAATGTGAAATACCCTTTCTCCTTTCTAATTTGTAACTTATAATTTTAAAATACAATTAATTATAAATTATTCTTATCCAATTTAAATTCTAGTCCAAATTTTAATAAATTGTAGAAAACAAATATTTTAATGAAAAATATTCATCAATGTATTTATAAAGTAAAATAATATATGGTGATCACTTCTCATACAAATGCAAGGGATCTTGTTGTCTTGTGTCTGTGGAATTTCATAAACATGACAACTATGCTCCTCAAGGTATTTTCTCCAAAGTTACTATAAATGTTTTTTTCTTGGAAAAAATTTTAGGCCCAATTTAGACTGAAATAGATGAATTAAAATTTTATTTTGGTTGTCTTGGTACTACCTCTTAATATATTCCACAAGATAGTGATTCAACCATATAAATCATGGTGGAAGGATCGGAGGTGGTTTCCCAACACCTCATTTTGTAATTAAAATCCTAGGTTGGGTTATCATTTCCTTGTTCCACATTTTCCTATGGTTAAAATTTTTAATATCAAGTGGCATCTGTGATCTTCCTAGTATCCATCACATTGTAGGATTCAAATTATTTGGACCCCATTATTGAGCCTAAGGAAACTCATTTCTTCTAGTGTATTATTTTCAAAGGCTTGTCATTTTCCTCTTGCCTTCAACATAAAGGGGTGTCCAATCTATTAGAAAGTAAAGTCCACCAAGATACTTGGGGGGTGAATTAGTTATGCAATTAAAACAACTCTTGATATCCTTATTAATTCTAAAACATGTAAACATGAGATGCAACAACCACTAAAAGATAGCCATACATAATAACACCAAATCAATTCACTAGGAAACCCTTAACCATGTTAAGAGTCAATTAAACATAATCATTACATATGAGTCCCAGTTACGAGACTTTGAATCTATGTTAGGATATTCCAACCCTATTAGGATTCATGCCAACCCTATTAAGAGTTGATAGGAAGATAGATGGACCCATTGTCCAAAAAGCTTTAGTATTATCCTCACTGAATAATACAATTGTACACCAATATTGTCCAAAAAAAACTTCTTTTCCAATTACAAATCCTTGTAAGCTCATTGTGCCTCAACTACACTAATCACTTCTCTAATCCAAATGATATTCACATGTAAGTTCATATAGTACATCAAATAGATATGACTGCATATCACACTTTACATCCAAGGAAATTATCTTTCCTTTATACCAAGTCCTAGAATAAGTTATCAAGATGGACATGAGGCTTTCTCAATTTATAATAATATCATAGGACGAACTTAAGATATTGGATTACATGTTACATTATAATATTACAGCTTTTCCACAATTATGAGCAATATATCCACTCATAGTCTTCATAACTCTTTACTTTCTTTTGATATGAATTTACATGTTAACCACAACATTTTCAACATGTATTATACCTCTATCCAATTACACTTTACTAGATTCCATCTCTGTTAAGAGATACAATCCAAACAATAGTACATGCTTCCAAAAACTCTATTTAAACACTTCTATCACCAAAACTAGCATAACTCTATCCACTCTTCATGTTACCATACCTGCTCTTAATTATAGCATATAGACATACTCTATAACATAAACCCAAGTGTGCATTAGTTGATCTTCAAGCCTCAAACTAAGTGAAGCCAAACTTTATTTTTGTCTCTGCCAATCTTTGTTGAATAAGAAATATGTTGAAATCAATGACAAACTCTTTCATGAGTGTATTACAAAACCTTTGTATCATGTCTCTATCACTACTAGGATACTCTCCAATAAGAATACTATTAAAATTCATGCTAAAAGTCTCACCCTTTGGTATTGATGGAAAGATAGATGAAAAACATCTAAGTTCCATGAATACCAAATGTCTTTGCTGCAACTACTCCCCCATTCATGCTTATCATGCATGTCAACAATTATTTAATGATCATACACAAGGAAGGTGTTAATCTCCCCCATACATCAGTATCTTTTCAAATCATCTCCATCAATAAAATCTCTCCTTTAAGAATATCTCTCCCCCAAAGGATAAGCTTCTCAAAATATAATTCACTCATTGACATCAATCAATAAATCAATATACAAGCATATTCATGTATTATTCCCTCCCAAATGTTATACTCTCTCATAAGATATATGTAAGCATTCATATCAAAAGATATTTTTTGTGTGTTATTCTCTACCCCATTGACATCAATGAAACACGTATCATTATATCAATTATCTTTGTAAGGTCTACAATAAGCTCAAGTGTCAAAAGACACTATTAAATACCGGTTACCAAGAGCCCTTGATGATTCATCTCAAATACAGATACTCCCCCATAAAGGAAGCATCAAGCACCTAATCTAGATAAAAGAAATAGTTCTCTTTAACCACTAGACTGATGCAATCTCTACATCAACTCCTCTAAAGTAGACTTGGGAAAAACCCCAAACATATCTCTCAAGTGCTCAAATGTGTCCCTCGGCAATGGTTTTATAAATATGTTTATTATCTTCTCTTTTGTGCTAACATACTCCAATATGAGTTCTTTCTCTATAAATTTCTCTCTCAAAAAGTGATACTTAAGAGACATATACTTTTTTATTTAATGTAATAGTGGACTCTTTGACATAATCATTGTACTTGTATTATCACAATGCATAATAACAGGCTCTATAAAATCAATTCCAATGTCTTTCAACATTTATTTCATCCAAATAATCAGATTACAATTGTTTTTTGTTGTGACATATTCTACTTCTATTATGCTCTGTGAAATACAAACATGTTTCTTTCTTATCTAAGAAAACAATCTTCCTCCCAAGTAAAATGATCCACCACTAGTTCTTTTTCTTTCATCTACACTTCCTACCTAATCATCATTAGTGTATGCACATAAAGTAAAATCATTTGATCTATAATGCCATAATTCATAATTAGGTGCACCATTCAAATATTTGAAAATTCTCTTTATTGTTGGATATTTTAACTCTTTAGGATCTTCTTGAAATCTAGCAACAATTCTAACTACATTAGCTATATCAAGTCTAGTGTGTGTCAAATATTGTAATATGCCAATCTCAAATCTAGAATTTTTATACTCAGCAATAGGATTTTATCTTTTCTAGATAGCTTATGTCTAGTAACCATTTGTGTTTCAAAAGGTTTACAAGTTTCCAAACTTAACCTCTTCAACAAGTCTTTTAGATACTTAGCTTGTGATATGAAAATGTCATCATTCTTTTGAACAATATATAATCCCAATAAATACTTCATCTCATTTTATTTCTTCATTTATTTTGCAAATTCCTTACTTAATTCATTTTTTCCTCTAAATATTATGTCATCCATAGATACCTCAACAACTAGTAATTCATTTTTAATCTTTTTTAAATATAAGTTACTATTAGCATTACCTTTTAAAAATCTTGAACTTGTCATATACGTATCTAATCTTGTATACTAGGATCTAGGTGCTTGTTTCAATCCATACAATTCTTTCTTCAATGTACACACCATGTCTTCTTTTTCTATCAAATGAAAGTCATCATATTTCTCAATGTATATCTCTTCTTCTAATTCACCTTTCAAAGAATTTTATTTGACATCCATTTGATAAACTATAAAGTTTTTGTTAGCAGCATATGAGAAAAAAATTCTTACTACTTCTATTCTAGCAACAAGTGGAAATGTTTCCTCAAAATCAATTCCTTCTTGTTGTGGATAACCTTTACATACCAATCCTTCTTTGTTTCTTACTACCTCACATTTTTCATTCATCCTTTTTCTGAATACCCACTTAGTTCTAATAAAATTATTATCCTTAGGTCTAGGATTGAATTCCCATGTATTGTTTTTATCAATTCTCTCTAATTCTTCTTTTATAGCTTTAATCCAATAATCATCTTTACTGGCTTCATCAACATTTTTAGGTTCAACTTGAGAAATTAAACATAGTTCTTCTTGTACCTTGTTTCTTTCCATAACTCTTTTGTGTTTTCTTCCAAAATTTTCTTCAATCTGGCAGTTCTTTATCATATTTATGTTGGGTGTGACTGCTTCAACTTTGATTTCAATTATAGATTCAGATCTAGGCTCTTCTCTATTTACTTCTCTCTAAATTTCATTTTGTAAATTGCTGTTAGTATCATAAAATAATTCTTATTCAACATTTTCTCTATTAGGCTTTGGAGTAGTCTCCGCATCAAAATTACAATCAAGTATCCTTTCCTAAATTCTAGACTTTTCATCAACTCTCATATTTGCACTCTCAACAATAGTCTCAGTTTTTTAATTAAAACATTTGTATGCATTATTTTTCAATGAATATCCAAGAAACATAACTTCATCATTAATTGAATTAAAATTTATAATATCATCATCTCTCTTAATGCAACATTCAATTCCAAAGGTTATAAAATACTTCACTAAGGGTGTATGTCCAAACCAAAGTTCATAAGTGTTTTACTAGTGCCTAATTTGATTTTTACTCTTTTCATAGTGTACACTACAATATTCATGACTTCTTTTCTCTATTTTTTTCATCCTTTCTACTATGCCATTTTGTTCAAGTATTTTAGTGGTTGAAAGATGTCTCTTCATACCATTATCTTCACAAAATTTATTAAACTTGTTTAAAGTAAACTCTCCTCCTCTATCAGATCTCAAAAATCTTATCTTCAAAATAGATTTATTCTCAACTATACTCTTAAATATCTTGAATTTCTCAAAAGATTTAGATTTATCTCTAAGAAATGCTACCTACATCATTCTAGTGAAATCATCAACAAAAATCATAAAATGCCTTTCATCATAGAATGCTTTTGTCTTTGTAGGACCACTCAAATCTGTGTGCACAATATCCAACTTTGAAAAAGTAGTGAATTTCTTAATTGGAAATGAAATTTTATTTTGATTTTTCATTACTCATTCCTTACACATTATGTTTGTTAGTTTCACAATATTAGGCAAATCTCTAATTGAAAATGTAGTGCCCACCCTCACAATGTTGTCAAAGTTGATATGATAGAACCTCTTATGCAAAAACCAACTATTATCAACCTTAGCAACTAATTATGTCATTTTAGTAGGATTTAACTAAATATATTACCTCTTGTCTTTGTACTAGTACTAATCAATGAACCATTTTTGTCTTTTATAATGCAAGTCTTCTCTATAAATTGCAATTGATATCCCTTGTCCACTAGTTTTCCAACACTCAGAAGATTATATTTCAAACCATCCACAAAGTAAACATTGTCAGTGTTAATCTTTCCATCAAGTGTAATAGATCCTTTTCCTTTTATATGACAAGATACATTATTTCCAACTCTAATAATTCCTCCATCATAGCTATTGAATTCAAAAAAATTATTCATATTTCAAGTCATGTGATGGGAACAACCACTATTAATAATATAATCAAATTTCTTCTTTTCAACTTGTGATACTAATGCTTATTCTTCTCTAACTTCTTCTCTTTCAGAGATTTCTTCCTTAATAACAACAAAACCTATTTCGTCATTCTGATCATCACTTTCACTTGAGTTATTCTAGTATAGCATTAAATTCCTTGTCATTTGCAAAAAGGAAATTATTAGGCATTCTTTATTTATATGGCTTCTTATACTTATTTTCTCTCTTAGGGAATTTGGAAGAATAATGACCAAGTTCATTACAAGTCCAACACCTAAATATTTGGCTACCTTTAGGCTCTCTCTTCATAAGCAGGATAATTCCTTCCTCAATCTTCTTGTCTTCTTCAACCTTTTTTTGGCTGCTAATGGAATAATCTCCACTTGTACTTGCACTTCTTGTCAACATAGGTTGAACACTTAATGTGTTGAAAGTAGTTTTGATGCAAGAGCATCCTAGGTGTAAGAGCAATCTTGTATCACCCAAAAAAATATGTTCTTTTCAATCTTTTCTATTTTAATAAGGACTAGTAGATAGAGTGGTTACTATTTATGGGAACTTGGTATTTTTAGTTGTAATATCTCAAAATTGGCACATTGCCATATTAACCAATTTTGGTTTATTCAATCATGCCTAAGTCTTATTTTACTAGGAAATTCTAATTCTAATAATCACTACTTGACCTAGGTGTCAAATGCAGAAAACCCTAATCTGCATTTATCACACTACTTATTTAATTCCTAAATATCGACTCAAATTAGCTATAATAAACATATTGATTTAATTTAATTTAATTATAAGTGTTCATACTTTAATTAAATTAAAATTACCTCTTTAGCTAATGTACAAAGGAATTAAATACATTTGATTTAATAAGATATCTCCTCTTTTTAATTATTGAATTTAATTATTCAATTAATTAAAGTTTATCCATTTATGAGGTAATATTCTATTTTATTAAATTAAATATTCTCTCCAAAATCTTCTCTTCAGTTCAGAAATGGAAACTTTGGGTGAACTAAAATTAGAAAGAAATTAAATCAATACACTTCTTTTATCACTCAAATTAAATCAGTTAACTCCTTTTATCACTCAAAGGCAACTAGTTAACTCCCTTTCATGAGGAAGTTTCCATTATGACTGAGTCTCGTCTTCAATCTTGATCATCCATTTTGATTAATCTCAATCATTGATCACCTCTTGGATTCTATTTAAAAAGCTCTCCATTCCTCATTACAAAGGTTGAAAATTGGAATTTTGCATCAAACTTATGCTAAAATATGTACTCATTTTCTCTTGCATTCTTAGCTGAACATCCTTGCATATCAATTTCATATAGTTTAGTAATGCATCCATTTAGATTAATTGTTCTTTCTTATTCTTAGAATAATCTTGCATATCTCATATAGCTTAAAATCTGTCATTCTAGAGGTTTGGTTGATTGCTTCTCATTCTAAGAGTAAAGGCAAAATCCTTGTAGTTAGAAGTGTAATCCCCGCCAAGGGATCCAAAGAATTCACCTAGAATTTCACTAAGTTTGGTAACATTTTTTTTTTTTTTAAATAACATGAAAGTAAATACCACATATAACTTGTTCACAATAATGGAAGCAATAGCAATGTCCATCTGAAAAGTAAACATAACATACATAACAGATTACATTCTTTAAGATCCCTTAATGTTGAATTACATACATGAATCCATCTAGTATAACATCCACATGAAATAATAATGATAAGTCCAATGTTCATACATTACATTTCCAAATGCTCAATCATCCACTGTACATGTCACAGGGTATGAAGGCTTAAAAGAATATACATATGTGAAATAAGGTACATCATCCTATTCTAATCCATGATACATCAAAGACAATCACATGATACATCATCATATAATACATATACATCCACCATAAGATCAAACATAACTAACTAAGTGCATGATTCCTCCTAACCGTTAATAGCATCATTAGACCATCGTGGGCCCTAGCCATCCCTCCGTGCGTAACATCCCAAATCACTAAAGAGATCATCGGTATTAACATAGTAAGAATGTCACTCCTAACATATATAACATCATATGTAGAAAGAAATCTAACATGCAAATATAAGCATAAGATAACATCATCTAACATATGATAATCATCAATGAAAGGATACATATCCACCATCATGAAGGACGCATTAGCCACGATGTCTCAATGAATCTCAAATGATAAGAGTGGAAAATACACTACCACCCGACCGCGTGGTACCTAAGTGGTCCACTCCCACCATGATTTTAGATTCATTGAGACATCGTGGTTGATGTGTCCTTCATGATGGTGGATATGTATCCTTTCATTGATGATTAGCATATGTTAGATGATGTTATCTTATGCTTACATTTGCATGTTAGATTTCTTTCTACATATGATGTTATATATGTTAGGAGTGACATTCCTACTATGTTAATACCGATGATCTCTTTAGTGATTTGGGATGTTATGCACGGAAGGATGGCTAGGGCCCACGATGGTCTAATGATGCTATTAACGGTTGGGAGGAATCGTGCACTTAGTTAGTTATGTTTGATCTTACGATGGATGTATATGTATTCTATGATGATGTATCATGTGTATCATGTGATTTTCTTTGATGTATCATGGATTAGAATAGGATGATGTACCTTATTTCACATATGTGTATTCTTTTAAGCCTTCATATCCTGTGACATGTACAGTGGATGATTGAGCATTTGGAAATAGGATATCAACTCCATGGATTTTATAGTAGGATTACCTATGACAGTTTGACGTCATGATGCTATCATGGTTACCGTTGATTGGTTGACTAAGGTGGCGCATTTTTCACTGATCAGGTTTTCCTACACAACAACTTTTGTAGCGAATGTCTTCATGTGTGACATTGTGAGATTACATGGTATTCCTAAAAAGATCATTTCTGACAGGGATCCTGTATTCACATCTGCATTTTGGACATCGTTGTAGCATGAGCTTGGAGCGCAGCTAAACTTTAGTTCAGCATATCATCCAGAGACTGATGGTCAGACAGAGAGGGTGAACCAGGTTTTGGAGGATATGGATGTATGTGATGGATAGGCAGACACATTGGGAGGACTATCTCTACCTAGTGGAGTTTGCTTACAACAATGGGTATCATAGTTCTATTGGCATGGCACCTTTTCAGGCATTATATGGACATCCTTGTCATACACCTTTGAGTTGGGAAAGCCTCGAGGATCGCATTCTATTGGGTCCTGAGATGCTTCGTGATATGGAGCAACAGGTAGTGTGTATCCGTGAGCATTTTACTACGGCATAAGATAGGCAGAAGAAGTATGCCGATGCTCATAGGATTGATAAGCAGTTTGCTGTGGGTGATAAGGTTTTCTTGAGAGTGCGATCGCGAAAGAGTCTGATCTGGTACGAAAAGGGTTCTAAGCTAGCACCTCACTTTGTGGGACCATTCGAGATTTTGGAGAGGATTGGCCTGGTTGCTTACCGTCTTGCTCTATCGCCCAGCCTAGCTCGCATTCATGATGTTTTCCATGTTTCAGTGCTTAGGCAGTATATTCCTGATATTGTGTATGTTCTTGATTGGAATGTGTTGCAGGTAGAGGACGGGCAGCTGGCTTTGGAGCCAGTTCATATTCTAGAGTAGTGGGATTTGACACTTAGGGGTCGAACCATCGAGCAAGTAAGGGTCCAATGGGACCCTACTGATGATTCTTCAGCTACTTGGGAGGATGCAGCTAGATTGAGGGAGTTATATCCCTATTTGTTTGTGGGCTTCTAGGAGTAAGCCTAATTCAAGGGGGGGTGGATGTAGTGCCTACCCTCGTTCACATCTTTTCTAGACTTATTGTTGCTATTATTATCAAACTATCTAGACTAGTTTTATGTTGATGGTTCAGTGGTGTTTTTTTGACACTATCAGAGATTATGATAGGGATTCAGTTGATATATGATGAGATCATTTAGACTTTACATTTCATGTATGTATGATGATCATTACATCATTTTCAGTTATTAATGATGATTAGTTAGATGGTTTATTATCTCATGTGTTTTATTATGGTTACTCACCCTATACTTGCATGTGTATGGTGTGCGTGTTTTCTTATTGTATGGCGCTTCTGATGTGGTTAAGGAAGGGAGTCGTAGTCACCTACTTAGTCGGGATCTACACAATGCACCACTTCCTGTCATTTTCTATTTAGCTTAGCATTATATATTGTATGTACATGCATGGTTTTTCTGTAGGTTGCAGGTACCGGGTATCAACTTTCCTGAATTTCCAGGATGAGTGTACCCTATTATACTATCTCAATGATAAGAGAAAAGAGATAAATTCTCAAGTCCAAATCCCAAACCTAAAAACCATTTGTCCTAGTGAGTTAGGACAAGTATCAAAGTTGAATACCCACTGAATGTGTCGGATGACATATTTCATGATTTTTAACCCTTTAGATTTATTTTGTATGATTTGTTCTATGATGAGTTTTCATATTTTATCTTGGAGGTCTATGGTGAATTTTCCATTAATTAAGTCTTAATAAATAGATTTAATTAATAAATTATTTATTTGAGAAAATTAATAAAATATCATGATCTTTGATATTTTGATTGTGATTAATTAAATGTGAATTATTGGGGAAAAGGAATTAAATAAAAGAAAACTAGAAATTAAAATTAATAATAATTACAAAATAATAATAAAGTAATAAATAAAATAATAATAATAAAAGTTATAAAAATTAAAATGAAAGTTATAAAATTTAAATAGAAATTATTTAAAAAGTAAATTGGAGTTATAAGCTTGCATGGGAATTAACATGTGTCAACAACATGGGGGTTAGTGCATCAATTAAGCACAAGGTGTCTACAACTCTATGACTCATCAAAAAGGTTGGAAAAAAGACCCATGCTTAGTTGGTGACACCTTTCAGCAGTTTCAAGAGGCATTCCAAAGGTTTCCTGAGAGCTCTTTATATTCAGGCATTCATAGAAGCTTAGAGAGAGCGTGGAGAGCAATTGGAGCATTGGAGGACTCAAGAACTTTGAGGAAGGGAGCTTGCTCTGCGGGTTTTCTAAGGAAAAGCGAATTAGCATCAGAATCCGGGTAGATTCTTGTGATTTTTCTTATGCTATTTCCGCATATGCATTCCTGTCTTCTTCGTGTCTTCCATATGTCTTCTGAGGAATTTCATATTTTTATTGTATGCATTTTCAATTTGGGCAATTAAATTTATTTGAGAATTTTATATGCATGGAATTAAAAAAAAAAGAGAAAACGGGGCTAGGGTTAATTCATAGCCAAACCCATTAGATTATTTATTGGATAAATTTGAGATCAAAGTTTATAAGAAATTTCTGAAAATTAGAATTTCTAAATAAACCGTGTATATACATGTTTATATTTTTTAATCTACATACACATATACATATATATATATATATATATATATATATATATATATATATATATATATATATATATATATATATATATATATATATATATATATATATATATATATATATATATATATGCAATTATATATATAAATATGTATACATGATTATATGCTGTGATGTTTTTTTTTTTTGCAAGTATATACATATATATACACACACATATATATACATATATATACATACATATGTATATATAATATATATATATTTAATTAAAAAAAATGAATATCATTAATCGAAAACATTTTTTGAAAAATGTTGAACTTTATTTAAAAATCAAATCCCATACTCGCGAATGGAAATCGCATAAGCAATTTTCTTTTTAAAAAAAAGAAGTTTAATGCAAATTGAGGCGGGCGGGGAGGGCCGAGCCCGTACCCCCACCCCACTATGTATATGTGGTAGAGGCCAGTGGCACTGCTGCCGTAGGCTCTGCGACACTGTCGCAGGCCTGTGACAGCAGGCCCACACGGTAACTCCTCTGTGCAGTGATATAGATATATATGAATTGACTTCCAAGGTTGTGACGCAATTTTGCGATTTGCGATTTGCGGTTTGATTATTATAAAAATTAAAATGAAAGTTATAAAATTTAAATAGAAATTATTTAAAAAGTAAATTGGAGTTATAAGCTTGCATGGGAATTAACATGTGTCAACAACATGGGGGTTAGTGCATCAATTAAGCACAAGGTGTCTACAACTCTATGACTCATCAAAAAGGTTGGAAAAAAGACTCATGCTTAGTTGGTGACACCTTTCAGCAGTTTCAAGAGGCATTCCAAAGGTTTCCTGAGAGCTCTTTATATTCAGGCATTCATAGAAGCTTAGAGAGAGCGTGGAGAGCAATTGGAGCATTGGAGGACTCAAGAACTTTGAGGAAGGGAGCTTGCTCTGCGGGTTTTCTAAGGAAAAGCGAATTAGCATCATAATCCGGGTAGATTCTTGTGATTTTTCTTATGCTATTTCCGCATCATGCATTCCTGTCTTCTTTGTGTCTTCCATATGTCTTCTGAGAAATTTCATATTTTTATTGTATGCATTTTCAATTTGGGCAATTAAATTTATTTGAGAATTTTATATGCATGGAATTAAAAAAAAAAAGAGAAAACGGGGCTAGGGTTAATTCATAGCCAAACCCATTAGATTATTTATTGGATAAATTTGAGATCAAAGTTTATAAGAAATTTCTGAAAATTAGAATTTCTAAATAAACCGTGTATATACATGTTTATATTTTTTAATCTACATACACATATACATATATATATATATATATATATGCAATTATATATATAAATATGTATACATGATTATATGCTGTGATGTTTTTTTTTCCTGCAAGTATATACATATATATATACACACATATATATACATATATATACATACATATGTATATATAATATATATATTTAATTTAAAAAAATGAATATCATTAATCGAAAACCTTTTTTGAAAAATGTTGAACTTTATTTAAAAATCAAATCGCATACTCGCGAATGGAAATCGCATAAGCGATTTTCTTTTTAAAAAAAAGAAGTTTAATGCAAATTGAGGCGGGCGGGGAGGGCCGAGCCCGTACCCCCACCCCACTATGTATATGTGGTAGAGGCCAATGGCACTGCTGCCGCAGGCTCTGCGACATTGTCGCAGGCCTGTGACAGCGGGCCCACACGGTACCTCCTCTGTGCAGTGATATAGATATATATGAATTGACTTCCAAGGTTGTGACGCAATTTTGCGATTTGCGATTTGTGGTTTGATTATTATATTTTGTTTTATAAAATTTTTTTTTTTTATATGTATATATATATATATATATATATATATATATATATATATATATATATATATATATATATATATATATATATATATATAAGTATATATGTATATATATATATATTATTAACTATAAATGATTATTATAAAGTTCTCAATTAATGGATTACTTTTTTAATGAGTAAATTATTGCTATTAAGCTTGTCAATTATGAAGAGATATTAACAATTAATTTAATTAAACTTAGTTTTTAATTAAGATTAATTATTAGAATATATAATCGAAGTTTTTGATTCATTGAGAATGTTAATTTTCAAACAATGTCATATAAATCAATTAGAAAATTGAGTCTGATGGAGAAACTTTTATCTATCAAATGAATACTTGGGTTAGGAAAAAACATGAAATTTCTCCACTTGATATAATTTGAAAAAACATAAACTAAGACTTTTAAAATTCAAAAAACTTAGCAAAACCAAAACATGTTTTTACATTGTGTATTCCTTATGATATTGTTTTGGGTTTTGGGTTGACTAGTGTTGACCAGTATAGGATTTCTACCAGAGGCTTGGGGGTTATGTGACTGTGATGCCATGATGATGTTTTAATCTCGATCTTTATATCCCAACCATGGTTATGTGATGGAATGCTCTGTTTATTGGATGTGAATACTGATTGTTATAGTTGAGATTCTTATTTATGAGACTTAACCATTATTTTTGGTCATCGATCAGTTATCCTTGGTTATTTTCTAGTCGCCATGATGGGATTGAAATGTGGATTTATTCTTGATGATGTCATGTTGTGACATGTTTGACTCAACCATTTTTGGAGTCTTCGATTAGTGTGTTTGAGATATATTTTGGTTATTGAGAACCATTGGATACTTTTGATTATCAGTGATGCTTCAGTTGCCAATAGAGAGCTGTTGTGGTCATGATTTTCTATGGATGTTTGCTCATGGAGATTTGATGCTTTTATTTGATGATTTTATTATGGATTATTTTTTCGATTTTGAGATTTATGAGTCCATGAGCATTAGGGTAGGATATCTGCATGTAGTGTCAGGAAGTGGCTTGCAATGGGGGTCGGGGCCCTAAGAGGCTGCTAGGGTAACTCATTGTAAGTTGGATTAATAAGTGATAACATTCACACTTGATACTAACTGAATGAACCTAAAAATATAAGTGTTTTGTTCTCGCCCATGCCTTGAGTGCTTGTATAGGCTAGGATGGGAGTACTGAGAACGCATGGTTGCGACCTTGCATTCCATAGTATGCCTTGTCAGTATGAGAGGATACTAGTGGCCGCATGAGATCAGTATGGACCCGTGGAGTTTAGCTAACTGCCAGGGTAACTTGTACATGATAAATGCGATGACACTTTCCCTCTTGCATAGTAGGTTCCTACATGTCATTGTGTGCCTCTGGGAAGTAGATGTCAGTTTTGTGATTGGAACCTTTGAGTTAGTATACTTTTAGGATTCTTGGACTATAGAGATTTGTGCTATGTGTTATGGATAGCCTGTTTGGGACTTGAGATTATCTCCTCAGCATGGTGGGAGTGGACCACTTAGGTACCACGCGGTCGGGTGGTAGTGTATTTTCCACTCTTATCATTTGAGATTCATTGAGACATCGTGGTTGATGCGTCCTTCATGATGGTGGATATGTATCCTTTCATTGATGATTAGCATATGTTAGATGATGTTATCTTATGCTTATATTTGCATGTTAGATTTCTTTCTACATATGATGTTATATATGTTAGGAGTGATATTCCTACTATGTTAATACCGATGATCTCTTCGGTGATTTGGGATGTTACGCACGGAGGGATGGCTAGGGCCCATGATGGTCTAATGATGCTATTAACGGTTGGGAGGAATCATGCACTTAGTTAGTTATGTTTGATCTTACGATGGATGTATATGTATTCTATGATGATGTATCATGTGTATCATGTGATTGTCTTTGATGTATCATGGATTAGAATAGGATGATGTACCTTATTTCACATATGTATATTCTTTTAAGCCTTCATACCCTGTGACATGTACAGTGGATGATTGAGCATTTGGAAATGTAATGTATGAACATTGGACTTATCATTATTATTTCATGTGGATGTTGTACTAGATGGATTCATGTATGTAATTCAACGTTAAGGGATCTTAAAGAATGTAATATGTTATGTATGTTATGTTTACTTTTCAGATGGGCACTGCTATTACTTCCATTATTGTGAACAAGTTATATGTGGTATTTACTTTCATGTTATTTAAAAAATAAATAAAAAATGTTACCAAACTTAGTGAAATTCTAGGTTAATTCTTTGGATCCCTTGGCGGGGCATTACAAGAAGGCAACAGGTCAAACTATTGGATTGCTCAGATGAATAGTCTCATATTCATTCTAGGATGATCTTTTAGATAATGATTGTATTGAAGTGTATGTGAGGATTTGAAGCTCGCATTCCATATATACATTTCTTAGGATGATTACATCATTGAATCTAAATTTCAGCTCAATTTAAATCTTATTTCCGCTTCACTTGGGGCATCTCATCACTTGGGGCATCTGGTCCCCTCTACTTGGCATCATCTGCCATCTATCTTATCTTTTAATCAGCTGATCAATCTTATAATAGTTCTTTTCAGAGTTCGATGGATAAGTATTGGGATAGTCTAAACCTCAACTCCAAAGGATCAAGCCTTATTCTAGGGATGATTCTATGACTCATGATAGGTCTTGTTATCTATTTTATCAATCTTGGTATCTAGGTTCTCTATCTGGATTCCTTAAGGTTAAGCTTCATTCTAGAGATAATCTTTAAAAGCTTATCAATCTAGGTATTTAGGTGTTCTATCTAGATTCCTTAAGATTAATCTTCCTTTTGGAGATAATCTTTAAAAGCTTATTAATCTAGGTATCTATGGATTCCTTAAGATTAAGCTCCATTATGGAGAGAACCTTTAAAAGCTTATCAATTGGTCTCTCTATCACCAATTTCAAAACCAATCTCATTTCTTGATCTGTGCATCATACTTCTGATTTCTTTGAATTGAACATCCTACTCACATATTCATTCAAAGAGGGGCAAAATTTAATACCCCAAAATTGGCACATCGCCATATTAACTAATTTTGGTTTATTCAATCATTCCTAAGTCCTATTTTACTAGGCAATTCTAATTCTAATAATAGCTACTTGACCTAGGTTTCAAATGTAGAAAACCCTAATCTGCATTAATCACACTACTTATTTAATTTCTAAATATTGACTCAAATTAGCTATAATAAACCTATTGATTTAATTTAATTTAATTATAAGTGTTCATACTTTAATTAAATTAAAATTATCTCTATAGTTAATATACAAAGAAATTAAATACATTTGATTTAATAAGATATCTCCTCTTTTTAATTATTGAATTTAATTATTCAATTAATTAAAGTTTATTCATTTATGAGGTCATATTCTATTTTATTAAATTAAATATTCTCTCCAAAATCTTCTCTTCAGTTCAGAAATGAAAACTTTGGGTAAACTAAAATTAGAAAAGGAAATAAATCATTTAACTCCTTTTATCACTCAAATTAAATTAGTTAACTTCTTTTATCACTCAAATTAAACTAGTTAACTCTTTTTATCACTCAAACTAAATCATTAAACTCCTTTTATCACTCAAAGGAAACTAGTTAACTCCCTTTTCATGAGGAAGTCTTCATTATGAATGAGTCTCCTCTTCAATCTTGATCATCCATTCTGATTAATCTCAGTCATCGATCACCTCTTGGATTCTATTTAAGAAGCTCTCCATTCCTGATTACAAAGGTTGAAAAATGAAATTTTGCATCAAACTTATTCTAAAATATCTACTCATTTTGTCTTGTATTCTTAGTTGAATATCCTTGCATATCAATCTCATATAGTTTAATAATGCACCCATTTAGATTAATTTTTCTTTCTTATTCTTAGAATAATCTTGCATACATTTAGATTAATCTTGCATATCTCATATAGCTTAAAATCCTTAGTTCTAGAGGTCTAGTTGCCTACTTCTCATTTTGAGAGCAAAGGAAAATCCTTCTAGTTAGAAGGCAACAAGTCAAACTGTTGGATTACTTGGATGAATAATCTCATATTCATTCTGGGATGATCTTTCAGATAATGACTGTGTTGAAGTTTATGTGAGGATTTAAGGCCCGCATTCCACATATACATTAGTAAGTTTTTCATATGAGCATAGAATGTTCTCATTTTGGAATTATAAGCCTACCATAAAAATCTCATTGCTCTAGCTTAAGTATTCGAAAAATTATTGTAGATTTTTGGTGGAAAAAATTGTATAAAAATCTTCAAGCGCACTATTGGAGGCCTTGGAGTGCCCAAACAAGGTCTAAAAACTTGACAAAAGGGTGCTTGCACAGTTTTAGACCCGTAGATCAGGAGCTGGCATTTTCGAAAAGTGGTTATAATAGCTAATTGGAGCAACAGTTCAAGAATTATGGCCTTCCAAAGTTCGGCTACCCAAAATATCTAAAATAGTTGTCAAAGATGTATTTGGCTAACTCTATATGTATTCTTAGGGTCTGTCGGCCCTAGGTATTAAGTTTTAATATCTAGAGCCTTCCCAGACAACATAAAATTGTCGATTTAAGAAAGGCCTGAACATTGCCTATAATAGCTTTGGGTGATGTTCATAGCTTGTCTTGCAGATTATTGTAATGAAGGTGCCCATGTGGGTTAGCATATTGTACTTGTTAATTCTATAATTCCACATTTATGGTGTAAATAATAAGTCCATATTTTGTTCTCACATTTGTTGTTGTTTCTTTTTTTCTATTATGAGTTTATGGTATTAAGGGGAGAATCCTTCATCAAGTTTCAACTCTGGGCAGTTCTCCATTCTGTCTCACCCACATTTCTACTCACTGTAGTCTCCCATGAAGTGTCTCTCTTTTAAAGTTAGATGATAAGGGCATAACTTGTTCTATCGATTGTGTTTTCTATCTGTGTGTGGGTGTCAATGTTTTCAATATCTTCCATATATCTTCATCTTCAAATTTCTCTCACCCACAATCCTAATTCATGTAATGATTTATAATATTATACCAAAGTAAATTATTATAGATTGATCTTCCATCATTTTAGCATCTTGATATAAGCATATCCAATTCTATAATCAAGCCTTCTGAACATGATTATCACCTTCAAATGTACTTTGCAAAGACGTCCACATATCACAAGCTAATCTTAAAGATTCACATGAGAAAATTTAGTTTTAGGAAGATTTGATAATAGTGCTGCTTTAGCAAGCATATTGAACATGAATAATTTGCTTTATCACAAACTTCAAGCATGTTTTCTTCAATCACATCCTTTTGACTTTGAGTAATCAATCAATAACTCAAACCCATACATAGAAAGTGTGTCTTCATCTTCTCTTTCCAGCTATCATAGTTAACTCCATCAAACTTTGGACTTTCTTTCCTAAAATACACCATAGATCTCCTTAAGCTATTAAGTTTTTCCTTCAATGACCTGATGCTCTAATACCAATTGTTATAAAGTAAATTCCATCAAGATAACTAAGAGAGGTGGGGTGTGGGTAAATTAGTTATGAAATTTAAAAAAATCTCAATATCCTTATTGCTTCTAAAACATGTAAACATTAGTTGCAACAACCAAAGAAAGAAAAGCATGCATAATAACACTAGATCTGTTAACTAGGGAAACCCTGGATCAAATGGAAAACCCTAGTCAGGATGACACCCAAAAGATGATGTACTAATATAAAAGTTCCTTGTGAAAGGATGAACCTTGTTAGGAGTCTATGAAACACATATGAGTACTTGTTAGGAGATTCCAACCCTAATAGGAGCTATGCCAATCCTATCAGGAATTTGATTGGAAGACATATAGACTCATTGTCCAAACATCTTTAGTACTATCCTCACTGAATAATACAATTGCACATCAACACTGTCCAATAGTAACTTCTTATCCAAATACAGTTCCTTGTAAGATCATTGTGCCTCAACTGTGCCAACCACTTGTCTAATCCAAAATATATATGCATGTAAGCTCGCATAATACATCAAATAGATACAACTGTATATCACACTTTACATCCAAGGAAATGACCTTTCCTTTATACCAAGTCCTAGAATAAGTTATTTTTTCATCAATGAGGCTTTCCTAATTTACAATATTAATACAGGACCAAGTTAAGCTATTACATTACAATATTACATTTTTTCCATAATTAAAAGAAATATGTTCGCTCATAGTCTTCATAACTCTTTACTTATTGCTCATATGAATGTGCATGATTAACCACAATATCTTCAACATGTCTTATACTTGTATCCAAGTCCACTAACCAAATTCCATCTCCATTAAGAGATACAATCCAAACAACAATTTTGACTTTCCAAAAACTTTGTTTGAATGTTGCCATCACGAAAACCATCATAACTCTATCCAGTCTTCATTTTTTGTATGTGCTCTTGATTGTAGAATCTAGGCATACTCTAGAACATAATCCAAAGTGTGCATAAGCTGATCTTCAATCCTCAAATCACATGAAACCAAACTCTTTATATTGCTCTGCTAGTCTTCATTGAATAACCAATATGTTGACATCAATGACAAACTCTGTCATGAGTGTAGTACACAACCTCTAAATCTTGTCTCTAACACTGCTAGGATACTCCCCCATAAGAATACCATCAACTTTCATGCTAACAAGATCCTCATTGTCCATTTTAAGGGAAACCTTAGACTTTTATACATGTCTTTTATAATTGGAGAAGAGCTTAGCAATTTTGGGCATGGATACATGAGTTTTTCCATCATTTTAGTCTCAAGATTTTCTGTTGGCATACAATTATGTTGTGGGATCCTCCTTGGGTTCCCTTCAAGCTCACACAAGTTTAAGATCCTTTCAAGGTGGAAATCCTCTTCAATTTGTAGAAAGATAGGAATGTTGTTATTTTTTCTCATAATTGTCCAAATATTCATGCACCTTTATATGCTAAAGTTTGCATTTGTAATAATGTGATGTTATAGATTTAAGTGCAAGCCAAAATAGGTGTGCTTGAGGTGGCTCATTTGCATGAACTTGTACAACATTAGAAAAATAGCCAATGTATGGTTTTTTAAGTGTTGTCAAACCTCTTTAATTTTAGTAATCAAACTATGCCCCATGGTAGGTGGTGTCATCATAGATCCTTCATTACATGCTCACACACTGCACATTCCTAGGCCTGAAATACCATTCTGGGGATTGAAGAGAATTTCAATGTTGATATTTTATGTCTAGTGATGGCATTGGTTGGCAAGATAGAAATAATGATTCTAGCTAGATGAGCTTGTCCCAATACTCCCATGATTGTCTTTGGGCATTTCTTTGGCTATAAAGGATGCTACAAAAGAAGAAGATGCTACTATAGATGATTGTTGGTCTAGTTTGAGCAATACTCCCAACCTCGCTATTATATGGGGTTAAAAAGATGAAAAAGACCCTATGCTACCCCATCAACCACTGTCTTAGCTAACTAAAGAACTAGTTTGATTGCTTTTGCTTCTAGAACTTATTTGTGTCTTAGTTCATTATGTAAACTTAGACTCTATCAATACGACTCTTGTAAAGTGATCATATATTCTCTTTTTTTTTATGTGAATAATACAAATTTAAACTCAATTAATAAAAATGTCGATTCATTAAAAAAAATTACTAACATCTTTCTTCTATTATTTATTTTACTGTAACACTATCAAGAGTATGGCATCTTATATATCCAATTTAAAATTGAAACATAAAAAAACCTAACTTTTAAAATATCCGTTAGTCATCATATGTTAGATATTTTTGTACTCAAGATTCATGCAACGATAAAATACTACGGGTTTTTTCATCATTTTAATAATTAGGGAATGAATTTTTCTATTGTGGAGCTTGGCTTATAAGGAGGAATTTATTTGGAGGAAATTTGGCGCATGTTGCCCGACCTAAACTTAGTGATAGTTTAGAGGTACTAATAAGAAAAGACGGTTTCAAACAAAATGAGTATTTATAATAATTTGTTATAGACATTTTCAAGCCACTCTAAAGTCAGAGTAAAAGTGGAGAGTGAAATGAACTCATTAAATTAGCTAGCTATTCGTGGTGGGTCACTTTGACAATACTTGGTGCAAGTCAATTTGTATCACATAATCTCCTAACGATTTGATTGACTATAATGGTTCTCATTATTTTTAAGTGCTTTTTAAAATTACTGATTGGAATATGACCCACGATATGTAGATTATTAACTAACTGATTTGGCCAATTAAAATTAATTTTCTCTTCATTTCTTAAGAAGTTGTCATATTTATTTATATTTTTTATTAATATTATAGAATAATTTAGATTAATTTTTTTTAAATACTAATATGTACATTAGATTTTATTAATGCATAAAAATATATACATATGGAGAAAAATATGATATTTATATTTATATTTATTTGAATTTAATTTTTATTCATTTAAAATATATAATTATTTGAAATGATTCATTTGCTTACTATATATATATATATATATAATGACAAACTTGGAGGTCTAGATTAATTATCATTATTTGTTAGAGTTAATAAAATATTAAATAAATAAATCAATCAATTATATATATATATATATTATTAAATATCAATATGTATTTCATTTTTTGTCTATATTTAAAATAAATTATAAGCTTTGTAGATAATATTAATTAATTAATTAAACACATAGCTTGTGTTGTTTAAATGCATAGAGAAATGCAAAATATGAAAAGGAAAGTAGAAGAACTTACAGAACAATTAGCAAATCAAAGAATACAAGGAAGAGGAAATGAATCTGATGTAAAGGCAAGCTGAAGGAGTGAAAATCAAGATGAAGAACATGGAGAAGAAGAACATAAGGATATGATATTGAAGAGATGATTCTTAGGGCCTTATAAGGAAAAAAATAAAGAGATCAAGGTGATGTTTCAGAGTATGCATGTAGTCTTAAGTGAGAGGAATTGATAGACTGGCTGAATGAGATGAAAATTCTTTTCAATGGAAGTTTGTGATAGAGGGAAAGAAGATGAATTTTTCATACACAAAACTAAAGGGTCACACAACGATAATGTGGAATTATTGTTAAATAGAATGAACAAGGAAAGGAAATAATAAGGTCAAGACATGGATTAAAATGGAGATAAAACTAAGAGAAAAAATTATTTCCCATAGATTACATGTGCAAACTATCTTTTGTAGGTTTCAAAATTTTGTAGCAAAACTTATCATTTGTGCAAGATTATACAAATTAATTTTACAAGTTGTCTACACATATAGAAAATCAAGAAAATGACAAAATTATGGTTGCTAGGTATGTGAATGCATTGAAATACATATTCAAGATGAATTGAACATGAATCATGTCAACAATATGGAGGGAGCCTACTAGTTGGCTCTAAAGACTAAAGAAAAATTAGGAAATATATTCAAAGGAATAGAAGAGGTCAAAGAGGTGAACCAACCCCTTTTAAAAAGGTTCAAGTTATGGTAGGCGAGACTCATCTCAAGGTTTTGAAAAATAAGTAGACACCCAAAAAGATCCTCAAAGTCAAGAAAGAGAAAGGGGGTTTCACAAAGGATGAGGTTATGGCAGTGGAAGAGGATGATAAAAACCAAAGAAAACCTTGTACTTGTTTTAAATGTGAAGAAGAAGGATAGATAGCTTTTGAGTTCCCAAACTAAAACATGCAAGAAAGAAAACAAAGAGGACAACTTAGTGTGAATCTAGTTTAGACCAAGAATACATTAGAAGGAGAAAAACATGAATTTTCACTAGATGTGGGAGAAAGTCTCATGATGAGAAGATCGGTTATTATTATAGAGAAGGAGGAGGTCCAACCTAAACGATATTATGATTCATGGATTCAAAAGAAATACTTCACATGGAAAGTTATTTCAAGTTATTAATGATGGGGGTACTTGTGAGAACATGATATCTAGAAAGATGGTAGAAATTTTGAATTTATAGTATGAAAAGCATCCATGTCATTACCACATTGCATGGTATAAGAAAGGAAATGAAGTCACTGCTAATAAAAGATGTTTAATCAAGTTTAGCATAAGGAATTTCTATAAAGATGAGGATGGTCCAATGTCCTCCCAATGGATGCATGTGTCATATTTTTTTGGATGTCCATGATAGTTTTATACAATGATCATGCATGATGGAGAAAAGAACATATATAACATTCGAAAGGATGGCTATAAGGTGACTCTTTGGCCTCTTAAGAATGAAGACAAGAGTGATACCATGTTGTCTACAAAAGAAATTGTTAAAGAAATAAAGGTACTGAGATGTTGGTCTGAACTAGTAGTAAAATGAGAAGAACAAGAGTATTTAGTACCACTAGAATAACTAAATATATTGGAATAATTTTCTAATTTTGTGCTTGGTGATATACTTGATGGTCTTCCACCAAAGAGGTACATTCAATACCATATTGATTTTATCCTAGGAGCAACTATACCCAATCAAGAAGCTTACAGGATGAATCTAATATATCACACAAAATTGAACAAAAAAATAACAAAAATCACAAAAATAGGTAGGATCAGAGAGATCATGAGCTCTTTTTTTGTACCTACATTGTTAACTCCAAATAAGTATGGCACATGGATAGTGTACATTGATAGAAGTATAATTAAAAAGATTTACTATTTTTCATATAGAGGACATGAGGGATGAGCTTGCATGGGCCAAGTGTTTCAACAAGATTGATATTAGATGTGGTCAACACAAAATTCACATTGAAGAACAAGATGAGTGGAAGACATATTTTAAGAATAGGGATGGTCTATATGAATGGACGATTATGCCATGTGGGCTATGTAATACACCTAGTACATTCACGAAGTTGATGAATATTGCACTAAGATATTATATTGGTATATTTGTGGTAGTTTATTTTATGACAATTTTTAAGAAAAGATAGAGAACAAAAATTACAACACTTGAGGATTGCTTTGGGTGTACTTAGAAAGGAGAAAGTGTATGTAATTTTGAAGAAGTGTAGATCTATGCAAGATAGTCTAGTGCTCTAGGCTTTGCTTTTTTTTTGCATGTGGTGTCCAAATGTATCTAGAAAATATCGCTTGGAAAATCCATAATGGCCTAGTCCTAGTAACATAATAGAGGTAAAATGCTTTCATGGGTTGGAAAATTTCTACTAAATTTTTATTCAAAATTGTAGTACTATTGTAGCACCTATAACAAGAGAATTTGCATAGGATAAATATCTTGGGGAATGTTTGAAGTATTTTAAGAAAGTAATTGAAGCTCCTATAGTTCCATTTCCAAATTTTGATAAGGTATTTGAGGTAAAATGTGATTCTACCCATGTTGGAATAGGTGGTGTGCTTAGCCAAACAAGTAAACTAGTATCTTTCTTTATTGTAAATTTGAATGAAGAAATAATTATTCTATAATGATTTGGAATTTTATGCAATTGTTCAAGCATTAAGACATTGGAAGCATTATTTTGTTCCATAATATTTTTATTTATTTACAAACCATATTTCCTTGAAATACTTGAACACACAAAAAATATTGAATAGAAGGTAAGCCAAATGGGTCTCTTTCTTATAGGGCTATAGCTTCGTTTGGAAGAATAAGTATAGAAAACAAAACCTAATTGGAGATGCTTTGAGTAGGTGTATTGCATTGTTAACCACCATTGAAAATGAAGTCATTGGTTTTGATGCATCTTCTTGCAATATACATAAAGTCAAATATGGATAATTTTAGGAAGGTTCATGAGTATACTCTAGAAAGGTGGTTGGTGATTTGGCTTGGAAAGTTGTAATCTTATTGGTACACCTATATATCACAAGTTATCTAGAAAAGATGAGAATCCTATAGTTTAGTAGAAGAAGTATAGATCCATGATTGGAGGTTTGCAAAATTTGACTCACACGAGACAAGATATAGAAAATATAGTTGGTATAGTAGCAAGATTTCAAGTGAATCCTAAGGAATCACACTATGTGGTAGTAAAAAGAATATTCAAATATTTGAAGGGTACACTTAATTTTGTGTTGTGATATGATAGATCAAATGAATTTACTCTATGTGTATATACTAATGCAAAATGGGTAGGTAGTATGGATGATAAAAAGAGTACAAGTTATGGAAAAAATTTCCTTGGAGGAAGATTGGTTTCTTGTCTAAGAAAGAAACAAGATTGTATTTCATAGAGTACAATAGAATCAAAGTATGTAGTAGAAGAAAAAAATGTAATCGTATCATGTGGATGAAATAGATGCTAAAAGATATTGGGATAGAGTTTTTGGAAACTTTTATATTACATTGTGATAACACAAGTACATTAATTATGTCTAAGAATCATGTGTTACATTCTAAGACAAAGCATATATTCATTAAGTATCATGTTCTAAGAGAGAAAGTTGTAGAGCAAGAAATCATATTGTAGTGCCTGCCCCTAAGTTGCATTTCTGTCATCCTTGCCAAACTCTTTTAGGCCAATTTTATGTTTGATGATTAGTATTATTATTTTAGAGATTATCGGATGTTGTTTTACACTCAGTTTATTATATGGTGAGATTACTTGGTACTCTATATTTCATGCATGTATGATGATTATTCAATGTTTTCAGTTATCGATGATGATTAGTTAGATGGTTTATTATCACATGTGCTTTCTTATGGATACTTACCCCATACTGCATGTGTATGGTGTGCGTGTTTGTTTTCTTTATGTATGGTGTTTCTGATGTGGTTAAGGAAGGGAGTCTTAGTCACCTGCTAGTTGGGATCTACACGATGCACCACTTCCTGCCATTGTTTGTTTAGCTTAGAATATTGTGTTTGTACATGCGTGGATTTTATGCAGGTTGCAGGTACAGGGTATCGACTTCCCTGAATTGCCAAGATGAGCGTACCCTATCGCATTATCTCAATGGTAAGAGAGGGGAGATAAACTCTTAAGTCCAAATCCTAAACCCTTTAGCCAATTGTCCTAATTGATAATTAGGACAAGTATCTGAGTTAAGTACCCTCTGAATGCATCAAATGATGTAATTTCATGATTATAACCCTTTTGTTTGATTTAGTATGTGTTTTTCTATGATGGGTTTTCGTATGTTGTCTTATGGGTCCTTGATGTGTTTTCTATTAATTAATTCTAATTAAAAAGATTAATTAATGATTTAATTTAATAGAAAATTATTATGATATTTTAATATTTAATTATATTTAATTAATTAAGAAATTAATTAAATAAAAAGAATTGAATTTGGAGATAATAGTTTTAAGTATAAATTTAGAACGTGATAATATTTATTTAATTTAATAATAATATATTTAGAGTTCATTTTTAAATAAATGCTAAATATTATTATTAATTGAATTAATAAATATTTTATCAATTAAAGTTTCTATGATAAATTAAAAGTTGAAAGATATTAAATTATTAAAGGTTTCTAGATCGCATGATCTAAGCATGAGTTTAAATATGCGAAATAAATTAAAAGATAAAATAAGTGGAAATAATAATGTTATTTTAATTTCATAAAGGGCGCATGGGATTAAAAGTAATAAAGATTAAAAATAGAAGTCAAGTGGAATATTAAATAAAATTATTTAATAATTCATTTAAGGTGCATTAAAAGATTAAGCAAAGATTAATAAAAGTTAATTTAGAGTTTGAGTCTTGTGAGCAAGGAGTCCTCTCAGGTGAATGCACAATTAGTGCCCTGATTTGAGGAGAAAACTTCTTATCACAATTTTGGGGTTCATGTTTGGGGGACACGAATTTGGACTGGGAATTTAGGGAGACAAGAATTTTGGGAGACAATTTTTGGAAGCAAATTTCAGAAGGAGAATTTTAGGAAAGATTTTCAGAGGAAAGATATTGAAGAAGAGCGAATTCTCTCATAGTTTTTCGGGGATTTCGTATTAGCATCAGGATCAGGTAGGGTCTTGTGTTTTGATCACTGATTAATTATGCAAAAATCCTTTCCTGTCTTCTTTGTGTCTTGGATTGTAAATCTGAATTCTCGATGATAAAAGCTTAAATATTTCAATGTTGTAATTATTAAATGCTTGTCATAAAATTTTGTATACGTGGGAAATAGAAAAGTAATCAGAGACCCTTGTTTTCCTAGATTAAAGAAAGTAGGATTAAATTTTGAGAAGGGTTCGAATTTAAAATAATAATAATAAATAAATATTTTTCAGTATATTTGTTTTATTAAATTTTGTAATTTACAAAATTATAATAAAATAAATTATGAATAAGAAGGAAAGCTTTGTTTATTTTTAAAATTTTATTAAAAAGAATTTTTAATAAACAAATTAAATTTTAATATTAATGGGGTCTTTAAATATATAATCATTTAAATGGAAGGAGGATGTTTTATTATAAATGAATTCATATACAAAGAATAATAATATATATTTATATTTATAAAAAAAAAAAAAAAAATTATGGGGGGGGGGTGGAAAAAGTTTGTTTATATTAAAACAAAAATAATTAAAATAAAATTTTAATTTATATCCACCCACCATCTAACGACGGACATACTACCTACGTACCTACAATATTCGCAGGGTACCGATGTACCTGCAATATTCGCAGGGTACCTGCATATACCATAGGCGATAATAATGCCGGCGACCCTTTTTGTAAGGAGTTCACATGGCTATAAAAGCCATCGGCTTTAATGTATATGCGATGTGTTTTGTTTTTTTTATTATATTATAATTGTTTAAAATTTATTATTATTTAATAGTAATTTTATATATTTTTAAATATTATTTATAGTTTATATTAATATATGTTAATAAATATTAACTTTATTACTATTTAGTATGATTTTTAATAATAAGTTTTATAATATTTATTAAAAAAAGGGTTTAATTTAAAGATTTAGTTAATAATTAATTAAGTTAATTAATGATATAATTTTATAAACAAGAATGAGTTTAATTGCTAAGGTAAAATTGTGATTCTTATCTACTTGAAAATTTATACTGATAACGAAAACTGAAACCCCATATATAATTTAACTACGTGATTTCAAAAAAAAACCAAAAAAAAACATGAAACTGTACTATTTTGTTTGTACTATCTATTCTTTGGGGATTTTGGGGTTGTCCTAGAGTGTTGACCAGTTTAGGATGTTTACCAGAGGCTCAGGGGTTGTATGATTGTGATGCTATGATGATTTGGTCTCGATCTTTCTAAACCCAACCACGGTGATGTGTTGAGTATGCTCTATGATGGATGTATTTACTATGTGTCATTGCTTTCCAGTTTCCTTGTGTGAAGCTGAGGTGTATGTTTATGAGAAAACCTAACTTAATCATTTTTGAGTCTTGATCAGTTATATTTGATTTGTCTTCTAGTCGCTTTGAGAGGACTGAGATGTTTTGGATGGTTGCTCTTGCTGATGTCATGTTGTGACATGTTTTGACTTGACCATTTTGGAGTCTTCAATCAGTATTGTGATTTACTATTGGGATACTTTCTGGTTGCTCGTTGGAGAACCATTCGATATTGTGATGTATCATTGATGCCTTCATTTGCTGATGAAGAACTGTTGTGATCATCATGATTATTATTTGATGCTTATCAGTTGCTCGTGGAGAACTGATGTGATTATTGTGGATTATATTTATGATGCTTTCAGTCGCTTGTATAGGACTGAGGTGATTTTATTATGATTCTTTGATTGTGATTTCATGAGCCTAGGGTAGGTTATCTATGTGTAGTGTTGAGAAGTGGCTTGCAATGAGGGACGGGAGACCCGAAGTGGCTCTGGGGATGACTCATTTAAGTTGTTTGTTTTAATAAGTGAAAACATCTCACCTAAATATTGACTTAAATGAACCTAATAAGATAACGATATGTTCTCTCCCATGCCTTGAGTGCTAGTACAGACTAGGATGGGGTAGAGAGAACGCTTGGTTACGACCTTGCATTTCGTAGTATGCCTCGTCAGTATGAGAGGATACTAATGGCCGTAGGATTACTGGGGATCTGAGATTCCTGAGGGATTTCTCGGGTAACTTCCAATGTGATACATGTGATGACACTTTCCTGCTTACATAGTAGGTTTCCTATGTGTCTTGTGTGCCTCTGGGTCTAGATGTTTATCTATGTTGGAACCTTTGAGTTAGTATACTTTTAGGATTTTCCAGACTTAGAGAGTACTTGTGTTTTGCGTTTTGATACCTTGTTTGGGACTTGAGACTATCTCGTCAACGCGGTGGGAGTGGACCATTTAGGTTCCACGTGGTCGGGTGGTAGTGCTTTTTACTCTTACCATTGAGATCCGTCTGTGGTCACCGTGGCTGGAGCTTTCTTGGTTGGCATTTACCTTCACTATGTTCTTAGATTATTATAATGGATGGTTAGATTTTATGATAGATGTTTTATCATTATGGATGTATGGATGTATCATGTATGGTGAATGGTTTCATTTATTTTTACTGTACTTTATATCATGGATTCATGGAGGTTGATGCATTTCTATTTTTACATATGTATATTCTTTTAAGCCTTTCATACCCTGTGACATGTACAGTGGATGATTGAGCATTCCGAATTAATTTTCCAAGAGGCATTCAAAACAAATGTATATTGTGGACATTGGACTTTATTATTATTCTTTCATGTGGATGTGGTAGTTGTTAGACTTAGAATTCATTAAATTTAAAAAGTGACTCAACGTCTTGGTATCCTTAAGGAATGTAACCTGTTATGTATGTTTGTTGATGATTACATGTTATTGCTTCCGCTACTATGTGTTTGATGTGTATGTTATACATTCTTACTTTTAAAAAAAAAAAATGTTTAGCAAACTTAGTAAAACTTTAGGTTAATTCTTTTGGATCCCTTAGCAGGGCGTTACACATATTAGAGTATGTTAATACAAATGAGTAGATTATAGATATTTTATGAAGCCTTTGTCGAAGGATATATTTGAGTATTTGTGAGGTATGCTTGGGGTTATGCCCTTGCCTACCTTAGAATAGATGATGCAAATATTGTGTTAGTCAAATGGTATAGAGTACTATTTTTCATCTAGACTGAATGTTGATGCTTCACATATGGAAGAGCATCCCTGGTTGAGCAGAGTCATCAAGGAATCTTTGTAGCTAGTATGGAACAATGTCTTTGGACAATTGAGCTAGTTAAAGACTTTGACTAGTTGATTGACATAATGATTGTTGGAATTATAAGAGGAGTAACTGAGAGGGGAGGGATGAATTAGTTATTACTAAAACAATTCTAAATCCCGAAGATGTTAACACAAACTTCCTTTTAGCTCACAACTTAGTTAGAACTAAATATTCACTATCACTCAGTTAAGAAAGAAATCTTAAGATAATGACGTATATTAACCTTCAGTAACTTAGTTGAAGAAAGATAAACTAGTAAGAAAATAATATGAACACATGAGACACCAAAATTTAATGTGGAAACCCAATTTGGCAAAACCACTAATGCAACTAGTTACAAATTTCCACTCTTTTGAAGTGAGCCCTATTAAAGGTTACAAAACACATTGTTAGGTGTGACCCTATTAAAAGATTTAAATCACCCTATTAGGAGAGGCCTTGTTAGTGGTCTTAAGACACTTCAATGTAGAAATTCCACTTGGTTAAAGGATTTACAAAATGACTATTAAGTCAACTTTATTAAGATATTTCTTCATTTCTATACTTGTTATAGAGTAATAATGATTGACCTGATTAATGAAGAAACTAGATTGGAAAGTCAAATCATTGTTCTGGCTTATCCTTTGGATCCTTCCTGATTAGAATATTCTTTGTAGCTCCTTGGATATTCTACCCTTAATTAGATATTATTCTTTATTCACATCTTATTCTCTCCCACATTTTTTCACCCTTCAATCCACATCTTGGCCTTTCATATATATATGAAACACAATGTCAAGTCATCTTGAATACCATTTCAAATAAAAAAATAATGTCCATTGAGTCAAATTTCACAAATCAATGAATAGATAAAATTAATTTGTTGAAGGTTGGCTAAAACTAGGTCACTCGGTTACCACTAAGTTACTTGGTAACCAACCTAACTCGGTTCCAACTAGAAATTCTTGGTTAGAGTATAACATTTTTGTAACATCAATGATAAAATATAAAATTGAATAATTGTTATCAACAATGATTCCTTTTTCATTAATGTCAATGGGGGAGAGAGTGTATGAAAAAAATCTTCTGATATTATGGGAAAGTTGTATAATCACACTGAGTTTTATCAATGGGAGAGAAGTGTGAAAAATTGATCTGCCTATCCATGTGAGCATGATGAAAAAGTGATGAATATTGTTCCTATAATTTTTATATTTGATTGTTGAAGAGGATTTCAAAATATGAGAGCAACACTAGTAGAAGAGATGGATTTTGTATTCATGGACTTAGATGTTTTTCATCTATGTTTCCATCAATTCCAAAGGGGGATATTATTAGCATGAATTTTGATGGTGTTCCTTTGGGGGAGTATCCTAATAATTTCAAGAATATTTCATAGATTGACATGTCACATTCATGATAATGTTTATTTTTGATGTCATCATAGTATTGTTTCTAGAATGACTAACAGAGTAGTAGATAGAGAATGAGGTTGTGTAGATTGCGTATTGATGATTAGGTCAAGCATGGTTGAGGATATGTTCAATAGTATTTCCTGATGACATGAACAAGTGTGCATGCATAAATTTGAAGACATGTGAACATTATTTGTGATTTTACAGAAGATAGTGTGTGAATAGTGTACCTAAAAAATGGTTTCTAGTATTTAGATTGTATCTTTTGATAGGTATAGAATAGTAATGAGTAAAGTTAGATAGTGACAATATACAACATTATGATGATGTTAGTGTTGGAAATATAAGAGGAGTAACTGAGAGGGGAGGGGTGAATCGGTTACCACAAAAATAAATCCTAGATCTCTTAGATGTCATTACAAATCAAACTCTAAACTCTGATGTAAATTGGTAAATTCTAAAACAACTCAGCAAATGCTTAACATGAAAATATTAAGATATTATATGTTATTGATCTTACTTTAACTTATTTGCATACACATAAAAGAAATAGCATGAACACAAGTGACACCAAGATTTAACATGGAAACCAAATTTAGGAAAAACCACCAATTATGACTAGTTACTATTTTTCACTCTTCTAAAGTGAGCCCTATTAGGAGTCAACCCTGTTAAAGGTTACAAAATACACTATTAGGTGTTACCCTATTAGAGGATTTAATCAACCTATTAGGAGTGTCCTTGTTAGAGGTCTTTACAAACTTCAATAGAAATGCCACCTTTTTAGAAGATTTACAAATAGTTTTTAAGCCAACTATGTTAAGAGATCTAGATCACTGCTACAATGGGTAGAGAGTAATAATGAGAAGACCTAATTTCTAATGCAACTGAATTTGTAATTATAGATCTAAATTTAGGCTTGTATACATGATACTTCCTGATCAAATTTATCTTTGTAGCTCACCAAGGATATTTTGTTTATCCTTCTAATTCACTTCCTCTAAGCATCATCAAATTCTTCAATAATGTTCCACACATTCAATGCTCTACTTGAACTTATATTTATATCTTACACATTGTCAAGTAAGGTTGAATACAACTTAGAACAATTAATTTTCATCTCCTCATTTGGCTAGAACTAACAAATATTTCACTTGAACTTAATATGCCAAAATAAGAAAATCCTTTGTTAGTCAATCCTACTTGATAGATACAAACTCAAAGTTATTTTCCTATGTTAACCAAGTGAACTCATCCAACACTACATATTTCCAAAGTTCCTTTGGTAACTAAGTCATCTCAATTAACACTAGTTCCATCCAACTTTTCTTTCATTAACTGAGTGAACTCGATTCATAGGCAACTTCTGTAAACTTTTCTTTGCCGCCTAAGAGAACTCAATAGACATTGTCTTCTAAACTAGGAAAACTCTAGAATTCTTAATAGACACAAGAAACTATCTTCAATGCCTAAGCGAGCTTGACATAAATAGAAGAATTTAAGATGTATCTAGTTTCTTTTCTACTAGTCTTTCTAGTTTCTTTTCTAGTTTTTCATTCTTTTCTACAATCTTCTTGTATGGTCCTTCTTTGATGTGCACACTATTTTTATCATTTGTTCTTTGAAAACCAATCTTTATCAAGTAGTTATGAAGCCTTTCATACAAATCTCTAGGAGCTTGCTTGAGACCATACAATTCTTTATGTAATTTTCAAACCATATCTCTTTTTCTAGGATCTAAAAAATATTTAGGTTGTTCAATGTAGACTTCCCACATCAATAATTCCATTCAAGAATGCAGATTTTACATCCATTTGATAAACATTAAATCCTCTGTATTTTGCATATGCTAGTAAAGTTCTAACACCTTCTAATCTTCCAACACAAGGAAACATTTCACCATAATCAATACCTTCTTCTTGAGAATAACCTTTACAAACTAACCTTTCTTTGTTTCTTGAAACTTCTCTATCTTCATTTAGCTTATTTTTGAAAACCCACTTAGTGCTAATTACATTTTTATCCTTGGGTTTTGGAACAAGAGTCCAAGTCTTATTCTTCTCTATTTTTTCTATTTCCTCATTCATATCTTCAATCCAAATTTCATCATCCAAAGAATCTTTAACATTTCTAGGTTCAAATTTAGCAAAAAAAATGTACATTTCAATTTTTTTCTTGTCATTATTCCATTTGACTTGTCTCCAATGATCTGATCAGGTGCATGATGCCTTCTGGCATATCTTGCTAACACAGGCTCTTTGGATTTGGATTATATTCCTTTGAGCTCTTCATGATCTTCTACATTAAGCTTAGGTCCCATTGTCTAAGACTTGGGCCCATTAGACTTGGTTTTCTCTAGCAATAACTTGGTAGCTTCTGACTACAACTTAGATCCTTTAGACTATGACTCAGGTTGCACTAGATGCAACTCGATAGCTTTTGGAGATTTTGAGGGCTCGAGAGGTGAAGCTTTCTGACTTCCAAATAGATTTGGTAATGTATCAGGTTCATAATACAGAAACCTTCTATAGTCCTTAGGTTCTTTGCTACTTTCCCCTTCACTCTTTTCTACAAACTCATCAATTCTCAGATGTGCACTTTCTATGATTTTATGAGTAGAAAAATTCAAAAATTTGTATGCTTTACTTCTCCATGAGTATCCAAGGAATATGCCCTCATTACCTTTAACATCAAATTTACTTTTTTCCTAGATTCTTTAAAGATATAACATTTTCTAGAAAATATTTTTAAGTAATGTATATTAGATTTGTAGCCATACCATATTTCATAAGGAGTTTGATTTGAGTCTTTCTTCAACTATACTTAGATTAAGGTATGCATTATTGTATTGATTGCTTCCTTCCAGTATTTGATTGCAACATTCTAACCTATCATCAATGTTCTTGCACAATCCATGGCAAATTTGTTCCCTCTTTCAACTATAACATTTTACTGAGGTGTACTAGGGGCTCATACCTATCTCTTAATTCATTTTTCAATACAAAATACATTGAGCTCATTGGAAATGAATTCATCACCTCTATTAGATCTCAAACATTTTAACTTCTTTCTAGTTTCTTTTCTACTCTTTCCAGATACCACTTGAATTTTTGAAATCCTTCAGTCTTTTCTTTTAGATAAATTATAGCCATCATCCTAGAATAATAATCAACAAAAAGAATGAAAAACTTATCTCCACTGTAACTCTCTATTCCAATAGGTATACATAAGTTTGTATGTACAAGTTCTAAGACTTCTTCAAAATGATAGTTCTTTCTTTTGAAACTAGTTTTTCCCATCTTACCAATTTGACATTTTTTTGCATAGACCCATATCAGGTTTCCTTAAGCTAGGAATACCTCTTACTCTTCTATTTTTACTTATCCTGAATAGATTATCAAAGTTCACATGACATAATATTTTGTGACATAACTGACTTTCTTCTATTTGAGAAATAAAACATGAACTTTCACTGAGATCTAGAAAAAATAGATTACCTTTTGTTTGTTTCCCAAACCCAATCAGATTACCTTTTCCATCCAATAGTTTGGCCTTCCCATTCATGAATTATACCTTGAATCCAATGTTATTCAATTGTGCCACACTCAATAGATTATGCTTTAGTCCTTCAACCTAATAAGTATTGTCACATATAAGTTCAGTGGTCAATGAGATACAACCTTTTCCCTTTTTGCAACAAGATTCATTGTTTTCAAATCTCACTCTACCACCATCATAATGTTCCATGTGTTCAAACTTTATTTTATCACTAGTCATATGACGTGAGCAGCCACTATCAATAATCCATGTATCCTTTTTTCTAACATGAGAGATTAAGTGCCATTTTATCTCATTCATCATCAAATTCAACTTTTACAATAATATATACCATTTCATCTTCGATATTATCAGAATATTTAGCCATAAAACATGATTTCTTACCTTTTTCCTTGTAGTTATTTTAGTTCTTGAATTCATTCTTTCCTTTGAACTTATTTGTTTTCTTTTCATCTTTGTATTCTCTATTTAGGCACCTTACATCAATGTGTCAAACTTCTTCACAAGAAAAATAGATTAGAGGAATCTTACCTTTGTACTTTCCTCTACCTTTGGAACATTTCATTGCAAATAGGGCTTCAACAACTTCAAGACCACTATCTAAACTTTCTTCCTCTTCTTCACTCTTTGATTGATTGGCTTTTGATTTATTACCCCTTTTCTTGAGTGAAATCTTGGCTTCAAATGTAGATTGAATACCTTTGGAACTAGGGACATAGTTATCATAGTTATCCAATTCAAAAGTTGTCAATCTTCCAACTAGGGAATCCAAAGTTATATTGCTATTTGGATCACATCTCATCTCTTGAATAGAAAAAAATCTAATTATATAGATAGGAAGATAGGTTGTGAGTACCTTGGTTACAATTGTTTTGTCATTAATGTCTCTTCTAGATGCTTTGGTTGCACTCACACTTTCTTTAATTCATTCAACATATTTTGCAATGTTTTCATCTTCTCTCATCTGCATCTGATCAAATTGTACTTTAAGACTTTTGACTCTAGCTCTTTTTACATTGTCATCTCTTCCATAAATGGATTTCAGTTTGATCCACATATCATAAGTTTTAATACAACTTTTGACTTCATCAAATTAAGCATAATTGAGAGCAGAGACAATGTCAATCATCATGATGTTATGATTTTTATTTTCAACAATATCTTTAACTGATAATGTTTCAGTAGGATTCTTGCATTCACTATCAAGATATTTGCATCCTGAATCACTAATAGTTGCCAAATGTAATTGTTGGTCATTTTTGCCCCCCATTCAGCCCATCATTGATAGTCGACCTGAGAGATCTTCAATGAGCTAGATTCTTTGATGTGGGTTAACACACTTTCACTTGGATTAACATCTCGCGTTGACATAGTTTCTTCATGAGCCACATTGGTTTGGTTCCTTCATTAGCCAAGCTAGTTCAGTTTGTTTATTGACCAAGTTGGCTAGTTTTCCTTCATGTGTCGAGTTGTGGGTTAAAATACATTTTCTACTGGGATCAACATTTTGCATTAACTATTTTCATCATTTCAAACAATGACCTTGGTGCTCTTTTTGAAATCGCAAGATCATTGTTGCTTCTTCAACCAAACATTCATGAAATGTATTGACCAACTAATTCATGTCACATGGTGGTTCATTCTTGTGTTGGGTTTCTTTAATCAGATGATTCTTATATTTTTGTATTGCTTCTCTTTGCTCTTGCAAAGATATGATGGTCATTGGATCTAGAAACATATTTGGATGTTTTTGAGTGAATCTCATCTGCCCATTAGAGAATGAGAAGACCTTGATCTATGGTTTTTTTTTATTCATCTGTTGAGGAGGATTTTTATAGCATCTAGGGGGTTTATTTCAAAATGAAGATCTACATCAATGATTCACACATTTTTTGGGAAAATTAGTTTTATTCCATGCATGTCAACTTTGTAATTTTTGTGGCAAGTTAACATTGCGTGTTATGTCATCTTGCATTTTTTGGCAATGGTACAAATTTATTTGTTGTGGTCATGAAACATTACAAGGATTGTTTCTCTAATGCAAATGGCATTGTGGGCATTGTTCCATGATCAGATTCCTTCTAGATTGGCAGTAACTCCTAAATTGTAGTCATTGAGTTTGGTTTAGGGCATAAAATATCTCAGTTATGCTCAAGCTATAAAGGAAGATTTTGTAAATTTTGTTAAAGTCAGACCCTCTTTTTTTCTCTTGCATTTCATTGGCATGCTACTATAAATATCCTTTTGCCTCTAAACTATGTAGCATTCTTCCTTATCTCCTCCAACCATTGATGTATCGTGCAAGACCCATTTTCCTCCCATTGGTGTATTGTGAATATTTGCAATTTTGCATGACTGTATCTCTTTGACCTATGAATGATATATAAGTGAATCCCATTTTACTTGTTTCATTTATTTTGGTTTTATAATCTACATGTGATTGTTGGATTAAAACAAGTCTGGATGTGTATATCTTTTGGTATCATGATGGTTCAAAAGTGAATATGTGGGAAGAGATTGGTTTGAACATTCTATTTTGGTGCATCACCTCCTTAGAATAGATTAGGTAGCTTTTCTTTCTTGTATCTCCTTCTCCCTTTTCTTCTCCATGAGTAGTTAGATCCATCATAATAGCAAAATAAATTGGCCTTCTCTAAAGACTCAACCTTATAGTTCAAGTCACATAGCTTGGAGGTTGTTCCCATGTTTCACAAGGTTGTCCTTAGGGAAACACTTTGGACAAGGGTGCAAGTTTTTGTTACAACAATCTTTGGCATGCCTGCTGGGACATTCACATCAAAAAATTTCAAGTTCACTAGTGTCAAAAAGAAGATTTGAAGATTAATGTTGAGAAGATAGTGTTGCTCTCAGTGTTGTAGGCCTTCAAGAGGCTTATTCCACAAAGAACTTGGTGACTCTACACCCTTCACATCTAGTTTTAGACCAAGTTGCAGTGATTCATGCCCAAAGCTAAAATAGGGCATCTTTAAAGGTAAATTTTAGTACTAGGAGCTTTCATTTTCAAATCCTAGAAGAAGAAAGACTAGAGTATCTTTATCACCAGTTAAGAGTATAGAGGAAATACATACTGTTGGAAATATTCAAGATATAACAGGTTACTGAGAGGGGAGGGGTGAATCAGTAACAATACACCTTTTAATCAATTCAACATAAACCAGTAAAGTATTCATTCACCTAATCTGCAGCATGTAAGAGATAAATAAACATCCAAAACATATATACACAAAGATTTTGGTGACCCAGAAACCTTCCAAAATAGAAAGTAAAACTAGGGTGGGGATGAAACCCACAAATCTTCTTTACTGCAGTAGGAAGTTAGCCGGTTAAGGCATACAATGATCACTTTTGGTGATCTACCCTGTTAAGAGCATGAAGGATTGCTAGATCCACCTTGTTAAAGGATTTGAAACACACTTTATAAGTATGCACTCTGTTAGGAGATTTTATACAAAGACTATTAAGTCTATCTGGTTAGAGGATTTACAAGATGATTCACCTGTTAGGATGAACCAATCAGATCTATATATAACTTGATTAGATCTTTTACAATTTATCACCTCTTGTGATTGATGAAGTCTTTGCTGCAACTTGTAGACCTTGCTAATATATTGTTCTGCTACTATATTCGCATCACACATCCTTTCATTGTTATTATTATTATTGTTGTCTCCTTTTTACAAA